>OV651821.1:10185428-10785428 GCA_927349885.1 Psylliodes chrysocephalus
TTCGACGCATTGGCGTTCTTCACGCTTCGATGTTCATGGATCGTCTTTATTCTGATTAGTTTAAAATTGTTAAATTAGATAATAAAAATGGGCTATAACAATGAATCGAAATTTTTAATTGTAGAAACAATTTAAATTTCCATTTGCATCTACCAAAGTAATCTTTGGTACTTGAATCACTCTATTGCTTATTTCTAGTAAAATACTTACTTAAAGATGCCTCTGACCCTGTATCTATTAAAATTTTAACTTCCTTGTCCCTCAATCCCCCTTTAACCAACTCTCCAATTTTATAAACTTCATCTGCTATACGTACAAATTTTGATTTTTAACTTTGGTAAGGATTTGAAAAATACATGTTTTTAAAATATTTTTGGATATACAGGGTATTGCGTTTTTTCCCTGGTAAATAAAAATATATGTATATGTATATAAATAAGCAGATCAATTAAAAATACAAAAAAATCATTTATTCAAAAAGAAATAGATAAAAGTACAAATAAATAAAAATCATTATGGAATTGTGTACATCATATCTGTAACAAATCCAAACCTAAAAAAGAAATTAAAACAATCAATGTAGAAAATGAAATAATAGTGAAAAAACAAATTATATTAGATGAATTTAATAAATATTTTAGTGAAATTGGGTACAACCTAGCAAATTTAATTGAAGAACCAACAAACTATACCGAACGACATAAAACTGTTAATATTTTTCTACATCCAGCTGATGAAGAAGAAGTTACAAATTTAATAAACTCTTTGAAATTAAATAAATCGCCAGGTGTTGATAATATTACCTCAGAACTTATAAAAACTATAATGTTAACTTTCTTAATAAACAAAACATTTAAAACAGGTGTATTTACAACAATTTATAAATTAGGATTAATAAAACCGATATACCGGGCCTGTAAAAGGTCTTTACAAATATATACCACATATTCCTTAGACCAAAATAAGTCGATTTAAATAAAATTACCTTAGTACAAAGTTGCTTCGTTTGGGCTCCAGAGGGCCTTGAAGTTACAATTTTTAAATCGTTTTTCCCATATAAATTTAAAACGGCATATGCGATTTTGCTGAAATTTGGTATATTGGTAGAGTTTTATGTGGCAAAAAAATGGTATTAAAATTTTGTCCGATAATAATACATAGGCGTAGAACTTGATTTTTTAAATAATTGCATCTTTAAAAATTCTACGCCAATGGAAGAAAACAAGTTTGAGTATGAAATTTAGATTGCGCAACTCATTTACTTTTAAAAAGGTACTCTTGATAAGACTCGATTACTCTCAAGGAAAGAGGACATACGTATCTTAATAATAAACAATTTTTACTATTTTTTACATTTTAAAACAACTTAAAATTATTTCAAAAGGTAACCAAATTATTGAATTAGTTTTGTTTACATTTTCATAATATCTACATGTCATAAGTCACAAAAGTCGATTTTAATGAATGACAATTAGAATGAATGATTAGTAGTATGAATTAAGTAATCATTCATTCATCTACCAGTTCTAAGAAATGTACTAGAACTAGACTTTTAATTAAAATGTTTTGTCTTTGTCTATCAACTGGATTAGACATAAGTTATTCTCTTTTCAAGTATTAGAACTTATAAACTAACAAACTATTTAATAATTTGGAGGGTCTTATCAAAAGGGAATATGCCATTTTGTTCTTCTTGTGAGAGCTTTCGTTAAGAACAAGTGACTCAACATTTTTGTGGATTTTTCTAAAAGTTCTTCGATTCAAGAGATTTTGAATTGTTCTGTTAAATAGAAATTTATCAACCAAGGGTTGGATATAGTCTCGCGAAGTGAAAAACTACCGAAAACTTTTGATCAGGAGACCCGGAGCAAATTTATTACTCTTAGAGGCCACACCCCATCAAAGGTACTTTAAATAAAAACTTATTATTAATAATATATAAAGATACTTACGTTTCTCTCTTTTTTCAGGCCTTTTCCTTCTTATTCTTTTTCTATATTTATGTTTCCTCTTATTTCTACAAATTGTACATAACTTCCGACGTTATATTCCTCTGTAAATGTCACCATCACAGACATCTTCATCCAGATCACCCATGGGGAATCAATGACTGGTCTCATACGTCCCTAGTCTCAACCCCTTGCGATCGATCCAGATCCAGACACTAGCCACAGAGAATCATCGACTGGTCTCATACCGGAGGTATACCTAGTCTCATCCCCTAACTTGCTATACAAGGTAACCATTATATGCTTTATTAATCGGGATTCCGGACTGTGATATTGGACATTTAAACCTGAAACCGAGTGATATATATTTTGAGAAATATTAGGCTACTCGAATTTGTACATATAGATTTAGTTGTAAATTTTTATCAAGCTAATTAGTTCATAGTATAAACTTACCATATCTTAACAAGACATTGAATTTGTCCGATTATTTCCAGCATTAAGCGTGGAATACTTTTTTTTGTAAAACATTTGATTGCGAATTACATTTTGTTCGCCGAAAAATATGCATATTTAAGGTCCATCTAAAATTAATAAATCTAATATTATAACATATAGCGGTACTAATAATCTAGAATTACCTCGTTTTAATATTCCATATTGAGATTATTTAGCTTTTAAAACAATAATTTATAAAATATTTGTAACATTAAACTTCATCTTGTAACATAACCTCAAATCTACCACATGGCAGATTAAAATAAAAAGAAGAGAATCGGTCCTAGTATTCATCAGAAATAAAGCCACGTAAAAGGTAATCGATTAGTTTTTTTATTGTAATCATCCCCTTAAGTACCCAACCCCTGAGAAACAATCAACATCGCCTTATTATAGGTCAGATACACTTTTTATCATGTTTTAAATTAAAACCTTCTACTCGTGTATCAAGGTAAGTACGGTTTAATCGACCTATTTTTGTCCCAAGAATACCTGGTATAATTTATGACCAATCTTTTTGAAACACCCTGTATAATGAACGTGTTGACTGCCAGATAAAAATCTGAAACACTCAGAATCTACTGTTCTTACCTTTAACTTTAAATGACGGTACCACTTGTTTTGTTATTTTTATGTTTAGTGACATGCACTAAACATGGCACATGGCGAGTCGTTTTTTTACAGCAAAAATCAACTCAATATCTAAAATTCTTGAAAAAGCTATTAAAAACAGCATGACAAAATTTATGGATAAATTTAAAATCCTGTCCGATAACCAATTTTGATTTCGAAAAAAGAGATCGACGCAAGATGCCATATACGAATTAACGTCAAAAATTTACATTTCCTTAGATAAATCTAAATCATCGTTATGCATATTCCTTGATCTGTCAAAGGCATTTGACACCGTATGTCACAAAAATTACATGAAATCGGAGTCCGAGGAATTGTATTAAATTTATTTGAAAATTATCTTTTAGATAGGAAGCAAGTAGTGAGCATTGACGGCACGTTTAGCAGTTTTAAGGACGTTAGATTTGGGATTCCTCAAGGTACGGTACTTGGTCCAGTTCTTTTTAAAATATATATCAATAATATAATGATACAATCATCGACTGGACATATTTTACCAGGCCGACTCTTGGAGGGATCCCAAATTAAAAGCAGAACATGGCTTCAAAAATTTAATTAACTTGTTTAATAATAATACATTTAATATAAATAAAATTCACAGAACTTTCACACAGTTTGACTAACTGCTGAATTTGGCAGTTAAAAATGTAACATGAAACCAATTATCCAAAATGTTCCCTTCACACTTCGCCTGAAGCACAAACAGGTTGACTCAAAATGCCAATGAAAACAAAAAACGGCGTTTTGTTGGCGGTTAATAGTACATTAAAAGCCCTCTTAAATGAAAATCCTAGCTGATCCTTTTTTTCGAGATAGGTGGATTTTCACTTTGTCATAATTTTTCATCATAATTAACGTTTAAGCGATATTTTTTCCACACCATCTAATGAGATATATATCATGGCGCGTTTTGTTTAAAGTGGTGTCCCCTGTAGGCCTAATCCACTGCGAAAATAAAAATGAAAACAAAAATAAAAATAATAATGAAATGATAACTACGGCATGTTTTTATAAATGCTGTGAAGAAAAAGTAACTACCGCTTTTTTTAAACGGCTGGAATATGAACCATGTATAAAATTTATTTTGAATCTTTCCCGAAATTTCAAAAATTCTCTGTGAACAGATATTTTCTTTGATATTATTATGACTTATTAACGTATACTTCTAATATGGATCCGTATTTATTTACTAAACCCTGTTTATGCACCAGCAGGTCCGTAATCAGTGCCCTACGTTTCGCTCCCTCATGTTTTTGAATATATTCCGCGACAGCTATAATTATTATTAACCCAGACAGGACAATAGGGATAGAAATTCACCAAGCAGATAGAATAGGGCAAGTGATCCAAACCAGAAAAATGCATTTTGAGTAAAGAAGTATTTTATCATTTGTCAAACACATTTTGGTTCACTTCTATGTAGTATATTTTTTTACTTATTTGTTTGGTTGTATTGTTAAAGGTATTTTATATTTAATGGATAATCTTATCAAAGAGTATGAGTATAGTTTTTACAAAACAAAAGAATTTTCAAATATTTCAGATTATAATAATAATAATTTTAATTTAGATGAAAACAATAAATATGACTTTTGTATAATTCATCAAAATATACGAAGTATAGGAAAGAATATGGATGAACTTAATGTCTATTTGTCACAAGTTAAACACAAAATTCAAATAATCGTTTTAACCGAAACTCGTCAGTTAGCAAATGTTGATCAGTTCACACTAGATGGTTATAATACTATTTACAACCATGGAGATATAAATATATGTGATGGAGTAGTGGTATTTATAAATTCTAAATTAATATTTAGTCACCAAACAATATCAATTGGTATATGGAAGGTAATAGAAATAAAAATTGAAATAAATGGGGAAATCATTTATTTAACAGCTATATATCGATCACCAAGCACAAACAAAAAAATATTTAATAGAGAATTTAGGGAATATTTACAAAAAATAAAGAAATATAAATGTAATTATCATCTAGTAATAGGCGATATAAATTTTAACATTCTAAATGAAGATAATGATACCTATGAATATCTAAATAATTTTTATGAATTTAATTTTCATTCTCTTATAAATTGCATAACGAGACCAAGCAGCAGAACTTGTGATGATCATATATTTTTGAAAAACACAAAAGATAATTTAGATGTGTTAGCATCAACAATACAATTATCAGTTACTGACCACTATATGGTATCTGTTGATATTCCTATCGACATTAAAAATGTTTCCGCAAAATACAATTTAAATAATACCAAAAAATATATTAATTATACTAATCTAAAAAAACAACTAAAAACCTACGATTGGAACTTTCTTTACTCTATAGAAAACGTAGATGAATATGCAAAATTATTTGTAAACAGATATCAGTCACTTATAGATAAAAACACTAATATACAAAAAATCAAACACACTCAAGTACAAAGGAAACCTTGGATCACAAAAGGTATTGTGTATAGTATTAATAAAAGAGATCAAATGTTTATAAATTACAAAAAAAATCCGTTAAATTTAGAATTAAAAAATAAATACATAATTTATAGAAATTACTTAAATAAACTTATTAAAGACACAAAAATTACGTACTATAAAAATAAAATAATAGGCAATTCTAAGAATTCGAGTGCTTTATGGAAAACAGTAAAAGAGATAAGTGGCAATAAAAATTGTTGTCAAGTATCACAAATAAAAGATGAAAACGAAAATCGACTAACATCAAATGCTTATGAAATTGCAAACATATTTAATAATCATTATTCATCTGTCGGTAGAACATATGCCAATAAAATCTCAAAACCACAAATTAACCTTTTACCAACCATTAAAAATAGTAACACAATCTTCATGAAACCTGCAACAGAAAAAGAAATATTAGATTACATAAATAATTTAAAATCTAAAAAATCTCCAGGTGATGATAAAATCACAAGTGAAACTTTAAAAGAAACTAAAGAATACATTGTTAAACCACTAACACATTTAATAAATAATGTTTTATGTAAAGGACATTTTCCGGCTATATTTAAAACAGGCATCGTTAAACCCATCTACAAATCTGGAGATAAACAATTGGTAATTAATTATCGACCTATTAGTCTTATATCAAACTTCGCTAAGGTAATTGAAAAAACTATTAAAAAAAGAATAATAGAGTTTCTATCGAAACATAAATTATTATCGGAAAATCAGTTCGGTTTCCGAGAAGGCAAATGTACCACAGATGCTATAAAAGTTCTAACGTCGAAAATCCACTTAGGCCTAGAAAAAGGAAAGGCAAGTATGGGAGTATTTTTAGATCTTGCGAAAGCCTTTGATACTGTGGATCACAAGCAGTTGCTAGAAACTTTGTTTGATTACGGCTTTAGGGGTGTATCCTATAATTTGTTAAAAACCTATCTAAGCAGTAGGGAACAACATGTTGAAATTAATAATACTCTCAGTAATAAAACAATAATTGAGTACGGAGTACCACAGGGAACTGTATTGGGTCCAGTACTCTTTACAATTTATCTAAATGATATCTTACACTTACCATCATCAGGAACAATAATTAGTTTCGCAGATGATACTGTGATCTACTATGAATCGTCTAGTTGGAAAGATCTAAAACATTCGGTAGAACTTGATATAAATAAATTAATTGACTGCTTCAATCAGAAATTACTTACCATCAACTTTTCGAAAACACACGTTTTGCCATTTGCATGTTACGAAAATACTCTACCTACATACAATCTCTTGAGCATCAATAATCATGGTACTGAAATCCGAATACAATCTTCCAAATCTGTAAAATATCTGGGCATTTATTTAGACTGTCATATGAGATGGGATGTTCACATTGGAAAAGTTACAAATACTTTAAGAAGTTTTATGTACAAATTCAGATTGCTAAAGAGTATTTTAGAATTGCCACAATTGAAAATAATGTACCATGCACTGATAGAATCTAGACTTTCGTACGGAATAATTGGATGGGGTGCAGCTGCGACTTGCTACATAAAAAAAAATAGATATAATACAAAAAAATTTTATTAAAATTATTTTAGGTAAGCCTCGAGTGTACTCCTCGGATAATCTATTTAAGGAATCTGGTTTTCTAGATATACGGCAACTTTATTTTCTAAAAATGTGTATCGAAACCTATAAAAATAAAAATGAACTCAAATATATAGACCATCAATATAAAACTAGGGCAAATACTAATAATCTCGTTCATGTAGACTACTTTTCAAAAACAATAAGCCAAAGGGGATTTGTACATAACTCTTCTAGACTATTTAATTATCTGCCGGTACATATAAGAGAAACAAAATCCGTAAATATTTTTAAAAATAAAATAAAAAGACACATGTTGCAAATGAATAGGCATGAAGTTCACGCCGTAGTCGATCCTATGCAATTCTTAGTATAAAAAATTGTGATATTCATTTAAATAAATGTATTTAGTTTTTAATATTTAATTTTTATATATTTATCCTGTAATTTCAATGTTTTTAATCGATTATAATTATTTTTATTATTATTATTTTATAATTATTCTTTTTTAATATGATTCAATATATCTGTTTTAATAACTATTATTTTCATCATTTTATTGAAATTTTATAAATATAAATGTAATTGAATAGGTATATAAGAAAAAAAAAAGTGTCAATGGCAAATCCACGTGCTGGCTTAGCCTTAGTGGATTTACTAGGTTACTTACACTTATATGTATTTAGAATAAATAATTAATGTAATTCTTGTGTAATATACCTTATATTATTATTATTATTATATATGTTTATAATGAAGAGGCTTACGGACAAGGCGCCTTCAGGCTAAATTTTCGGTGGAAATCATTCTGGCTAGTACTATAAATACAAATACAAAACCCAATTCATAATTTTCAAACATCTACCTTTTAAAAAGATCCACCCAGATCTTCTAAATGTATACATAAGTCTCCTAGGAGTAGGGTTGCCACCTTTTTGAGAAGTGAAAATGGACCACGATGCTGACAGGGGCTCTGGTATACAAAAAGTTATCATCCTTTTAGTGAACTTCTAAAAAAAGTCGTCTAGCTGAACGAAAGAAATCCTTCTCGTCTTACCATGCTTCTGAAAAAACAGGTCATCTAGCTGAACGAAAGAAAGAGCTTAAATGAAAGAAATCCAAAAAGCCTATTCGTCATGCCCAGCTTCAAAAAAAAGTCCTCAAATAATTTTTGTACAAACCATGTCCCTTCCAAAAATATGTGCTGTTAGAAGTCGTAGAAAAAGAGGACATTTGACGTAAAACGGACATTTTAAGCTTTAAAAAGTCACAAGGACATTTTGCTTTAAAAAGGACTGACCTGTTTAAAAAAACTCTACCTAGGAGTCAAGATTGGCAAACGGACTGAAGTTGACTATTTGGGGTTACGATTCTCCCAGTGTTACGGCTTTGGAGAGTTTAATTTTATTTTTTATACCTATTGAAATACTTTGACTCTACCTCTACTTGTAAAATATAGTATGAAATAAAATATACAAGTCCGTTAAGTCTTATTACATAAATAATTATCATCGAATGTTTTTACGTTAAACACATAAAATATTTCTCTCCAGGGTACACAGCTTAGAGTAGAATGAAACTGGTAACATAAAAGCATGAAATAGCATGGAACAATCATTCCCGTCCAATATCCAATCTATTTTTCATTTATTCATTCATTATTACTTTCTACCCGCTAAAATGAAATCTGTGTAATTTCCCTCCTCTATTGTTATTGGTGGTGTTAAAAGCATATAAACGATTTTAATATTAATATCAAAAATACGTATATCGAGTCAACTCAGTCAGGGATATCGAACATTACTATTACTGTTTCGCAGTTATGGGGTGTCCCATCTAGAATTGTGTTCTGAATTTCCGGAAAGTTAAAGAGTTTTTAGCAAAATGTTCATTTTCATTTGAATGTGACAGTTTTAGAAAAATATCAATAAACTTAGCAGAAAAGTATCGCATAATATCAATATACTCTAAACAGGGCTGGCCCTAGACATTTTGTTTGAGGTCTTGAACGGGTTCATCCGGGCCCTCATACAAAAACGTTCTTGTTTTGCTTCTGACACGATGACGTGGTGTGGTGGTTTCGAAATTAGTTTCCACGTCAATCTCTGAAGCAAGCTCGGTTGCTTCTAAAATGATGCTTTAAAAGCTTCACCTGATCTCAGGTTTTCAAAGAAGGGTGTGAAGTTGCTAAGCATATCAATAGCTTGTGACATATTAAAATTTACAGTTTGCAAAAGTTTGCTGATGGGGTTAATATGACTCAAAATGTTGTACCAGTTCACAACAGAGCATATAAATTTGAAATGCTTCAAATTATTTAATAATCCGCTAGCCTCGTCTCTGATCATATTATCGATTGTTACGGGTTTTATTCTCCCTAAATCTATTCCAGTCTAAAATTACCCTAGTTTACACTACTCTAAACTATTCTAACCTATCCTATTTCCTAGCCTACCCTATTGTAAATTATTCTAAACTTACACTACGCTAAACTAGGTTTTTCTATTCTAACCTAATCTAAATTATTCTAATGTCTATCCTACCCTATCCTAAATTAGTCTAAGCTATCATACCTATTCCTATTCTACACTTAACTATTTACACTATTCTACTTCTAATCCTACGCTTAACTATTTACACTATTCTACTTCTAATCTATCCTACGCTTAACTATTTACACTATTCTACTTCTATATCCTACGCTTAACTATGTACACTATTCTACTTCTATTTAATTCTAACTTAAGCTACTCTAATTACTAAACTAATCTATTACTTATCTATTCTACTATAACCTATGCTAATCTCTTTAGTTACCTTTCGATTTAAGAGTGTGCGGTATATAAATGTATACAAATCAATAAAATGGGTCCATTGAATAAATTCATAAAATATCCATTTTTATCAAACATATTTTGTAGTAAAATATAAAATAATGTTTTGTAATAGAGTATAATCTCACCTGGAGTGTATTCAATAATAATTAATACCTTAATAAATAATTTATAATGTAAGTAAATATATTTCGCTACTTTGAACAATAACTCTAGCTCATTTAATTACTAAAAAGCTTTATTTTTATTGTTATTGTTTACATGTCAATTTTAACTCCTTCAGATGTCAGATTCCTCTAAATTTATAAATAATGACCACAGTCTTACCAGAAATTATCCTATTACCCTTTTGTAGTCAGGGCCTTCTTGCTAAGACATTGACTTTTGTTGGCCATTTTGTGGAACTTCCTTCCTGGCCCAGTTTTTGCTTGGATTCTGATTGTGGCATGTGCCAAGATTTCAACTAGGATTTTCTAGGATTCATTCTTGTGCAAAAACCAGAGATTCCTTTAGTCCGATATATTGTTAATTATCTTTGTGATTCATACACCTAGTGGTGGATATAGTATCGGGCTAAAAGCGTGAATTTAATTATTAATAATCTAAAAGGTCACATACCATCAAGGGTGAGTTTTTCAAAATGAATTATTATTTCACTTACCTATATTCCCAACAGCCTTCTGTATACATAATAGTTACAATCGTCCATGTTTTTCAGACCTCCTTGGTTCGCTCCTCTCATTAGTGCGTTCCTCCCTTCGCTCGCTCCGATTTACAATTCTGAGTAACGATTTTATTAGAGGAATACTTCTAAGGACTGTGGGCAAGTTCTCTCCACCTCTCCATACAGAATAGGGCTTCTTCACTGCACCGTTTGCGTGCTAGCTACAGAGTTCGGACCATTAGATAGCCCCACCGAATACGAAGTAATTTTCATAGCGGTCTACCTACCGACATCAAGAGGAAGCTACCTAACTGGGCATCGTCCTTCATTGAGTTCACTTAATCACAAGTAAGACGGTTCCTTTTTCTAACCCTATATTTCGGAGGGCCCCATCTACTAACGAGATTAGGTTGTTTGAGACTCGGCCTACAACAAACAGAGTTAAATACCTGATTAAATACTCAATTTCTTTTGTATATGTATATATTTAAATTGAAATATCCACCTACCGGTTTAGTTGTCTTTTGTAATACGAAGAGTACTCTACGTAACCGCACTTTTACCACCCACTTGGAGGGTTATACATTATAAGTGTATGTAAGTTAAAGGTAAGAATAGTTGTGGAAACGCCTTGTACATAATAATTTTCTTTTGTTCTTAATAATAGTCCACATTTCGGATATATGTAATTTGTTGGTTAACATTTCAATTTTGACAATACGAGGCTAGAAGATAATAAAGGCCCGTTCACATTCTCTCAGTCATTTTCTTCTCTCTATTCACAGGAACCCGACCCTGAGAGGTTACTAATCAACCTGATTAGGGGAGTTCGGTAATTTGAACCCCTTTAATCAGGCTACCTGTAATACGATTTCTGAATCTTCATATATGCTATACAAAGCATCGTGAATTGGACCAATTTGAAACCGCAGAGCTTTTAATGAGTCGACGCGACTTTCCCATCGCGTATCACTCAATGGTTTTAGTGTGTAAGTATCAATATATTTCAGTAATAGTGCCCAACGAAAAGAAGAGGAAGAAAAAAATGTATATAACTTTTAAACAATATTGAAGAAGTTGGCTGCCTCAAACGACGATTTTGCCATATCGTTTTTAATCAAATTTAGCGAATGGCTGCTGCATGGAACATAAAATGCTCTGGGGTTTATATTTCTAATTCTTGTTTGTACTCCCGATTTTTCTCCTCTCATATTGGAACCATTGTCATACCCTTGACCGCGCATGTTTTCTACTTTAAGCCTATTTTTCTCTAGCTCTTCTAGTAAAACCTCCGACAATTCCTTAGCTGTTGATCTCCCAAAAAAAAAACGTTGATATTAACTGGAACTTCAAACTCTGATTCCTGTATGGAGACAAATCTTACCACAAATGTCATCTGTTCTACTTTACTAGCATCGGGAGAACAGTCAAGAATTACGGAATAATACTTGTCCTTTTGAACTTGCTCATTGATGTGGTGCTTTATGTTGTCATGCAATAATTCAATTATTTCATTTTGTATAGTTTTCCCTAGATATGTAGCTTTGATTTCTTCTTTATTAAGGACTCTGCGAACGTGTTCCTCCATTTTTGGATCAAACTCAGCCAATAACTGAATTAACTTCAAAAAGTTACCATTATTGTGTTCATACAGTTTATCGCTTGTTCCTCGAAAAGCTAGAGAGCTCTCACCTAGCATTTTAACGACTGATATAATGCGTAAAAGAACTTCAGACCAGTGATTTATCTCAGAATCAATGAGTCTGAGAAACTGCATCTATTGTTTCACCTATTTTCAATCTTTGCTTCAATTTAAGCCATGATTTCAAACAATCTATATAAGTTTTAGCATTTTTATGATGTGCTAAAGAGTCCCCTAAATGCTTCCAGTCTTTAAATCCCCGATTGCCAAGAGCGCTCAAGCTAGATGGTGCAGCAAAAGGTCGACTTGGAAAACAGTACAAAGCGTTTTGAAATACGGAATATACCATCCATTTTCGGGCCATAATCCTGGGTCAGAACATATACTTTGGACAGTAGCCTTTTCTAAGGTCTCTGAGGTCTGCACAACTTGCGAATTTTGATTTTTGGAACTGCACGGAACTGCTGCCACGTGCTAAAACGGGCTACGGAAGTGAGTGCACGAGCAAAAAAAAGGATACCCGGCTTGGGGTGAGTCCTGAAAATATTTATAAGGCGCCACCAGCTCGACCACGACTCGAACTGGAAAGCCCCTTGATCTAGTAAGGTTCCGTACCCGAAATACCGCAAAACAAATCTAAAACCCTAATTACACTGTACTATAAAGTGAAGCTTAATACCTAAGAAAGAGAAAAACATAAAATAAAACACCGTCATCCACAACAAATCTCCCGAATATTTTATTATAAATTAACACCTGAAATTTCCAGTCCAGAGATGCCACAAAAATATTAATAAAATAATATTAAAACAAATAACTAATATTTAGTATCTGATTATGTTATTTTATGTCCAAAATATGTTTTAGAACAGAAGTAAAAGTTGGAAATGCTTTTGCCAGTTCTCCCACTTTATACACATAAATTGACAGGTTGTCAGCGGATCTCACCGAAGTGGACGCGATACATTGGCGTACAAAATTATTTTATAGATGTTAATAACAATTTCGAGTAAATAGTTTAATAAATTGTGAATAGCTCTTGAAATTTTCTAAAATTATAATTTGAATATTATAATACATGTTCAATAATTATTTATAATCCATAAATACATGCGATTGTCCAGTTCCGCCGATAACAATTTAAAATTACTTATTATATGAAACGACACTGGCAGGTAAACATTACTGTGAAATTCTCGGAGCCGCCCAACGTGGTTTGACGTTTACCCCCTCTCTACCTACCAAAAGACTTTTCAACTTTTACTTTCTCTATAAACCCCCCAGCGTGTACACGTTGAGTTCACAGGTGTAAACTAGCCAAATTTTAGATAAAAGGAAAAATGATAAAGTTTTAAATAAAGTTTTATAAGTCGTAAATAAATGTTCATGTAAATTCAAAACCAAAACGTTGCGCTAAATAAATGTGTTTTTAAAATAAACGATATACTATTAAAATATTTCTTATCTGTATTTTCCTTTTCGTATTCGTCTGGACGTGGTCATACAATGGGACAAGCTGTATACTAGAAAAGCAGAAATTCCAGAGGTCTGGTGAGGATATAACGGCGATGATGAATTCCAATTCAAATAGTGTGACTGGCCGAAAAAATTCTAACAATGACGTATTCTGGTGAACTTGTAAAGACGACGTGAAACTGCCAATTCCTGGATCTTTTAACGGGACCCTATGCCTGATTGGGTCGTTACTTGGATTGTATAAGTACTTAGATCGTATACTCGTACCGTATACTTGGACCCTACAGTATAAAAATTACCCCGTGATAATAAATTTGATTTACAAAATAATTTAAGCATGTACTTTACCTCTAATTGAGGGCGTTGACAATTTAATCCTTCCACAGAAGATTTAAATCTTAAAACACCACAATAATGCACCTAACGTGCCAAAATGCATACCAGATTGATTACAAGAACACTAATGAGTTTTATCCACCAAGGGTGTAAGATTTACAAATAAATCACAAAATATATATCACAGTGTTCACTGTCAACAGTAAGTATCTTGCTAATACCAAATTAATTTATTTCGACTTCCGAACAGTATAGAACCTTTTTTTTTTCAAAAAAAAAAAAATTGGCAAAAACATAGGAGATAGCTACGGTTTATTTTCTACTGAAACGAAACAACTATCGACACCTATTAATAATTGAAGAATATAATAAAAATATCGAAATAGATATCCTCAAATATGGAAACAGATAAGAAACGCCATTTTTAGTCCAATTTATATTTAAATTATTAAAATAAATTAAAAATAGAGATTTCACCATTTTAACCCGTTACACTGCATCACTACTCGCCAAACTCGTTTGAGATGACTTACCCAGCTCAGTAATGCTGACGGTTGCGTCCAAAGGGGGGATCATATCTGGAAAGTCAGTATCTAGGTGCTGGGCGTTGTTCAAATGTTGGTCGGTTGTGGGAGCGTTGAAACTACCTTCTTTCAAGAAGTTCTCCAGCGCATCTGACTGTTTTTGAAGCTGTTTGCTTGTTCAACCTCCGCTTTTTAAATTCGCTCCCTGGGGGTTTTCTCTTAGAATCGGACATTTTGGTTTCTGGAACAAATTAATTAAAATAAAAGATAATACTGCTATTAAAAAATTGATTTAAATTGTAATTTCTGAAATCCCCCTTGTGCGCCACTGTAAAAAATGTATTTTATTTAACTTCAGTCTCAATTACCTTTCATTCGATACCACACAAGCCATGATTTGATTTAAACTCTAATTTTCGAAATCGCCACCCTTATGCGTCACTGACAAAAAAATGTATTTCATTTAAATCCGGACTCAATTACCTTTCATTTGATACCACACAAGCCATTTTTTAATATAAACTTTAATTTTTAAAATCCCCTCATGCGCTACTGGCTTAAAAAAAATAAAATGCATTTTATTCAACTCCAGACTCAATTACCTTTAATTTGATACCACACAAGCCATTTTTTTGATGTAAACTCTAATTTTTGAAATCCCCCTTTTGTGCGCCACTGGCTTAAAAAAATAAAATAAATTCTATTCAACTGCAGGTTCAATCAACTTTCATTTGATACCACACAAGCCATTTTTTGATGTAAACTCTAATTTTTGAAATCGCCTCTTTGTGCGCCACTGGCTTAAAAAATAACTCCAGACTTAATTACCTTTCATTTGATACCACTCAAGCCATGTTTTGATCTAAACTCTAATTTTTGAAATCTACCCCCCCCCCCCACCCTTTTTTGGGCTTATGTCTGATGGATTTTTTAAGTTTTTAAAAATGAAAACAAATTAAAACACTTACCTTCAAAGAATCCAAACGCACTGGGCAATTTACACAAGCACTTTTTTAAAGCTTTTTTGCACTAACAATTTAAACAAACTATTTTATTTCGCACCAGCCGAAGTATAGTGGCAAATAATGCATTGTTTTAAGTCTAGTCTAGATACCTAGCCTATCTAAAATTGTTTATTATATATGTAGGTATACTCTGAAAAAGGTTTTCTTGAATCAAACAAATGGATTTGTTTGAAATCTGTTTTTAATGGTAAACAAATGTTGTTTAATCCAAGACCACCATTCTTATGTGAAGAAATTCAACTTCGAATTCAAGTTGACATTTATTTATTTCAAGCATTAAATATTGTAACGGACAATACCTTGGTCAAAAATATTTTAGAATTGTGAAATGTACATAAGTTAAAATAATAACAAATTAAAATTACTTATTAAGGTTTCTGTTAAATTATTTATAGAAAAATAAATAAATAATGTAACAATGTTGATTTAATTTCAAGCTATGAAAGCATAATAGGTTTCTAACAGTGTACAATAAATTATAAATGAATATGAACTAATAATACTTACAAATTTTGAGCATCAACATGTAAAATTTGACTTCACATGTATTTTAATATCACAAATAAAACTCTTTTGACAATAATTTTACTGGAAACTTGTAGAATGGAGTTTTGGGATTAGTTACTGACACAATCCACACTTTGGGAAGTCCAATCCTAATAGCTGGGTACAAATTAAGATGTCAGTGTAGACTCTATCTCTGATCCTAAAAAAATATTTAATATCAAAACATGTAGATGAGAATTAATGCTTACATAATGTTAATTATGGTTTGTAGAACAATTTTCAAATATTTAGAATCTCAAAATAACTAAATACCATTAAAAAAATAATAAAATAAAGTAACTTTTTAGGTCAATAATTTCAAGAAATGTTTTACAAAAAAGTGTATGCAAAAGCTTTAATTTAAGAATAAGTTAGAAAATCTTTGTAAATATTGTAAAATAAAATTGTTATAACTAAAAACTATCTAGTGAAAGTGTTTAAAATAGAGTGAGAAAAAGTTTATAAAAAAATAATAAATCATCCTCATATATGGATTTTAAAGGAAAATTTAGAAAAACTTACATCTTAGTAGGCTGTGACATCAAACTTTATTAAAAGCAATTTCCACCAAAAATGGAGTCAGTTCCTTTTTATTTTCTGCCCAGTAAACACCTAGGATTTTTGTCGAACTGTCGATAAGGAAGATTCCTGTATTACCGGTTTTTTGACACTTTTTGACATTGGAGCTGTAAAGACAGGAGATTTGCTGTCGAATTTTTGAAAATTGCCGCTGAAACTTCAATTACTGGATTGCCTACATATTATTCCCACAATAATATAAGTGAAAACTGGAGCATTACCTCGTTTGGAACATCACAATTCATCCAATAGGATTTTATAAGGTACTTCTGCACAAATTTGGAAAACCTATAAAAAAAAAAATGCTACGATAAATCTTGACAACTAGGAACTATTTCTATAAGACAAAAATATAAAAAAGTTAAATAAACATACCTAATCTAATCGAACTTTATTCAAACAGAATTCTAATTAAATTTATGCGAAAGTGACCCATATTAACATTGACATTTATTTTGTAATTAGGCTAAGATATTACCTATTCATTTCTATTTATATCTAATTTAGAATAATCATGCATGTTATTGATCTACAGACTTAAAACCAAACAAGTTTTTAGAACAATAATACTTTACTTTCTATCTACTAACTCTTTTGACTTTGATGCAATCAATTTGGTAAAAAAAAAAACATTTCTTGAATTAAGTACTTACGTGATTCACTTCATATTTATGCAGTACACTGTTAGAAAAACAGTTAATCACACAATTCTTAAATAAATTTCTTTTTAAAACTGAACAAATACATTTATTTATTTAAATCTTCGCTACAAATATCAACATAACCTCTCCGATCTCCATTTCCAACCATATTTAATATTTATGACATGCTGCAACTTCACGCTCAAGGAACCCACCTGTGGATTAAGACTACTCGGCTCACAACCAGATCTAAGAGGATCGTTATTTTAAATTATTAATATTATTTTTAATAGCTAGCTTGGAGCAATAAAGTTATTAGGTGTATGGTGCGTACTGAGACTGAATAGGTGTTGCAAGGTACGAGCTTTTGCTGGCGCCCAGGGTACATTATTTTAACAATATTTTTTTTTAATAAAATTACCTTTTGTTTTATTTTCTTCTGTTTAATACTTTATCCAATGACATTATTTTTTTTAACTTTGATCATGAATGTTGCAAGAGTCAATCCTACACACTGGTAAGTTTCAGTAAATCTTAAAAATAATAATTATAAAAAAATAATAACAACAATAAATAAATTACACGCACGCGCACCTTAATAATATATTTTATTTAAATACATTTATTTCCATAAAGCAATGTTGTGTTTGGCAAAAAAAGTTATTATTTTGAACCAATTTTTGTATTTGTTTGAATGAAGACTTGTAAATATTGTTGAAAATAAATCGTGAAATTGATATAATAAAATGATAGATTTAATTTTAGATTATTTAGAACTCAAGAATCGCATTTATTGGCAAAGAGACTTTGATTCAGACAATGGAAGCTAATTTAGATTTCCTTATAGACTCTCGCTGAGTGGTCTGTTGTTAGAACTAGTCTGATTTGGTACTTGAACGCGTACGGTCACAGAAGCAAATTTTCATAGGGTCTCTGTATTAGAGAGATACCTAAAAATGTAAGTTACTATCTATACGACTGATTATTAACGCAAAGTTTAGCCATTTTTATTGTCGGCTATTAGGTATTAACGCCCCTTTGCTGCAGCTGTTGAATATTTTAACTCTTTTTTTTTTCTATAGCAGTACCTGTCAATCCAGATTTTACTTTTTTAAATTTTGTGGTAGAAATCACCCAATAAACAAATGAATAATTATTGGAATAAATAAAACATTAATGTATAAACTTGTTAGACTCTAATGCGCATAATCGATTTACGTAATACATCACATGTAAGCATTCTAGTATTTTACAGTGTGTTTGCCAAGTTATAATGTGTATATATCTATACCTACATAATACGACCAATTTTTAAAAATAGGTATATTATCTAACAATAAATGTCATAAAAAGAAAGTGGCAGTTTCCCAAAAAAGTTTGTAGTTCGGTCAAAAAACGATCATTTTTTAAATTGTATAGAGAGAAACATTTCTACATTCTTGTTCATAATCAGTGCATTCAGAGACTTACAGTCATTGGCTGTAGGATGTTTTTTATTTAGCGATTCAAGTACCTGTTTGTCTACCTTTTGTATGAATTCCACTTTATGGAGATATCTTCGCGTGTTTTGTTTCCCAAAGAGTTGATAAATCTTGGGTGAATTCCGAGAAATTTGGAAAAACAATTTTTTTTTAATCTAAACTCCTGGACAAAATTAACGCACCACTTTAATTAATCTAAATATTTACAATATAAACACAACATAAAACTAAGTTACAATGATATAATGATGAACACCTAAAAATTAGTCGAATATGACCTATACATGACCTTAATTTGCCTTATTTTTTCCATAAAAATTTGTTTTTACTGGAAATGCATAAATAAGCTAGCATAACTCCAAATTGAAAAAAGAAAAAAATCAGTAAAAGAGAATAAATGCATCTGGGTCAAACCTAATACCGCGTAGGCCTACTTCTTATCACTGCATTCATGCGTCGCGGCATGCTTGATATCAAATGTTTAACAAATTGCGGTATATTTTCCGATTCTTCAATAGCGACCTCTATGAGTTGGTTGTGATTAGAAACTTCGAATCCTCTCTTTGAGATAGTCCCATAGATGTTCTATAGGATTCATATCCGGACTGTTAGGTGGCCACTCTAATAAAGGAATATTAACATCATGTAAGTAACCAATAACCTGTCTAGCCACGTGGGGATGAGCGTTGTCCTACATGAATAAAAAATTGGGCCCGACAAACGGAGCAAAAGGCATTACATGTTCGACAATAATGTTGTCTAAGTAATATTGGGCATTCATAGACCTAGTACGTATAGGGACCAACTCCATACGGGCATCGAAGCAATTTCCTTCCCAAAACATTTTAGAGCCATCACCAAAAGGCACTTTAGGAGAGATATTACAGCTGGCAAACCTTTCTCCTTGTCTTCGCCAGACACGCTCACGTCCACCTGGAGCTTTAAGGCTAACTCTAGTTTCATCGGAAAACAGAACCCGTTTCCAATCAATGATGGTCCAATTCTGATGTAGGGTTTTTTGACTGCTTAATCCTGCTTCATGTAAACGTCTTCTAACCGTTCGGGACAACATAGCGATATTTCGAACATCTGCTAATTCATTTTTAAGCAGATTGCTGGTTATTCTCCTGTTTCTAAGAGCACGTTGTCTCAAAAAACGATCATCAATTTGATTAGTGTAACGTTTTCGCCATTGTCCTGGTCTTTGATGGTACGAACCCGTTTCATTATGTCGCCTCACTATGCGACTGATGCTGGAATGATGTCTTCCTAACAAACCAGCAACATATCGCATTGAATATCCTTCATTCAGGAGAGTCGATGCTAGCACTGCCTCCTCTAGTGACAGATTTCTTTGACGGTTCATTTTTTTTACTTGATATTCTCCAAAATGAACTTCCAAACATGCATATAATAAAAACAATTACAATCAACAGCTTGCTTCTAACAGAAACTTCGCTTTAATCGGCACTTTTTAAGAAAATATTAACAGTTTTAGTCTAAAACGAGGTTTAATACAAATTACTGTCAAAACAAGGTATTACGTGACACTAGCTGGCTTAAAAACAACTGTCACTCAAACAAGGTCCATGGCCTACTTGTCGTACAGTAAGTTATCAATAAATAAAGATTATCAAGCAAAATAATAAGTGGTGCGTTAATTTTGTCCAGGAGTTTATTTACACTGGATTTTCGTTTACATGGATGTATGTAACATAAAATAATTTTTGTTGTAGCGACGGGCCATCTTAGAATATCTTAAAGTAGAATTTTTTTGAAAGAAACTCACCTCCATCAATCTAACCAGTACAATTTAAATAGGGAAAGTACCAAGTATGATACGTCACCGAAAATGTTACTTTTCATTTTAACGCCCTCTAGCGGGATAAAAAATTGATACCAAATCAAAAATAAACTTCTAATTAAAAAAAGAAAAGATTGCGTTATTACTAACTTTATTTTGTTGTAATTGCAATATTTATTTATTTATTTATTTATTTATTTATTTATTTATTTATTTATTTATTTATTTATTTATTTATTTATTTATTTATTTATTTATTTATTTATTTATTTATTTATTTATTTAATACACTGTTCAACAGGAAACCTAATTAAAGAACAGGATTACAAGAAAATAAAGTAGGTTACAATAAGAACAAGAGTTACAAGCTAATATAAAAGAAAATGATTCTTAATTTTACTTACAGTACAATTAAAGATGTTTAAATTACTGCACATTTCGTTAGAAGATTCACACATTACATAAATGGGAGAGCAATTTTAGATCGTCGGCATATAACATACAATTAACATCAATTATATCAGTGATATCGTTAATAAATAATATAAATAATAAAGGGCCCAGGTTTGAACCCTGTGGCACTCCTGATTTTGCGATATACTCAACTGATTTGAAGCCATTTATATGCACATACTGTTTACGGCTAAGATGTAAATAGTTTTAGGAGGGAATAATGAAATCCGAATAATTTTAATTTAGTGAGCAAGGTTCCGTGATCCAATGTGTCAAACGCCTTAGTAAAATCTGTGTATACAACGTCTTTTTGCTTTTTACCGTCAATGTTCTCGGCAATGATTTGTGTTACGTTAACAAGATTAGTTAGCGTTGAACATTGTTGTACAAAACCATGTTGATGCGATGAAATTTTACGGCTGACGTGCAAATTAATATCGCGATATAATAAAACCTCGAACACTTTCGAAAAGTTACAAATTACAGATATCGGTCTATAATTGGTTACATCATTCCTATCTCCCTTTTTGAATATAGGACACACTTTCGATGTCTTCCACATATCTGGAACGGTAGATGTTTTGAGACATATATTTAACAACCATTAGAGGATAAGCAAGGGCATGTGCACAGTCTTTAATCAGAAAAGCCGGAATATCATCAGGACCTCTAGTTTTCTTTGCTTTTACCTTCTTTAGCATACAGTACGTCTTTTTCACTAAAACTATTAATAGAAAGACAAGTATATTGTTGTGTATCTTCAGCTGTAAAATATGGATCCCGCGACTGAATGAATGATTGTTGAAAGTGTTCGGCAAAACCATTTACAATAGAATTAGGATTATCTAAAATAATATTATTATAACTCATATTATTAGGTACGGAATTAAAACCCTTCGTCCTATTCACAAAAGCCCAGAAACTAGAAGGATTCGTGGTAATATTTGATTCTGCAGACTTAACAAATTCTTTATAAGACTTATCTACATCTAGTTTGATTGGAGCCCTTAACCTAGCAAACTCTATGTACGCAGATGGGTCACTATTTCTCTTATATAGACGATGGTACTTTGCTTTTTTACGAATGAGACCAATAATATTATAATTAAACCAAGGTTGGTAAATTTTAGAAGACTTTACAGTGGTTTTGGGCACACACCTATCGAGCACATTGTAAATTTTTCCGTAAAAGTACGTACATGCATAATTAGCATTTTGAAATGCATCTAAAAACGTCCAATCAATATTAGAAATCATTTGGTATAACTTTGGATAATTAGCTTTACGAAAATTATAGTTATTTACTATAAAAGTGGCTAGACGATTTTTATTGTAAGTAGTATTGAATTTGCAAAAGATCTCCAGAGCAGGATGGTGTTCGTCCTCACGAACCAGAGGATCCAGTGATCTTTCAATTTTGCACTGATTTGTGGAAAATACCAGATCTAAGAGTTTATTATTAGAATTATGGATACTATTAAACTGGGATAGATCAAATATTAGTGCAAATGTGTTAATATGAGAAGTTAATGTAGAAAATCTGCCGATTTTCATATCGTTGGAGAGAGAGAGAATATGGAGATATGTGGCGCATTAAATTACTAATACAACTAGCTTTCAAATGAAGTGTCACACTAAAAGAGCGTTAAAATAAAAATTAAAGCAATGAACAGTCATCTCAATAGTCATATTACTGAATTCTCCATAAAATTACCTTTTCGATGATGATGTGGCAACAGCGTACCCAGGATCTGAACAAGGGGAACAGAGCAGATATTTTCTTTTGTATTAGTTATTAATAACAACATTCTATAAATTTGTAGTACAGTAATGGCTTATGTTTATTCTTTGTTTATATTTGTCCTACTTTTAGTGTATGATTTTTGTTTTATTACAAAATTCTGGAGTCTAGAGGGAAGGAACCCCTCCCTGTCCCTCGCTGGGTACGCCCTTGTGTACTGGTGAGAATGACGGATGATAAAGGAATTACATATGACAGTCATGGATACTTTTTTATAGTGAAATATTCAAAATAAAAATAAATGGCCGATATATCGGTATCGGCCACAATAAATCATATCGATAGATCCCTAATAAAAATTAATATTTTGCGGGTATGATTAAAATATTGGCCAATCCTGTATTTTAGTCATAAACCCCAGTACACCCTGTTCATCGGCCACGTGTTTCCATTCTCAACTCTCCCGTCGCATTCGCGGTTTAAGTGACAGTTTATGTGCATGCGCATAACGCATTAACAAAATCGAAAATGATTGCGTCGACTTGAAATAATTACCTGTCAAATTTCGTCATTATTATTGAGGTCGCTGTGCCGTAATTACAGTGGGAACTCATGAATTTTCATGAGGTAGTAATTGAATATTTTACAGGGCCGGCCTCGATTAAGTATTTCCGGAATATTATATCGTCTGTATATTTGAATGTATAATCAATAATACTAATTATAACAATTGAAGGATGTCCAGTTGAAAAGTGCAAAAATTTGTAATTTTTTAGATTTGTGGTTAGAAACATTCTATATTCCGTAAGGTTTTGTCCCACAAAATTGCTAAGCTAGAATGGTTGCAAAAAATTGTATATATGGCGGCAGCTATAACTCATGGCTCGTTTCGGTATAAATAAACTATGTGCCACAGACTGTTCCTCCATGCCACACGCCATAGATGTCAACTTGAAGCTTTTACATCCATAAAGCCAAATATCAGAAAACAAGAAAACATTTTTGAGGTCAATTATAGATTTTCTTGAAAAAGAAGAACATAGGGAGTTCTATCACAACTTGTTACTAAAATAAGTTTAAAATATAACTTGTTTACTTTTTAGGTAGAATGAGTTTTAGTTTTTATTGATTAGTATGTTCTATACTTTATAAATATTTAACTTTTTTCGTATATGGCACCTAGCATGTCTCTAAAATTTATATTATTTATTTTTTCCTTAAACTGATATTTTAATATGTTCTAATACAGGGTTAAAGTTAAAGTAAACTAATGTATATATCCCCTTGTACAAAATAGCCCTTGAAAAACAGTTTTTTTAAAGATATCTCGGCTTTTTAATTTTGGCACTTAGCATATTTGAACCGGATACATTTCTAGAACGTTTTTTTTTTTCAATTACGTATAATAAAAACACAAAAAACCTAGGAAACAGAAATCCAAATGGATGAAAAAGCGGATAATATCTCTGAATTATTAGAACACTCGCACTACTGTTGCAAGGAACAACCCCAGAGCTGTCCAAATTGATTTGGGGACTTTTTATACAAAAGAACTGGAATGACTACCAATAGGTTCTTGAATTTAATATCTAACTCATGTCTTTTCTTTTTAACATGGACCTTCCAGCTATGTCTTGCGTCTAAAGTAATACGTAAATATATATTTGCTGAGTTAGCATAAGGGTTCGAGGGTAATTGGTATTTATTGACCATTTTTGTTAATAAAATTAGTATTAACAGATATGCTTTCGTTTACTTTAATACGCCATCTTTTGGTCAAGTTGTTTATTTGATTAACTGATGTTAACAGTTTATTTGCAGCCTCTTGATAATCTTTGACTATCGCTAGAATGACAGTATTATCTGCAAACGTAGCTATTGTTTCTTGTACTAGTTAGGATATGTCACAAGTGTTCGGTCCCAGGACTCTTCCCTGCTGTACTCCTACTTTGATTTCTTTCAATTCAGAGTATGCTTCATCTTGTTTTGCTTTAAAGAATCTATCTGAAATGTAGGAATCCAACAGATCTGAGTTTAACTCTGGTAGTAGTACATTCCGTTTATATTTTATCAAAAGCCTGCGCAACATTAAGGAAGATGGCCGATTAGACTTCTTTGTTTTCTAATGCTTTTTTAATCACGTTTTAGGTTATATGATCGTTTTCATGAGTATTTATTTAAATAGCTTCAATAATATAGGTACTAGAGAGATTAGCCTATATAACAAACTTCGTTTGGAGGTTATTACGTGGTTTGGATATCATAATGACTTCAGCTGCTTTCCACAACCTAGAGACATACGAGTACTTTAGTTTGAATGAGGTAAGTTTTATCATGGCTTTCTTAGAATCAATATTTGTTTTTATATCCTTTCCAATTTTTTTTTTTTTGGGAGGTTGGTCTGATGATTGAATTATCTTTGTCTGGAAGATCCCAGTTCGGTAATTCTTCTCCTTCATTTGGTTGGAAGATATTTTGTAGGTGCTCTGCGAACCTGTTAACTTTTTACATATTATTTTTAGCCCAGCTATCTTCTGCATTCATGATTAGAGCATTCTGCATATTGGGTCTTTTCAGTTGCTTAATGACTGTCCATATGGAATAATCAGTGACTTTATCATTTGTCAACTTACTAATAGATTCATTTTTGATTCGTTTTATCTTTTTTTTTTTAACGCTGGGTGGCGTTATTAAGGTTAGTTTTATCTGATGGAGCTCTGATCTGATGCCGTTTCCTCCTAAGTTTTTTTTGCGGAAATAATGTCCCTTATTTCTTTGGGATAGTTATTTCCTGTTGTTCGCTGAGCGATAGGTAGGGTATTATCCCATGCCGCTCGCTGTATGTTGGACACAAGTAGTTTTACTTCTTCATATTTAAATATCCAGTCTGCAAATTTGCCAGTCTGTTTACTAGTCTAAGAGCGCCTTCCTGATCTGAATGAATGTCCCATGCCTTGTCAACTTGAATGTAATTTGCTGAAATATTTCGTATAACCCAGAAGTCTATTAAGTCGGCTATTTTGTTTCTGTCTGTGGGCCAATAAGTTGATTTGCCACTTAAATACGACTAACATTTTAGCTGTGTCATCGCTACTTTCAGGTTTTAACCCTTGTTGTGTTTTACATTGAAGAATAATAAATATAGATCCTTGGTCATTTTGGAAGTCTAGGCATTGTTCTTTTGTAATGATATTTCTCAGAGGTCAATATGTAGAAGTGACCACAGCATCATGTTTTCAATTTTATCATTATTGGAGAAGCCTGAAATTCTTCAGTCCTGTATTCTGTTTGTTGAAGATGCTTAAATGCTTTTCTTATTATTATTATTATTATTATTATTATTATTATTATTATTATTATTGCGCTACCCCTCTAGTGCCATTTTGGGGATTAGTGCGGTATTATAAACCTTATATCCCGTGAATCTAAAAAGGACTCATTGGCAATGTGAGTCTCTGAGATTATGCACATGTATGTTTTCTAGGTCTAGGACTCCTTGCATTTCTTGTTGTTGCTGTGCTAGTCCAATAGAAAGGACTCATTCTGCCCTGTTTAGCTAAAACGTCTGATTAAAACGTCCTAACTACAATATAAAGCACTTGTTTCTTACATTCAGTTTCGTCCTAAACAAAAATCATTAATATCTCAAAACTTTCCTCATGTTAGATAGGACGTTTTGGCTAAGCAGGGCAGCATTTGTAATGTGAGTCTAGGAGATTACTTATGTTTTCTATGTCTAGGATTGCTTGCAATTCTTATTGGTGCTGCAGCAGTCCAATAGCATAAGTAACTGATAATTTGTTATATTCTAACAGTATATTTATTTAATGCTACCTCAATTTAGTTCTTAAAATTGATCTGTCTACTTTATACCTATTTATAACTCACCTCTTAAAATCTATGTTTAGTCATAATATGGTCATGATCAACAATCAATAGTTTTCAATAAATAAGATTGTTTTATTTGCCCCACCCCTTTTTTATTTAACTTTCAAAAATCGACGACCTCAAGTTCTATCTAATCAAAGGAACATTTGTAATATTTTCATAGCTACTTTTTTTTTAGAATTACTTTTAAATTTATCTGAAGGCTATGTAACCTACCGCACCCAGGTACCTTAATAATTTCTTAATTCCATTTATTAAATATAATATTACATTCTTATTAAATTAAAAATCCTTCATTTAACGAAAAATCTCCCAGATAATTAAATCGTATTTACGGTACCTAATAAATAATATATTTAACCCTGTCCTTAAGAGATCCACTGTTCGTGAACGTGTCTGGGAACCCAGACCAAGAAACTTTTGACACACTTATCTTAAGTTCGTTTGAATAGTAACATTGTTTTCGATACACAAAATTTTTAAGGCAAGTAATAAATCAGCCTCCCCCTTTCCACCCAGATTCGTTTTTCGCTGGGAACTAAGACACACAGAGACATCACAAAAAGCCATTAAAAATAGTATAAGAAGCCAGACCCAAATGAACTCGGATCCATTCATTTTTTACTATTTGATGTGCAAGCATTCATTTTATTATTTTACATTCAATCAATCACTTTATTACTTATACAAAGTTATACAGTCTGTACCTTTCCTAAAACGCTCTTCCTAAACGACGTTTATCCTACAATACCTCCTATCCCCGAAGGTGTCAACATTTCGACGCCCAACGTCCTGCCGTCCTACTTTCCTAATTTTCTACGCTATCACTTCAAACACCACCCCTAAATATTTCCTTCTTAATATCCTTGTCGACACTCTTCGTCACGTCCCGCACCACCTAAATATTTCTACCGTATATTTGTCCCAATGCAGTGCCGTATATCTGTCCCAATGTAGTACCGTATATCTGTCCCAATGCAGTACCGTATTAACTACCTTCCTCTCCACCACGACGCTAGGCGCCTCGACGCAAGGCGACGCTCAATGCTGCGACGTACCTAAATCGATGCCGTCGCAACGCTAGATGAAATTAGTACATAATGGATATCGCTAACTTTTAAGCCTTACCTTGTAAAAATAATATAGTAAATCCCAAATTCGCTTCCTTGGATGAGTCCTGGTTGGGAACAGTAATCGTTCTTTTGAAAATGTAGGGATCATAAGTCACCTCCGTGGTTACGTTTGATGCGTTAATGAGTCCACAAAAGACCGCTTATTAGTTTATAATTTCTATATGTTGAACAGTAAATTGGCACTGACTGTAAGCAGTCAGAGTACTTTTTCGACGGTTAACATGGGAAAAAACTTAGAAGATAAAATTCGCGATTATTACAATATGAAAGACATACAGGCATACAGGGTTGTATTAAGTAATTTCAATAGAAATTATAAAAATCAATATTCTAGATATATACAGGGATGTGCTATCTTGGATAAATTGGACAAACCGAGATGGTAAAATTTAACAGTAAGTTAACCACCCATTCTACAAGGTTTGGAACAAAGTCTATGTGAAATCATCATAGTAAGGTAACCAACTGGCGAATTGGCGCTGTTCGTTACTTCCGTTGGTCATCAACCCAAATAAAAGATATATATTGATAGCAAATGAACGTGGTCTGCGTTTGAACGGGACTCAAGTAAGATCTCAGTAAATAGTAACAATTGTAATATACTTTGCTAATTATTGCATCACATTTAAAGTATGAAGAATAAAAAAGTTTAAAAATGAATTTGTATCTTTTATTTATCAATTTGCACCAAACTTTGCATTGAATCCTGGTTTACCTTAATTAACATTATCACAACGTGAATATATAAATTACCAATTAATTAACTAGACGATCACTTTTACTACTAGAGGAAAAAGGTCAAATACAGTAAGTATAACTTAAATAAAATAAACTTGTGAGGTAAATAATAACATCTCAGAGAGTAAAATAACGATCAAAGGGGTACCAGGGGGAGGGCCGTCACAGCTATCAAAAAAAAATTCTTCGACGATGCAACTGTAAGTTATTGTAAAACGATTTTTAACTATTTTAATTTTACTCCTGCGGTTTCAGGAATTTAGTTTGCCAATATACGTAGCTATTAACATAAAACTGTATTAGGTATGGCGTTTTCAAAAGTCATTATCTCTATTGTAAACCAAATCTAACATATTTAATACCTAAACAAGTAGACATTTAAGTATTTTGCCACATTTCCAGTTGTGTAATAGTAACGGAGTGCGTTTTGTTTCTATTATAGTTATTAACATTCCTCACATTGCCACATAACCTTAATTATTCTTTCGACGTAGTTAAAATTCCTGTCGAAGACAGATTTCGGATTTAACTCTCCTCAAAATGACTGCAGCAAAATTAAACGGGGTAATTTATAACTCATTCTAGCTACAAGGTGGCTCTAAAAGTAAAAAATCCGTATTTTACGTCTGTTTAATAACTAACACATCAAATTTTTATTACTATAGGTTTAAACATGTTAATGGCGTATCCATTATTTTACACTTTACAGGGTGTCACAATGATGCCACAAAGTACGATGGCTGTCTACTATATTGCTATATTAAAAACATTCAATTTTTTTATTGCTCGTATATAGGTAAGGTATTTTTAAGATCTTTAGTCAAAATTTAATTAACCTTT
The DNA here is from genome assembly GCA_927349885.1 of Psylliodes chrysocephalus. Classification (NCBI taxonomy): domain Eukaryota; kingdom Metazoa; phylum Arthropoda; class Insecta; order Coleoptera; family Chrysomelidae; genus Psylliodes; species Psylliodes chrysocephalus. Next base: position 10,214,916 of record OV651821.1, read on the forward strand.
TGATATACAGGGTTATGCAACAGTGGTAGGTTTTTTCATAATAGTTACACATTCATAAAAAAATTGAGTATCATTAAGATATAGAGGTATCGTGTAAAAAATATATTCCACTCTACAGGACGTCCAAAAAAATGTTGACCGATCACAGGTACCTACTCGGGATAAATGCTTATCATAAGAATCTGTTAAGGGACAATTTATGTATGAATAAATTTTAGATTTATCTGAGTAAAAAATTGATTTTAGAAAATTTTGAATGTGTCTTGTAGACTATGAAGAAATGAAATAATTATGATTTAATATTTAGTCACACATCATTTTAGAATAATCCTAGTTTCAAGTAGTTTTTATCTAGAAAATGTTTAATTAAACACCTTGTATTTTAGTTTTTTATAGATAAAAACAGGAACGAACCCACCTTGAATACGAATAGGCCATTAGACTTCCACTATACGAAGTTCTTACGTAATATCTCTGAAAACAAGGCTTAGTAAATGTTTGTATTCCGTTGAATTATTCACTCTCGATCTAGAACAGGCCGTTGTTCGATCCAAACAAAACCATGCGGGCACTAGTTACAATTTTTATTTTCAACAATATTCAGTTTTTCATGCGGGTATAGATAGGTACGACAATAACAGAAATGTCCACGATATTTATGATAACCTTTCAAATTACAATAAATCACTTAATTTGAATATGCAAATTCAGATAGAATCGACTTTAGGATCTGCATTTAATGAAGCGCTCTGCTGAGCTTTTGGCTGTTATTGGAAAAACAATAAAATATCTGCAACATGACAGAGTATTTCATAAGTTGAATCGTTTTCTTTTTTTTTATAGACATGGTGCAGAATTCCATAAAACAAGACAAATTTCTTAAGTAACTCAACATGTTTTAAATACGAATCTGTTTTGTTTGTAAATTATCAACATATTTCTCAATATGAGATTTTCTAGAAAAGTGTCATAAGCGTTTTTACTAAATCTTCCTCAAACAAAAACTTAATTGATATCACCCCATTTGATTACCTTTTCCTGATATCAAGTACAAAACGAGTCTCGTTTGTTAAACTAAGACGCGTACGATAAAAACGTCGTCTCATATATTTTTTTACCGCGTTCTCGAGTTGGGAAATTAAATTAAACAGAGCATAGAAAAAAACAATACGTACTACAAGTGTCTCAAGTTCATAAAAATTGAGGTCAGATCTGTTTTTAATCTCTGAATTATTTTTGAATGTCAGCAGATAAGGAGACACATTTTTACTGCTTTAGTGAAAGTATTGTAACTACTGATTAACGATATATACGTTGTTTATGATAGAGAAGTTTTTTATACAAAAAAATAAATAATAGGGACTTGTGTTTGTATCGCTAAGGTTTATTACCTTCAAAAATATTTTATAATCTTTTTGTTTAAAATAAAGAAACTGGAACAAAAGATCTACACGTCACTCTTTGTAGACGTAGCTCAGACTTTCAATAAAGTATGTTTAGAAGGCCTTAAAGAAAAAATAAATTAACTTTTACTTAAAATCGTACTTGACGGATAGAGGGGTCTATTCTGTAAAAATTCCTTTATATTTAACGGTCTTTAAAAATATTTACTTCTGTCATTATTTAAACGGATCTTTAAAATACATTAGAGGACTATCTTAAAGAAATCTGTTAAAATAATGACAGAAGTAAAATTCAACAAGAAACTAATAAATCTACGAATAGACATAAGATGACGCAAACCAGAGTTGCTATTGCTTACTTTTTCGTCAGTTATTGTTTTAAGTTTTTATGGACCCTGCCCGAAAATAGAGTGCTATGGTTGCTTTTCGTTCGGTTGGAGCCAATACTAGTTCGCTTTTTTATTTACAATATGTACAATGTGCTATAATAACATTCTAAACGCTTAAGTGTAGCAGGATCTCTTCTTAGTGGCTCCAGGAAGTATTCCAGTGCTACTATGATGTCTTGGTCGGGCATTCCAAAGCTATTATTTATAATAATGAGTTTATATGATATCTCCTTGTTGCTATCAACATTATAAATCAATTTTGGTTGCTAACAGCCACAGACGGCTTTCTGTTGGTTTTTGCCCCTTCCAGTGAGTTATTGTCGATTTCTGCGATATTTGCAACAGTTTGAGGATTAAATGCTGGTTCTCTGTTATGATGCCCAACCTCCCATTCAGTCTACGGTCCGACTGGATTTGATGTACCCAGCCGTTTCGAGTGGTGATGGGTCAAAGACAACCCTGTTTTTCATATTAGTTTTTCAGGACAGACAGACATTTCCACTACTGATCTAGTTAGTAGCCTTAACTTATAATGTTGGTTAAATGAAGAAAAGTTAATAAATCTCATTACAGTTAATGATTACTTTTAAATTCACAGCTACGACATTGGTCTTGGCTTCGTTGGAGGCCATAGCAGCTAACACTTCCTGGACCCTTCTATGAAGAAATCCTACTGCACTTATGTTTTATAAAATGTACATAAATATTGTAAATACAAGATTTTTAAGAAAAAAAAAAAGAGTAGTTATGGGCGATATCAGTAATACTTGTACCTGTGACATTTTAAATCGTGACTTCGTGACAAAATTGACAGAAAATGAGCAAAAGTTTTCTGTTACATACAATCAAATGAAGTAAAAGAAGAAATGTTATTAATCCAACGAATCTAACCATCCTTCTTCCTATGATCGATACACATTTAACTACTAATTAAAAATAACAAGTTAGAAGAATAACGCCATCTAGTATCTAGTGTTTCAAATATGATACACAGAAACTACATCTTTTAGTTATTTAGCTTAAAATTAAATAATACTCAACTCGATAAGAAAGTCTGTTCCAGACCGAAAATCCAATGTTTGGTATTCTAACTTAAACTGGAAACTATCTAGATCTTCTAGAGATGTACCAAAACCAACTTCTAGGTATTAAAAACCATAAAACCTTGATAGGAATTCAAAACTTCTTGATGGGAAGACAAGTGACGTTTGCGACTTGCAAAACTCTTTTCATTTTATGACCTCGATTAATAAGGTATTAAGTTTAAAATAGCATCTTTATAATTTAGCTTAAATATTGTTTTTAATATTTTCTTACGACTACTAGCAGTAACATTTTGTCTTGTCACGACTTCAATGTCCAATTTTTGACACCTTGTATATTCAGATGTGTTTTTAATCATTTGCCAAAAATATAATAATCACCTAAAATAATTGTATTTTAGATCAATTACAGTTTTTATTATAATAAGCCGTCAAATTTGTAAAATTCTAGGAAAAAACTTGTTCAAAGTCATTCGTACAAAATTCTAATCGAAACCACTACACATTTCATAAAAACAATATGCCTAAAATTAAAGTTAATGAGGTCAATGCAGATAAATGTATCTCTTATCAGCTTGTGATTAAACAGAAACAGTGTTGATGACCTAAAATACTAAATTTGTTTGTTTTATACTGTTATATTTGAAAAACCTCCACGATCTTATTTTATAATGGTATTTACATAGAAAAATCTTTATGGCTTTCATTTGATAATAAATACACTTACCTACACAATGCTGTTTTTGATTTTAGAATAAAGTGTCACTTTACTGAGGCTTAATATTTATTTTTAAATAGTTTTTTTTTAATATATAAGAAACATGCTAATGCGTCATAAGAGGCGAGGTGTCCAATTGTTCAACAAACAATATGCAAATAAGCATGATGATAATAATCAGCGATGTTGATTTCGTTATTTAGTTAGTAAGTAGGCGTAAACAAATAAAACAATCTCCAACTCTCGATTTTTGTGAAACGATCAATTTTACTCTCAAGGTTTCTTAAATTCGATTTTTTTCCCCTTAAATATAAACACGAGGGGGAGACGTTTATTGAGATATACTGCTGATTATAATATCGTTCTGGTGACAATTAAGAAAAGTCGCGATAACGCACTACTGATAACACTGTTTGACCTTATTTTTATGTTTGTTGATAAGATTGAAACCAGAAGGTATATATTACAGGATATGTTTTAATTGTGGTAAGAAAAGTGGCTTTAAGGTGATGATATATTATGAATAGATCTATTTAGTATCTTTAAAATTGTTGAACGGAAGTATTAAATGTAAAAAGTGCTTTTATACAGGTTAATTCTAAGATGATACTTTTAAATGTGTATAAAAACATTAAAATGAACAATTTTTTCAAATAACTTTATCAAAAAACTCAAAAATAAGACACTTACAATAATTTGTCCTATCGAACTCTTTTCGGTATTCCAGTGAAAAATGTTATTAATTACTTATGTTAATCTATTGTTGGTAGTTTTATATAGGTATTTAGAAAGCAAAATCACTGTATAGAATGTTGACATGTCAGAAAAGATTAGTTAAGGATATACCTCGAAGGAATTTAGGAAGAAGTTCATTTAATTATGAAGAGATATGATAATTTTGTGTGACAAAAAACCGTTGTCAATGCCCGACCTGTACATACCTTTCTGAAGAAAGCAACTTGATTCCTCTAAGTTGCTTTCTTAATGATACAAGGAGTAGCCTGATTCGGATGCTATTGATCGAACATATATAGTCAAACTTGTTGTACATATACAGGAAGTTCGAGACAACATTAGGCAACGATTGAAAAAGGGATATTTGGCTCAACCAATCAATATTGGTTTATTAGTTAAAGAAAACAAACTTCCCTATATGTTGGTGATTTAGTTTGTATAAATAATGATACTGGAGGTATGTGAAACGAATTCTCATGAAATTAAAACAATGTGTCTGGAAAAACATTCAAATTTAGAAGATTTTTCCATCCAAGATCTTTCTAAGCCATTTCCATTCCAGAAAATCCGAAAAAAAACCTGTACCAAAGCCGGGAAACTTCCAAAATTGTCAGTTTGCTATGGACTTGATTATTGATATTCACTGTTTTATATATTCAGAAAGCAAAGTCACTCTATAATGTTGGCATATCATATCTGATTGATTATTTTATATAAAGTTATAACTTGATATAATGTTTTAAAATCTTTATTTATCTTTAATTACATTACATCTTTATTTATCCCTTCTTAACACTTTCTACATATCCACCACGATGTTCCTGACAATTACCCGTATCCCTAACCCGGCGAGTCAGATCAATGAAAGTCTTGGAACTAAGATGGGCTTGCAAGGCAAAGCCTACACTGTTCAACAGCGATACAGCATCTGCATTTTGAAGACATTCGCCAAAATTTTTAATTCACTACTTCCGATAAACACACTACTGAAATCACACGCGACTGAATTACAATAATCGGTACAGAGTGAAGCGCGATTTATAAGAAAAACCGAAAAAATGTAAAAAAAAATAAAAACAAACAGCTTAACTGTTCATACACAAGTTTAGGCCCGGATTTAGATTTTTTAATTAGTCGTCAACAGCAATTAATTGAATTTTTGATTAAAAACTCAATCTGGTTTCTGAGAGGATCACTCCTAGGAAACAACTTTTCAAAAAATAAATGAAATTAAGTTGGCAAGTTATTAAAATCTTATTAGAGTTATAGTGGTTTTAGATCTTAAAAAAAGCATTTAGTAGATGATGGAAAAATTTTACTTTAGCTTTGGCAATTCCACTTATAAATGATCCCAATCTTACTTACAGAATCTGTATCAAATAACAAAACTATAAAATACATATTCTAAAAAACTATGCGTTAAAACTGGAGTATCCCAAGGTAGTGTATTGGGGCCTCTGGCTATTCATAATGTACATTAACGATATATTTTTTATATTATTTAAATGATTGCACACTGCAAACAAATTAAATAAGGTATTAAATTGCATTGAAAGCTGCGTGAAAACCAACAAATTGGATTTGCACCCAAATAAATAAAAATTTATAATTTGTAGTAAAAATACAGATTTATCAGACATTATTAATGAAAAATATAAAAAATATGATAAAGGCATGAACAGAATATACCTAAAAATTTTAAGAAAGCTAAAATTTTGAACATATTCAGCAAAAGTCGTAAAGTACTTGTTTCTTTGGTTATATTTTCATTTTACTTTTTTGAATAATTGAATAATTGTAAATAGTTCTATATTTATTTATATTTCTTATGTTTTGTATTTATTAGCGTTTTACTAAAATAAATTACTTTATTTGTAGCTTCACATTGCATACATTTTTCGTTCAATTTGTTAATTTTTTATTTTTCTTTTGTTTCAGATGAGCCCCTAGACCATTCCCGAAAACATGAGAAGCTGACCAAGGCGAAAACCGCTTTCCCCCCGCACCGTCGCCGCATCCCACGTTTCCTGAAAGCGCGTTCGTCCTACAGAACTTTTCTTAGTGTACATAACTCTTTTGTCGAGACTCAGTGATCTAACCTAGTGCTCCATAGTGCCAGTTTTAAAATTAAATTAAATTTAAAGTAAAATACAATACAACATATTATAGTTTTCAACTAATTATTCATATAACATAATATTAAAAATATTTATTAATAATACTTACACTAAGAAAAATAAGACTGTCGCTTAAATTTACGGAGTTTCGAGATATTTATTACGTATTAGTTAGTTATTGACGTTTTTTAGAAGTGCTTTTGGTTTACTTCGCGTCGTTTGAAGTTTGGAGAATATATAAGGCCTGTAGGATATTCATCTGGCGCGAAATTTATTAAGGTAAGCATTGTTTTTTCTTAGATGAACAAAAAAGTAAATAGGTAATAGGTGCCCTTTAACAATGGTAGTATCTGTTGCAACGTGTGGAGGGTGGGTCGCTCCATGATACTTAGGCCTCAATAGGTCCATTGTGCATCCTACTAAATTTATAAGCCCATCGTAACTCGCCAGTCAACTATGGAGGTTTATTGCTATATGAAAGTTCCATAAGGTCCTTATTAACAAACACTCTCAACTTCTATTAATTTAAGGTCAATAATTTTAGAAAAGCCATTTGTCCTACTTTATATATAGACTTTCTAGTTAATACTGATGAAATTGATGTTTTTTTATAACTATAAAATGATTTGATTTTAATTTCCATGTGGTATTAAACTCTTATCCTAGCTCTTAGTCTACCCAAGATACGGCAACCTACACTTTTGTAAATTAGTATTTGTTTCTATAGCGTAGACCTAAAAAAAAAATAAATCGTCACAAGCAGCACGTTTTCGATGTGTAATCGCGTAACCCGAACGACATTGAACTTGAAAAATGCCGACCCAAAAATAAACTCAGGTAATAAACCTTTCATATAAATAAAAAGCGCCCGAATTAAGGAGGAACAATTTCACCGAAATTTCCTGCTCGCGTCTGCCAACGCCATAAAGCAAAGTCACTTGTTGGCTTCACGTTCGGGAAAAAAGTTAGCGAGTGTCTAGAATACCGACGAACCGTAATAAAATTGTATTTTTGGAGAAGTAATATTAGACTTTTTTTCATTAATTTAACGTCGGGCTATTACTAACTATAATGTTTAATCATCGACGCCGTTGAGCACGCTACCCCCAATTACCAGAAATTTAGCCGAATCCTCTGGTGTTCCAACCAGAGGTAGGGATCTTTTAACGAGTCCAACATCCATGGACTCGTGACCGACTGCTTTACATCTCCTCCGAAAGATGCTATACCTCGTACTCATTGATATAACGCCTGCCCGCTGTGGTATGCAACTACGCGAAGAGTTTGTTCGGACTTCACCCATCCAACTACTAACTGCACTCAGCCTGACTTGACTGCATATATCGTTCAAAATAAGTGAACCTGCTAAGCCTGTCAATTTTTTTTTTGTAAATTATCAAAATTTCTTTGGCCTCATTTTCTCCATGTACTGACCTTTCGTTGCTCTATCTGCGAGACCCGAAAATGGTGTGATCGGGAGCGTCCACCTCTTCATTGCAATAGACACATCTCGTATCTGGAACCTTACCAATCCTGTGTGCGTGTACAATCTAAAAGATCCATGTCCGCTGAGAAATTGTGAAAGATAATAATCAATCAGTTTAAAACGGTAGTCCAGCCATGCTGTCAGATCGGGTATTAGAGTCTTTGTCCACTGGGCTGCTCTTTTCAGTTCTGTCCATCTTCGCTTCCACGTTTCAACTGATACTTCTCTTTATCTCTTGCTACGTTTTCTTTTGGTCCACTACCGGCTCTGTAGAGCCTGCCTCGCTTTTCTATTTGGATATCAATCGAGGGGATACCACCGATGACCGCCATGACTTCTCCGGACACCGTACCTCTAAGCAGCATCTTTCTTTGCGGACATATTTTTTATCTTTATGGCTCTTTCACATACTGGTACTGCATACAGGATTACAGCTACGCCCGATAGCATTCTTCTTCCTATTATTCTAGGGCCTCCCGTGTTCGATAATAGTCCAGATAGGGCCGCTGTTTGTCTTTCAGTTTTTTTCACGTAATCATTAAATGCGAGCTTGTCATCGAGTTACATGACCATATATTTCACGTGTTTGCTGGGAGCCACCACCGTGTCTCCGATATTGAAAACGATATCTTCCTTGGCCCCTTCATAATTATCGCCTCCGTCTTCTAGACCGCAATATATAGTCCCTGAGTTTCAATCTAGTAACTTATGTCTGTTATGGCCTCCTCTGGTTTTTCAATTAGGCCGTGTTTTCTGCCTGCTCGTACTATAAGCGCGAGGTCGTCTGCATATGCCATCGTGGAACATCCTTCAGGCATGTTAATCTCAAGGACATCGCTGCAGACCACGTTCCATAATAAGGGGCCAACATTGATCCCTGTAGAACTCCTTGTTGCATGCCAATCTCTTCTTTTCCAACCAAAAGTGATCTTTTCCGGTTATGTTTAGTAAGTAGTCACTTAGACCCATCTCCGTGAGCGCCTCCAGAATCCTGCTCCATTTGGCGGTGTTAAATGCGTTCTTAATATCTATAAAGATCACCGCCTCCAGATCCGTCCAGGACAAGTTGCCTTTCTGATTACGCTTGGATTGTTAACTTCCCATCTCTAAATCCGAACTGTCTATCTGATAGACCTTGGTTTACGGCTATCTCTTCTCCACCAGGTGTTCTAGGAGTTTGCCCGTGATGTCTATTAGAAATATCGACCTATATTTTTCCCCGGCACTCGTGCCACCCTTAGGAATCAAAACTACCTTGGCCTCTTTCCATCTTGTAGGGAAGTTTTGTGTCTTATTTAGCACTAGACTTGGGAACTTTTCCATGTTTTCTGCCAGGATACCTTCTGGGCCCGGGGCCTTTTTTGTTTTAAGCTCCTCCATGCTAAAAGGGAGTGGCGATGCTCACCGTTTCTTACCAGAAATTGGGTTCTCTCGCTGAGGGAAAAAGTTCCTTGTCCTTTTTCACCTTCGTAGCTTCCGGTAGCTCGTACGGTTCTAACAGGTGCTTAAATCTGTCCGTGACTATCCGCTACCCGTTCCCCAAGGGTCATTTTCCACATCTCTCTCCAGCAGTCAGACTTGAATTTCTTAATGCTGCTTCGTTGGTTCCTTTTCGTTCCCTTATATTCCAAGTCTTTAATAGCTTCCTCCTGTAGTCCTCTTTCCATTCCCCCTGTTAACCTCATTTTACCGTGTACGCAGGTATCTTTGGATCGCTGAATTTGTTCATTCCACCAGAAGGGCTGCTTTCTATTTGTAGCTCTGGTCTTGGTACCGCTGATCTTTTGCCCATTTTATATAGCCATTATGAAGTCCTCCAGATACATGTCTCTGAGTAATGTCTTATCCACTCCTTAGTTTTTGGCTTATTTGATGGAAGTATTTTCTCTTATACTGAACGTGATATATCTGTGGAGACCTAGCGATTCTTCTTCCTGGTATATCTTTAACTTTGTTATTTTTTCCACAGTGTTCCTGGAACAAAACGTCAAGGCCTGCCAATATTAGAAGTTATGAATTTTGGCTACTTAGGTCTTTAGAGAACTAGGCTTTTTAATGGTTTCATATAAAAAAACGTAAAAAATATCACTTTACTTTGCTAGAGGGTAGTAGGTATAAATGTTTTAGCTCAGAGATAATTTTTATGCTATCAAAATTAAATATTAGTATTATTAATAATATACCGTTTTTGTGGTGACTCGAGAAACACCCAAGGGCACAGTTGTCAACTGAAAATAAAGGTGATGCCAAAAATATGACTATTACTAAGCTACTTAATGATTTTCAGCAGCTTGCAAATAAATTGCTTATCACTTGTATATTTTCTTTTTTTTTTTATTGGCTTAATTAACTGTTCGTGGTTCTCTATTTGTTCTCACGGTACACCCAGATTATGGAAGGCCCGAGTCGATCCTGTAAACTGGATCTAAACCTGCTAGACCCATTTCGTCCACTCCCTGCTAACTCCTCTTCAGAGTACTCAAGATCAATTTACATGCCATGCCTTCTAAGAGGACATGAAGGACGACATACTATCGTCATCCTGAAGGCTTATCCCTATTATGTCGTCTGTTTGGGTTTCTAAACTTAAAACTCATTTTGCCTCAATAAAAAATCTAGTCATTGTTCAGAATTTACTTCTTGTAATCGTAAAGGGTTGCAGGAATACTGGCACAAATCAGAATGGAAGAAGACTTTTACACTCAAACCAAAGGAAGATTTCCAATGAAATATGTGCGCATTCTGTTGCTTCCACCGTCCTGTGAAAGTTTTCCTAGTCTCCTAATTTGCCTACGGGGTATTTCTCTAAACCAGGCGGGCAGTCGTCTGTTATACAGTTCTTGATTGTTTTGCGTTTGTCAATATTCCAGTCTTATTTTTGTTCTACGAATTTTTCACTCTCTACCATAATCCAGCAGTTTGGGTCTTCTACAATTATCTTTTTCGTATTAGATTAATTCCTCTAGCTCCACGTTGAGGTATAGTCACATATTCTTAAAAATCTCTGCGGTTTTCGTGTAAATTAAGGCTAGAACCCTGGTGGATTTTACAGCCTGTCGTAAGCAGATGTTTTGATTACTGAGGATCTTCCTGTTTTACACGTATAAGTACCCCCAGGCAGTGTAGGCATACATCAGGATTGGCAGTATTACTGTCTGAATTAGTTTCACTCCATATTCCTAACAAGCAGTTCAAAATTAATCTGGATTTCTTATCATGCTTACCACCATGTCCATGTGATTAGTGATTGTTAGCTTTTGGTCTAGCTTTACTCCAAGCATATTGGGTACATGTGGTGTTATTTTCTTCGCTTGGTGGTTGGTGCGTTCTCTTCTTCTTGAACAACACAGTTTAACTTTTCATTTGGAGTATACCATTCCTGGATTTCAGTTGCTGCTTCTTGGAGGTACTTGGTATCATTCTTGTATTTGTGCTCGTTTTCTATATGGTATACAGCCGTGGTCACAGCACCGCTACTTCCGAGATTCCTTGGCTAGATAAGACGTTTCCCATCTTGATCTGGAATTGCCTGAGGTACGATCTGTTATTCTTGGTGTGTATCATTTGTCCTTCATTTTGTATATCAATCCAGCATGCCATACTGTCGAATGCCTTAGCGACATTGAAGAATATAGCTGCTGTTTAGTGATTTCTTTTGTATCCACTTGTGATATTTTTGACTAGTCTCAGGTATTGCAGTTCAGTGGAGTGTTTTTTTTTTTGAATCTGAGTTACTCATCGGGTATAATGTTGATATAGTAACACTTTGTTTGCTTTTTTACTCATAGCTGAAAGCAAGCTTTTAGGTCTATAATTTTGGTGGAAAGTGGGGTCGGTTTTCTGATCATAATAACCTCAGTCTTGAGAAGTACTGGGTTCTTAAAAGCCCGTTTTATTTAATCCACGTTGACTGTGACATCAAATTGTAGTGTTGCGGATTTTAATGTGTCACAATCATATTGGTTACTTGGCGTGCGTTGGCTAAAGTAGTCTATGTTGACTGATATATTATTATTTTCGATATCCAGTATTGTATTTAGATTTGTTTGGATTTTTCGTTCACCGTTAAATATGGAATTTTTGTTAATATTTAGTTTATGCAAATTTAGAGCCTTTAAACAAATTTTGCTTCTAAAATATTAAAAAACTGACGTTGATGATATTTTTTGTGTCGATCCGCTATACCTGTCAAATTTGACATATTTTCATAAGAATTACGTTAGATTATTTCTTATAATTTGTCTATTTCTAAATTAAGCTAAGTGTCTTAATATACATTTTAAAATATATTTTTTTTTAAAGTTAAATAATTTGAATTGATTTTTTTTTGTTTTGTTTGTTTTGTTCTGTCATATTTATCTTGGCTTGCCACTGTATAAAAAGAAATGTCAAAAATATCCGGCTAGTCGGTATAGTATACACCGCTCGAATAATAATTGTTTAAAGCACACTTATTTTTAAATCTTAACTAGTTTATTTATAATTGTTTGAGGCCACCATTGGGGTACAAAAATTCGTCCATTGAGCACAGTGACACTTACGCACGTGTTTTTTTTTTTCATTTCGTATTTTTATTTTGTCAAACGGGATTACGTCCACCTGCTAAGGTGTGATTAAGTAACGCAACGCATATTTAAAGGAGGCTGTGAAAATACTGGGAGATACAGTATTTAGCAAGTATTTAAAGTAATTTATTTTGTTATTTTAATTATTATTAATTTGTAAAGATATAACATATATTTTAATTTCTTATTTAGTTTAATAAAAAATTGAAGCTTGATCGTCCAGTACCCTACTTCTTCTTTCAAGATTACTAACTAATCTAACAACTAGTAGCTTTCTGCTAAGAAAACTGTCACTTAATATATTAAAATTGGTCTGGGAATCACCGCTGTTTCAATACAAGGTGATTGGTCTTTAATAGGATACGATTGATACCATCCTGATACCAACCTTAGGCTCCAGGAAGTCATGAAAAAAATGTACAAGCAAAAAATAACCGACACTAAGTAAACCCTAAATAGCTGGTTTTGGCCACTGCTTAACCCTTTCAGCCCCCGTTTTTTATTTTCAATATTACAAGATTTAAAACAAAAAAATTATCATAATGTTTTAGAAATATATTTTCCAAAATACGTACGGTTTTAAAAAGTTTTATTTTTGACCTTGACAAGTTTGACGTATATGTCCCACTGGTAATATTAAATGGGACATATACATCCCACCGGTATATTAAAAATTAGAAACAGTTTTTGAAATGTTTATTTTCAGGTATGGTTCGGTGTAAAACAATTTTTACACATGGGGCAATTGGCACATGCTGCATAGAGTCGTTGTTCTTTTTTCTATTTTTTTGTTGAGAACACCTTGCACAACCTCAACGAGTTTTGCCTTCAACTGGTAGATGCTTCCCAATATTTAGCATATGTCTTGATTTTTTGGATGGTCTACCAGTGGATCTTTTTCGAACGTGTACTTTTGATTTTTCTTTACCAAAAGCAATCATCTCTTCGGCAAGTTGGATTACAAAATCTAGAAATGGTAATTTTTGTCTGTGAATTTCATTATACAGGGTGAATTCACGAAATCTTTTGCAATTCAATTATAAGAAACCTCTATCTGAAAATAATTACAATAATACATGTATTTTTCTTGACTCTGTCGATAAATATATTAGTTCTTTAATAACACATGCTAATTGTAAACTTCTATTAGAAACTGATAGATCCACTGGCTTTCTAGGTTTAAAAATATACATTGCAAGCCTAAAATTACTATACAATAATTTAATTGTAGAAAATAAGTTTTTAAAATTTTTGCCTTTGTACAAAATTTCACAAGACAATTTAGAATTATTTTTTTTGTTCAATACGGACTCATTGAGGTTTTAACAATAATCCTACAGTCAGGCAATTTCAGTCTGCATATAAAAAAATTTTAGTTCATGTTGAATTAAGAGATAGTTTCCGTGGAAAGTGTATTCCTTTGGAGGAATTAACTATTTTAAAGTGCAATATAACAGGCCAGTTAAATGTTACTTCAAAGGAATATGCAATGTCTGATAATATTGACGATTTTGAGAAAGTGAATGTTATTGAAAATGATCATGATTATTTACCAGATCCAGTCTCCTCCTTTTCTAAATATATAATCACTTACATTTCTGGATATGTTGTTTATTATTTAAAAAATAAAATCATTTGTGAACAATGTCTAGATGCTTTAATAAGTAAAACTAGAGATTTGTTTCTATTTTCATTCATTGATATAAAGAATAAAAATGGTTTGCAATATCCATCGAAAGATGTAATAAACATTTGTTTAAAATATGAAAAAATATTAAAAATTATGAAAGACTCTAAGAAAAAAATATATCATCAGCACATTAGTTTTAAAAGAATTCATAAATCCTAATGTATTTTCGAATATTAGGCAGCACAGTTTGGACCAGTTTGTGTTGGATAATCATAGAATATTAATAATTAAGTGCATAATTATTAGTATCCGACTAACATATCTCACTAAAACTAGAGTTAATAAAGCTGCTAGCATAAGACATCAAAACAACAAAATTTTGTTGTTTAAAGGTCAATAAATATTTTTTTAAATAATAAAAATTTTTTGTAGTGTCTTATTAAGAATGGGACACAGAAAAACTGAAGAGTTACCTATAATTTTACCAAATTTGGCAAAAGTTTTTGGTGTCATAAGATACGTTACACTTATTTGAACTATAATTATATATTTTTTGTAAATCATATAGGTACTTTTGTTGGGAACTTATAAGAAACTTCAAAATTAAAAAGTAGAATATTTGCATTCTAAGCATAGTCTTATTTTTACTCAGACTCTTCAGTTGTTCTGTATCCCTTTCTCAATGAGACACCTTGTATATAAACTTCCCACTTGAACAATTTTATATTTTTCAAGTATGTACAATACAGGTGTATCAGAAATTAAAGCAAAAAGACAACTTATAACAAAGGTTTAAATTTAGTAATGTCAAGTCATCCTTGCACCCTAAAAAAGTACCAATGAAGAAATTATTCCTCCAATGCAATCAAACAGTTATTTTTAGGATAAGATTTTGTGTCAAATGTTATCCACAGCCACAGGGTTTCTTTTTAAATGGCATGACATTCAAAATTTTGGTCAAAACAATTTTCATCATGCACTTTTCTTGGAAATTCACAATGCTTTATTAGGATTAAAAACACCAGTTTCTAGAACCTTTTTGACTATAACACTAACATTACTAATCAGAAAAAGTGGTTAAAGTTTTCTTTTTGTAATCACAAATCGCAACTGAATGCCTATTTTTAAAATAAATTATCTCTATAATTCCATTTGTATAGTTGTATGCTGTGCATCTGTGAGATTGTTGTTTATTATACATAGGTCCCAATTATAGAAATCTTTAGTAAGTACTTGCTTGCAATTTTAGTAATATATGTACATACCCTATATAATTAATTATTTCAAACATAAATAAAACCAACAACTATTATCTGAGTCTTTTTAGTTCCGATTGGTTTTGACAGAGTAGTTTTGATCATGGTTTTCTTCCATCTACTTTTAACCATAAAGTCATACCTAGCTGAATGTTTGGTCCGAGGTTTGGTCTTTTTAAACTTTTGACTGTAGCGGGTCATATTTTTAATGTATGTCATCTGCAGCAGGAAGACCTACATGTTTTACATTTAAAAGTAATTAATTGTCCATTCTACAAACTCGGCTGTATTTTTACTGAAATATATTTATTCACAATTCACGTAGTGGTTTGGTTTTTGGTTTGATAATTTGATGTCATAATTCTCCTCATTGTCAGATTTTGACATTGGCAGCTTTGATCAAGACAAGAGAGTCCTTGAACGAAAAATCGTAGTTCGGGTTTTAGTTTTAAAGCACAAAGAGATTAACAAATCTGATGCACAGTGTTATTCGAACGTTGATTTTCGATCACACAGGTCATATATCGGACGGTTTCGGCGAAGACAAAACAATATAATAATATTAATCTCTTTTATGGTCTTGGCATTGGCTTGGTCGTAAAACGGTTAATAAATAATAGTAAATAGTGTAGAAGTCATAATTGCGCAATGTCATCAAATTAATTTCGAATCGATCATGTTGAAACAAATCTTAGGTAAGTAAGTCATTTAAAAGTTGTAATTCTGCATACGGACTTTAATTATATTTGAATACGACCCTGCTTAGTCAACCATTTAAGCCACGCCCAGTGGGGTCATTTTTAATAAAACGTATCATATGCAAAACAATTGCCTCATGGCATCTCCATTATAGTATTATACCTCCATGCTTACTCCAGATAATTCTGTAAGCTTTCTTGTACTAAGAGTTGGATCTGCAACAACTTGTCCTAAAACGGCTACCTCTACGGCTTCGTTTCTTACTGGATTTTGAATCTGCCGTTTTTTATTTTGAACAGATCCTGTTTGTCGAAATTTTGAAATAAGTTCCAAAACGTACTTACGTTTAACCTGTTTGTTTGGGTGTCGCTCATTGAAAATTATACAGGCAGTGTTAGTTAGCACACTCGTTATTTTTTAAATAACATTCAACAATTTCTACTCTCTCCTGAATAGATTTAACCATTTTTATGTTTTACTCGCTAATAGACTTGAAGTATCAATGACGCTAAACTAAAAAACAGACCTGGTAGTTATGGAAATAAAACCCTTTATTTATTTTATGAAAACAAAGGCGTAGTAAGTTCAATTTTATTCCAAAGGTAATGCATTAAATTTTTAAATTTGGCTTTCACATGACAATACGCTTATTTGAACTGTCACATGTCACACAGTCAAATTCCTTATAAAATTACCTTTTCAATGATGTGTCACACTTAGTACTTTCCCTATTTAAATTTCATTGGTAATAGTAACAGAGGGATGTGGGATAGTTGAGGATATGATCGAAAGATGTCCCCTTTGAAATAAAAATCGACCGCTTTTTACATTTTCTCCAAAAAAAAAATGTGTCTTCAAGATATGCGATGTGTTTCGTTTTCGGTGCCTCATCCTGTATATTGCGGCAACCATTAGTAACCTAAAAATAACTTTTTCCACCATTTACCGGACTTGCGGTCCCTGTCATATAAGCCTGATATTTGGTCAGCTAAATCCACTCCACCCTTGAAATTATTATAAAATTCTATTGCTTCTGGACATTCTGTCTTTTCGTATGCCATCTTTGCCTCTTCGTTGAACAACAGTCATGTTTTTTCCGTGGCAGTTGCTAAGCATTGTAACTTCCTTGGTGTCTTGCCATTTGACACAAATGGTACCATACTTATTTCCAAGAAATTCAAACTCTCCTTTGTTTAATTTTTTTGTAATCTTCGGTATATTTTTTCTATTTACCATAATAGTTCCAACTGATGGAAATGGAATGTTAGTCATAACGAAAGTCTACTTGCTTCAGGACTAAAGATACCTGGGACATGCCCCAGGATGAAATGCAAAAGAAGTACAGTTTTGTGAAAAACTTCAAAACCACAGAGCTGGGCTGCAAGAAAGAGTGGAGCCAAGAATCCATCGCGCTTGCAACCGAAAGACGTGCTATTCAGTGGTACACGGACGGTTCCAAAACCATAGAAGGAACTGGAATAGGAGTGTATGGGCCGAGAACCAAGCACTCCGAAAGCTTGGGAAAATACCCAAGCATCTTCCAGGTGGAAATTCACGCCATCGAGAAGTGTATCCAGTTTAACATCGAGAGAAACTATCATAGACAAGAGATTACCATCATGTCCGATAGTCAAGCAGCCATCAAAGCGCTGAGTTCTTACGTAATCAGCTCAAAAATGGTATGGAGATGCCTAGAACAATTGAATGAGCTAGGCGAGAAAAATAGAGTTAATCTCACTTGGGTCCCGGGACATAACGGGGTACAGAATAACGAGATTGCAGATAGTCTTGCAAGGAAAGGGGCTCAAACACCCTTTGTAGGACCTGAGCCGTTCTGCGGTATCAGCAGTAACATAATATTAGAAGAGATTAAAAAAGAATTGGGTAGTAGAAGAACCGATAATTGGAACAATCTCTTGGGGCTGAGACAGGCCAAGATACTTCTGGGTGAATATAACCAAAAAAGATCGGAAGGCTGCATCTGCCTGAGCAAGAACAGGCTACGTATTGTAACAGGGATCCTTACCGGGCACTGCCGACTAAAAGGACACCTAAGTAAACTGAGAGTAGTAGAGGATAGTGAGTGCAGATTCTGTGAGGAGGAGGACGAAACCTCCATTCACATCCTGAATGTGTAGCACTCCAGAATCCAAGGGCACTATATCTAGGAGGATATCAAATAGAAGAGGGAGACTTACCTAACTTGAAGCCACTTCAAATCATACACTTCCTTGAGAAAATAGGATTGGAAGGGTCGCTATAGGCATTGAGACATTTCCTTAGTGCAGTGGCGACAGAAGGGGGCACAATAGATATTTTAGGTCGCAGTGTATTAACACCCCATTATCAACATAACATAGTCATAACTTTTACAGATGTAAAAAATCTGTCGAAACATAATACGACATCTGTTGACTTTATCTTACTGGCTTACAACTCTTTCGCCAAGAGTTCCTTCTTTTTGCTGATCTTCCTTGCCAGCATGAATATTCATGTCATAGGTGTAACCATTGCAAGAAACACATCTAACCCATATTTTGATTCCTCTTGGTTTCATTAGTAAATATTGCTTTAATCCAGAACGGGCTTTAAATTTTAGCATACTTTCATCAATACTTTGTCTGGAAGAATCTGCTTGACATTTTTGGAATGTTGACTTTAGACAGTTCACTAGTTCATCCACATAATATGTTTTAGAGGTATCCTGCTTTTCTGGATCATCTACGTATAATTTAGATAACAATGTAAATCTATTTCTAAAAATACTATTTTTTTATTAGTGTATTTTCTACTGAAGGATGTGTAGACCAATAATGTCCAGGACCTGGCAAGCTCACACGTATTTTTTTGCAGGAATGCTGAACCTTGAGGCTTGACCACACAATGGCTTCATCTTGATTTTTATTGTTTTCTTGTATTTCTTGATTTTGGTCTTCATTTTCTGTGCGATGTTCGTTTCTACATTCTCTTTCAGTATCTAAAGATTCTCCGTCATCTTCACTTATTTCCCCATCCTCACCTGATTTGGAAGATTCTGTTTCGGTTTCATAATCTTTATCTCTATCATCATCTATATTTTCATCTTCAGAAACATTTGCCCAATAATTGAATTATTTTTCTGATAATGCTCTCTTCGACATACTGTAACATAAAATTCACTGTATTTTTGGCCCAGTAGAAAAACGGCATGTTTTTTACTTGGTTTTTGAAATAAATTAATAGATATTATGTTTATAATAAATTTATGTTTAAATTTAATTACTTGTTAAAATTTTTATGAAAGAACTGGAAATAACACAAACAACGAAAAAAGCTTCAAATACGTCTAGTATGCTTGTAAAAAAGTGAACAAATGGTAAACAACAAGCCACGTTGCCAGAACTTCTATATTTTCAAGAATATGCTTGAAGAATACCATTAATCACACATTAAAATTGGGTCATATTTATACCAAATAGAAATTTTAAATTCTCGTCGGGACATATATAGCCCAAGATGGTCGAAAGGGTTAAAGAATAAAGTATAAGTATTTACGTATCCCTATCAGCTGAGATAATAAAACAAAGTAAAGATCCAAAGGTACTAGAATACTCTGAAATAAAATGGAGTAAAAATTGCACTGTTCTTGGCAATAGTTGTTATTTTTTTTAGGGAACATCGCTTCATTATCATCATCCTGTATATGCGAAAAATGACCGAGTAGGTGTTACGTAAGAGTTTCGATTTTTCTAGAAATAAAGCGTCGAATTTATAAAAATAACAGCATCGGTGGTAGCGCTACCTTATGTTTGATTGATGTGTTTTCGCGGTGTGTTTACACGATCATCGAGTTCAAAGATACTATAAATTATTTTTCGGTCGTTATTATTTATTAATGAAGCGTAATTGGGCAAAATGAATATAATATGAGTAAATAATATTGATGATTTCATTTTCGAAGAGATTTTTAGATAAAACGTTTATTGGAGGTTTTTATAAAGTCTATATGGCACAAAATAGCTGTAAATGAAAAAGAAGATCAAATAAGATCATTATTTAGACCAAATCACTAATAAAACTCGTACAGAAAATTGTAATTTTACCTAGTGTAAGATGCATAAGATGGGAGAATATTATAAATCGTTTTTCTTTCAATTTTTAAGAAACTTATGGAGGCAAAAATAAAAAAAATAGGGTCTGATATACACTACGGCCATAAATCGTTTTAGTATTATAGAGGAATCTAATAACATAATGTAAGATAGATACCTTCAGCTTGTATCTAGAATACTATGCATCACAGAATTTTGCCACTAGATGTCGTAATGTTTATGACCAATCATAAACAGATTGAGCAAAATTTCGCACAAAATACGAGTTTCGTATTTTAGACATGACATTACATTAAAAAAAACGAGTTTTTCTCTTTGACCATGAGCATTACGCTCCCTAGCAATTTCTAGTATCTACAATAGATCCATCTGCCTTTAGGGATAAAAAAATTTCTGCAAAGGTGAGTTCAGTAGAAAAATCATCTGTGGTAATGTTTCGGCCTCTTACTTGTAAGCGTTTTCACAATTAAAGAACCTTGATTCTTCTCTAGTAAATCATTTATACTTTTCCCAAGAGAACATCAAAGTTGTTACAGTAGGCCCATATTTTCATGTCACATTTTCCGGGTTTACTAGGTTTATAAACCTTGAAAGGACATTGTCCTCTTAAGGAAAACAACTGCTCAATAATATTCACACAAACTGTAGACCAGGGTCACAAATTGAAACACGTTGTCGTCGATTCGTAAGATAGGACTTAATCCAACCGAGATAGCTTCCTAATGTTCCAATATCGGCAAGTTTCTCAATCAATAGAGAAAACCTTAGACATCTGCATAAATAACATCTATTTGATTTCCCCCTTCAATACAGGTAGTGAGAAATGCCTGGAAGACTGCAAGATTTGTATCTGCATCTATGGAATACATGTTGATTGGGAATAATGTAGTATTAATAACAGTTGAAGATTTCATCTGTCAGTATGGATTCAAAAACTTTCGGAATTGCTGAGATTAATGAATTTCCAGGGTACTTAGTTCCAAATGTTAGTTTTGTCGCCTGTTTAAAATATTGGAATTAAGTTAGAATTCTTCCATTTCTTAGAAAATAACCTCTATCAAATGACCTCTGGAAAATGGTAAGCGGAAGATTTGCCAAAGAAGGACAATTTTTGTTGTATTCGTAAAACTTTTATAAATTTTTGTACTTAATAATACCATCTATGTTGTAGTTTTCTCTTTTGTGTCCTTTAAAACTAAATCTCAACAAGAATCGTATCTGCAAATCTTGTTGGCGTAGAACCTTTATGAACTTGAACTAGAAACCAACAGTAAAATGGGGAATAGGAAGATATAGGACATAAATCAGGCTGTCTTCGAGAACCATGAAACTATTATGATATTCACAACAAATTTATCCAACCGTATAAAATAAACATTTATAATTTATTTACTATAGCTTACTATTTATTTAAAGTTGTCCGCAGTGACGTTAATTAAGCGAATTAAATAGAGATATACGCAAAGTCGAAGTATTTGTTATATTATACGTAAATGGAGTTAGTTAGTTAGTTGTTCTCGCAGTTTATTGAACCAATGACAAATTGACGAAGCAGTCGTCCTTGCCTTTTAGCCACAAGTCCGTTCTTATATATATTACATACTTGCTTGTCTTTTTTGGTGTTTGTGTCCTCATTTCGTTTAATTCGTTTCGCAATCGCTTGATTGTACAAAGCGAAAAAAAGCTCGTTAAGAAACTGCGAATAAATTGCGCCGTGTTGTCAGATCGAAAATTTAAGTTAAACTACGTTTTCCTAGCTGCGTCAAACGGGAGCGCAAAACGCGTGCGGTATACGCAGGGCGATTTACTCAGTGTGCGTTGCGTGAATAGTGTTTTCCAACTTGGTTCTAATCAGTTGGAATTAAAACATTTTAGTGCGTTAAGTTTTAAAAATGGCTAGTAATAATAATAATAATAATAATAATATCACAAAAAGGGAGTTCTAGATCTCATCACAATGGAGACACGAGAGGAAGAAGTATTTATAATAAGTAGTTTAAAAAAAACGTATTCAAAGTGAGTTTCTCAAAACAAGTTACTTATTACTAACCACCAGTTCATCTTCAGCTGCAGAAAATCTTGATTGATGTTCTTTGCCAGCAATATTCAACTAAAAAACAAACTGCTTCCGCACGACGTTGGGTGATTGACATTCTCTCGAGCAGTATTGCCAGTCTAGTACAATTGTATTAGATCTAGTACATTTTCTAAGAATCTGGTACACTGCAAGCAAAATCTAGTATCTTTTTCTTTTTCAGCGTGTTACCATTTGACGCGTGTAAAATATATTGTTGGGATCTTGCTCCTTGTTTTGTTTACGTTCCTTAAAAACCATTTTTTTTAACGAACCAAACCACATCACAATTCATTCGAAAATCTAGTACATTCAATGCTGCCGAACACGCGCTGTAGGAAAACGGTCCGATTTAAACCATACAAGCAGTGTTGCCGACCGGAGGGAAATTTCCCGCTTTGCAGGAACTTTTAACACAAAAGGAAAAATATGCAAAAAACGGGAATTTTTTACTCTAGTCTAATGTGAAAAATATATAATTTGAAAAATAAAATTAAAATATTTTTAAAGTATTGTTAAAAGATGTATGATACAAACTTGTATTTCTGGTATAAAATCTGAGAAGGTTATAAATTTCACAAATAAAGATCCGGGATTTCATAAAAGTAGGAATTTTAAAGGTATGTTGAGGGAAAAATCTTACTTCAAGGTTGGCAACACTGGATACAAGAGCAGTGTTGGCCATGTTACGCAGTGCGAGATACGCAGGTAGGAAAACGTGGCTTTATGGCACCTTAAATGATATTGAATTAGAAAAGTTTGTTTCTAGGAATAAGAATAGCTGTTGCCAAAAAATAGTTTTAAAGTCTATTTATGAGTATAAAAATCGTGTGTTTTACTAGAGGATCCACCCTTATCCGTTTGAAGCGGCACTAATAGATTGTAACACCATTTTTGAAGGTCTTACTGCTTTCCCATTCACTCACTTATTCACCGCCATTCATTCCGCGTCTTAGATAGTTCAACTCTAGTCAGCTAATCCCAACTAGTAGGTGGAACGTTCCAGCCAACACTCTTACAAGACGAGGCTTACTGCTTAGCTGTTGGCATTGGCATTAGCCCAAAGCATGGAGTAATTTTCTTTAGTTCGTTATGTATCCTTGTTTGGAAAAGATACAGTACAGCAATACATTTTATCTAACAAGTTTAACCCACTATTAAACCCGCCATTTTTGTTTTCATTATTAAAGAAAGGTATCAGCACTGGTCTGTTCTCCTTCACTTGGAGTCACTAGTTTTTGCTGTATGGCAATATTTTTCTTTTATTTTTTCTTTTAAGAAGTTGGAACAAGTTTCCCAGTTCTTGTCTTATGTTTAATTAACTTTTTATTTTATAATATTAATGTTTTACAGGAAAGAACACTCTAAATCATTTTTCTTCCAATCTGGATTTAGCCCTAACGATTTTGGTAAATGTTTTTGATATTTTTGGCGCATTTTGTATTTTTGGCCGTACCTTTTTTTATGTCTATTATGATATTTGAGTATTAATCGTGGTTACATACCTTCTATTTTTCTGAGTGTTTCTGTGTCACATGAAATGAAAGTTCTTCCCCTAGGAAGTTATGTTATGTTGATAATGGGGTGTTAATACACTGCGACCTAAAAGATCTATTGTACCCCCTTCTGTCGCCACTGCACTAAGGAAATGTCTCAATGCCTATAGCGACCCTTTCAATCCTATTTTCTCAAGGAAGTGTAGGATTTGAAGTGGCTTCAAGTTAGGTAAGTCTCCCTCTTCTATTTGATGTCCTCCTAGATATAGTGCCCTTGGATTCTGGAGTGCTACACATTCAGTTAGGATGTGAATGGAGGTTTCGTCCTCCTCCTCACAGAATCTGCACTCACTATCCTCTACTACTCTCAGTTTACTTAGGTGTCCTTTTAGTCGGCAGTGCCCGGTAAGGATCCCTGTTACAATACGTAGCCTGTTCTTGCTCAGGCAGATGCAGGCTTCCGATCTTTTTTGGTTATATTCACCCAGAAGTATCTTGGCCTGTCTCAGCCCCAAGAGATTGTTCCAATTATCGGTTCTTCTACTACCCAATTCTTTTTTAATCTCTTCTAATATTATGTTACTGCTGATACCGCAGAACGGCTCAGGTCCTACAAAGGGTGTTTGAGCCCCTTTCCTTGCAAGACTACTGCAATCTCGTTACCCTGTACCCCGTTATGTCCCGGGACCCAAGTGAGAGTAACTCTATTTTTCTCGCCTAGCTCATTCAATTGTTCTAGGCATCTCCATACCATTTTTGAGCTGATTACGTAAGAACTCAGCGCTTTGATGGCTGCTTGACTATCGGACATGATGATAATCTCTTGTCTATGATAGTTTCTCTCGATGTTAAACTGGATACACTTCTCGATGGCGTGAATTTCCGCCTGGAAGATGCTTGGGTATTTTCCCAAGCTTTCGGAGTGCTTGGTTCTCGGCCCATACACTCCTATTCCAGTTCCTTCTATGGTTTTGGAACCGTCCGTGTACCACTGAATAGCACGTCTTTCGGTTGCAAGCGCGATGGATTCTTGGCTCCATTCTTTCTTGCAGCCCAGCTCTGTGGTTTTAAAGTTTTTCACAAAACTGTACTTCTTTTGCATTTCATCCTGGGGCATGTCCCAGGTATCTTTAGTCCTGAAGCAAGTAGACTTTCGTCTGATTACTCCGCTCCTGATCATTCTATATCGTGTCCTTTTTGCCACATTCTCTATCATCAAATGTAGAGGGGTGAGGTTTAAGATCACCTCCATTGCGGCCGTAGGACAGGTTCTCATTGCACCAGTAATGCAAACACAGGCTAGTCTTTGTACTTTTGAGATATTAGCTCTCGTAGTAACTAAACTAGTTCTGTTACTCCAGGCTAT
Organism: Psylliodes chrysocephalus; assembly: GCA_927349885.1. Lineage (NCBI taxonomy): Eukaryota > Metazoa > Arthropoda > Insecta > Coleoptera > Chrysomelidae > Psylliodes > Psylliodes chrysocephalus. The sequence goes on from OV651821.1 coordinate 10,239,984, forward strand.
AGCCCCGTAAGTGATGATTGGTCTCACTATTGCAGTATACATCCATCGCAGTATGTTTGGGTTACATCCCCATCGTTCACCCCGCCATGTTTCTGCATACCATTAGGGCTTTTGTGGCCTTATTTACTACTTCCTTCTCATGTGTGTTCCAGAGAAGTTTGTTGTCCAGGGTTAGGCCTAGATATTTGACTTCATTTTTCCATTCTATATCTATCCCGTCTAATTTAACGGTTTTGAGATTATGTTTTCTTTTCCTTGAAAAGGCTACTAGTGTTGTTTTTGTACGGCACCATCTTTTGGAAGTTAATTGGGGTAGTTCTTGATTTTCCAGGCTAGCTGCTGTCAGTAGGATTTTTTTGAAGCCTATTGTAGTGATCAGTGACACGTACACTTTTTATATTTTTTTGGCACTAATTTTGTGCGACTTTTATTGTATTTTGTTACTAATTGTTGTACATACCTTACATAGTGATGTTTATGTCATTGGAAATAAGAGTTCTGTCACACTTAGGGTACCCCTTGACCACAGACCTGCCGATCCCTATACTTTTCATGTTAAATTCAGGCTCAAATTTCAATGACCTTGGTACCTCTTCCCTATTGGTCTGGGGTATATTTTTGACAAGTCTGAGGACACCAATCCGAACGTTGGATCCCAGCAAACATTTTCTATAACATTAGTTATAACTCGACTTTGTTAAAGACGAATTTACTTATTGAGGTAATTATTACGTAAAATTGACTAGAAAAATATACCTCTAATGTAAATTTACCAAACGGTTTTAATTTATGTTTAAATTTACGTAAATTATACCAAGAAATCTTCCTTTTACACAAATCTGCCTTAAAGTAACTTTAACCATATCAGCAAGGGAAAAAACTACTAAAAAAAATAACCAACAATTACTTCAAAGTTAAATTTCCTTTGTAGTAAAATTAGGTGCCATATTTAGGTAATATCTACCTGTTTGGCAACTAAAAATCGTCTTTATAGTAGAATATCCAACTAGGTAGATTTGGTTAAAAATTCTACGTAATTTTATGCCTCCATAGTAACCTATTTGGCCGCTTTTATTTACTCTCCTTTAAAGTAATATTAGGTCGAGATCGTAGCAAAATTCTACCTGTTTATCTACCTAATTTCAACCAAATAGTCGAATACTCATTTAGTTGACCTATAAGTCATCTTAAAGAAATATTTATTAACTTTGTTGTAGCAATTACCTGAAAAATCTACCACAAAGTAAACTCGACTAAAAACCACCAATTTAAAAAGAGTCATACATGACCTATTTGTAAAATTTATATTATTTAGGTTATTTTAACAATTAGGTTGTTCAGTTACTGTCTTCGTCATTATTCTTAAGAATTTCGGCCATTTTAAAAAACCATTACAGTCGTAATCTTAATTTACGTGTGGTTTAGATAGAGCTTTAAATGAGTGCGAAAAATAATTAATAAAATGAGTTCGAAAAATAATAAATCATATCGTTATACTTCCGATTTTTATCGTAAAGTGAAACATCTAAATTCTCAAGTGCGGAACAACGTGCCCTAAATATGTTATATTTACCTATAGGTAAATTTTTTATAAAACTTATAAGTTATTATTTCTTTAAATAGGTAAAGTTAACTAATATGTCGTGAAATTGAAGTTAATTCAACTTAGTAAAAAGGTATTTGTAAAATACGTAGATTTCCTTAGTCATAATAACTTTTAGGTCGAATTCGCACAATACGCCATATTTTCTTAACGTAATTGAAGTAGATTCCAAATTTTAAATTTTTAAAATGACCATAACTGGAACATACGAATGAAAATACCGAAAAACGAAACATTATTGATTTTCTAAAGTGATACACAACAAACGTAACATAGTTTTAGCTCATAATATTATTATTATTTTTTTACACGATCATATTTTTTTCTTATATTTTTTTAATTAGAGAGTATTTTGGAAGGGCATTGTTATTTTTCTAAGTCGAACTGTTAACATGCACGACAAAATTTTCTTCGCATTAATTTCAACAAGCGTGAACTTTATATTCACCGCAATTACATTACATATATTTTTGTCACCGACATTTATTTATTTTCAATCTTTCATGTGAATTAGGTATATGTTTTAGTTGTGTTGGTGACTTCTTACAATATTTCTACTTATATATAGATAAAAATACCAAATAAGTATAAAATTTCTTTTCGTACACTTGGAGGCATACGTCATCTTCAAATATTTTGGTAGTTTCTACCTAAACTTAGTTAAATCAACGTCGAATTAACGTTATACTGACGTCAAATTTCCCTAGAGAGGTATTACTAACCAAACGTACTGGGCTACTACAATGTGGATTTAGATGTAATTCTACCTATTTTGGTAAATAAAACCAAATTTCGACGTCGTCTTATTCTCCACTTATGTCGAATCCACGTCGAGCCGACGTAAATTTTACTTAATTATGGTTAAATCTAATTTTGCGACCAAATTTATTATATATAATTTAGGTAGTATCGACGTCGAATTACACCAAATGTTTGCTGGGCGATGCTGTCACATGAGAAAAATTACATATAAAAAAACATTCAGGTTTTAAGTTACATGTTTTATTTTCAGGACAGTTTGTAAGTATGAAAGTACGCAAAATAAATGCTTTTAAACTTTTGATTTATATACAGTGTGTCCCAATAGTGTGTGGAAGTTCGATATATCCTATATTATAGAAAATTCCAAAATACCCAGTATAACCTCATACATGTTGATATTTTCTTGAAGGGCATAGTCAGGGGAATTCAAATTTACAATTAAATACAGGGTGGTCCATTAAAAAAAAACAGATTTGATCAATTCTGAAGTTATGGATCACTCTGTATAATCGAAAATACTTTTGAAATGTGCAGATTAATATTATCTACAACTTTTGTAAATAACATTGTAAGTCTGAACATTTACGGGTGTCAAAATTATGAAATATTTAGTGGCAAAAATACTATAAACAGCTCTCCTGTAAAATCACGTTTTTCGTAACCCTTTTCTCCTCCGCATGGTCGATATACTTTCGTGTTCGGTTTATTGTACTTGAGTGTAAATGAGAACGGTCGGTGACGTAAAACGCAAAATAATCGATACACCTCGTATCGATCCGTTTCGCTCGCCTTCAACCAACTTCGGCGCTCGTATGCGGGAACGACTCTGAAAACTTGAAAAGTGGCTTTTCCCTTTCTCGGCAGTTAGGCCAACGTAACCCACATACTTCTCGTATAAATCAATATGGCAGCAAAACCGGCCGGCTATCATATAAAGATATCGCGACTCACGACAAACGAATTTACTACGGCAGAAAATTGCTTATTAAATTGCCATCAAGATTGCCCCGATTAAAGTCCTATTGATTTCTGCTATAGTTTTGAATATGAAATATTAAAAATAGTTTATTTATAATTTTTTTCTACACCCGTATTATAATTATGTAATTATATGCTCATAATCCGTTTCATAATGTTACTCATTATGATACAGATTTTTCATAACGATAAAGATTTTTAATTAATAGAAACTCATAATTTTTCAATCAAGCATGTTGTGCATTTGACGTTTGTCCTAGGTTCCTATGTAATTATTTTAGTTGTCAAAATCAGTACGTATTAAATTTTCGTAGATAGCCAAACTTCGATAATTATATTATCAAAATGTCTGATATCAGCCATATAGAAGACTTACCATCGACTTCTCCACACATATCGAAGAAAGCAGAAACTGCAGTACAAAATATTTTGCCCCAAAAATCTATGGTAATACTAATACCCGAAGTAATACCATTAACTACAATTTTGTAGAATTTTTTATTTGAAATACGAGTAATTACTCTTATTGTGTTCAATACAAATATAAATATAATATTTATAGTTCTTGATTATTTATCGGGTGTAGAAAAAATAGCGTATGTAACTCTCATGTAATGGTTATTTATACACGAGCATTAACCGGGATACGAAACGAGCCGAAGGCGAGTTTATGCGATCATTATATGATCGTTGCATAATATACTAATTTATAACGTACTTATTAATTTATTTAAAACTTAGACACTATTATAACTCACAGTTCTAATTTATTTATTACAATTTATCTTTATTATACAACACTTTTATTGAATCTTATTGATAAAGAGTCATTTATATTAGAAATATTATGTTCCAAACAACTCCAGGCTTGTGTAGAAAGACCTCATAATGCTGCCGTCGTTGCGTCGGTGATTTTTAGATGGTTAGGGACAAAACGAAAACCCTCGCTTCTTCTGTGAGTACAAATAGCTTTCTGAAATTCTGTCAGATGTATAGATGTAGACTGGGTGTCGCGCTATAGAGCAGGACCGTTCTCACACGACAGTTATAATGGATGTAAGGCTTTTTTATCATTGAATTGCAAGAAATTGGGGAAATAATTAGGGAATGACTTCTTTGTGTTATCAAATAAGTAAAGGTAATTTTGTATTATATAAATCGTAGAAAAAATATTGTTACGCTGGTTTTTGGTATCACAATTTATTTTAATTCAACTTTCACAATAACTCAATTCAACTGATACAATAACTCTAACTGATAGATAACATTAACATGTAACGTCTATCATAAAACTGAACTCTGACGTCAGGTCGTCGACTTATATAGCTTGCTTGACCTTCTCGAACCTTCTCGAAGTGTCATCTAGAATATTCTTGACGGGTAATGGCATTTCTGGAATATTCTCTTCTTTTACTTGTACTTTTACTTATGACGACCACAGCACACTGTAGAGCGATGAGTAACATTCCACTTCTTTTTCTATCTGTACATTTGCTATGATAGCCGCAGGCTACTGAAGGGTGCTGCGTAACAATATTAACAAATACTAGACCAAATGATAGAAGCTATGACATGGCTGTAGAGTTTTAAGTCCATATTGGTATTGAGGTATTGAGGGATGTGCCTATTGAGGCCATACGGCTGTGGGGGGACAACCCACCCTCTCCACCTTACAGATACGTATTTTCTAGATAGTTTCAATGTACCTCCTTCACAAACATGCGAACCTGAGCGGAACATGAATTTAATTTTTTTCATACAGAACAGAATCAATTTTGTATACTAACATTTTTACCGTAGGATCTACAGAAAATGAGTTTTGAAGGTGATTTTGTCAACACAAACCAAAAAAAGGACAATTTCGATTTTAAATATTTTCAGCTGTTCATGACTCAATAATTTTAGTTGTTTCGTAATACAACTTTGTAATACTACTATTTTATAATGTTAAAAATATTTGCGGATAATAGATGACCTCATGTAAGATAAATTTGTTTTAATTTGGTTCTTTATATAAATTTGATTGCAAATTAAAACAAATAATGTTCCTTTTTATAAGCGTTGTTAATAGATAATAAACTAATCTCAATATTTGTTTTCAATAAAATTACAATAAAAGTACATTTACCTTCGGTCGGCAGATATATAGGATGAGTCATAACTATTGAGATTTGGAATAAGAGCAAGTTAGATTGACCAAATATGCCTTAATAAAATGCTGCTGTGGAAAAAGGTACAAGGTGTTAAAGTTTAAATATTTTTGTAATCACAATGTATTCATAATCACTGATTATTGCTGATGCGTGTTTCTTATGACACCCAAAACATTTTCTAAGTATATTTTATATAAAAATCCAAAATTACAAAATTAAAACAAATAAATAGAAATGAAGAATATTTGAGTGTGAATATCTCGAAAGCCAATCTCTTTTTCAATAAAAGTACATGATTTATTTAAAACACATCAAGAAATGTAAAAGTATAGTCCAAATAAAGTTTTGGACAGTGGCGTAAAATTTAGAGGTGATAAAGGTGTTACTTATCCATGCCGTACGCCACTGGCAAAGTTTATTTTACTGATTGTTTTGCTGTTAGGTGTATCTTATGACACCAAAAATGTTTACCGAATTTTGTAAAATTATACTAAGAAATAACAAAATAATAATTTTTAACTTTAACATCCTGTATTTCGGAAACTAGTAATATTTTATCAAAGCATGTTTTAGTTAATCGTCTTATCTTTAATCAGAGAATCTTCAGTTGTTTTGTGTCCCATTCTTAAAGATATGTATATCGCAATTTTTCTTTGTCCTCTATGAGGGAGACTTAGGGAGCAATTTTTAGAGGTAGATCGCCTAATAGAGTGCAAATGTACGAGGATATATCAGTATATAACGAGACTGGTGCTATAACTTCTTTCAGAGGTAACATTTTATAACCCAAAAAATGAGACATGAAAGCCTTATATTTAATGTATTACCCCGCAAGTAGGCTTTGATTTAACTTTTGACATTTGTTACAAATTAATTATTGAATTGTCAGTGTTTTGCGTACCCATCGAAAAATGAAAGTGGAGCAAAGATACGCGATAAAATTTTGTGTTCGATTGGGTAAAACACTAACTGAAACTTTTGAAATGATTAAAGGTGCATATCTAGATAATAGTTTATCACGATGTAGAGTGTTTGAGTGGCATAAAAACGACTTGATACAAAATGATCGCCGGATTGGCATAAAACGAATTTCTGACAATGTTAATTTGTCTTACGGTACCACTCTAGAATTAACCTTCATAAAAAAATATATTCCCACAAACAAACGTAACTACAATATAATATTGGAAGTATCGCCAGAAATTTTCCAGCATTTTATCCATAAACGAAAAATATTTATAGGGTGGGAAAGTCATCCCGTATATGAATATGTTGGTATACGTCGATGTTTTAAATGCTGGCGTTATAATCACAAAGCAGAACATTGTACCTCAAACAGAATAGTTTGTCCTGAATGTAATGGCAACCACAAAAGCTCAGAATGTCAGTCTTCAAGTAAAATATGTACAAACTGTAAATACGCACATGATATTCTTAAAATTCCAGGCATAAAGTTCGATCACTGTGTTTTTGACAAAGAATGTGCATGTTATAAAAGAGCAATTGATCAAGCCAAATCAAAAACTCAATATATATAGCAACCATCAAAAACCTATACCGGAACCCAAAAAATAATTTGCCTTAATATCCAAGGATTAACATCACACATTGATGAGCTACGTACACTTCTTTTTACCGAGAAGCCTTTACTAGCAACTGTTACAGAGACACATATCACTGACGACATAGATGAAAGTGAGTATAAAATATTAAATTATAACCACATTGTAGTTGAATCAAAGAGTCGTCTTACAGGGGGGTGCATCATTTACTTAAATGAAAATGTAAACTTCTCTATTCTACATAGTGTTGCAATTACTTTAAATTATTGGGCATTAATTATTAAAATTACAATAAATGGAAAAGTGTTGATTATTGGAGCAGTATATCGTTCTCCTAACGGAAATGTTCATGATTTTTTAAATTACTTTGAAGCTCTTTTTAAAAACGATTTTATTAACGACGATGAAACTATTATTTTGGGAGACTTTAACATAGATTTTAAATCAAATACCAGTACATCTAATAAAATAAAGAATATCGTAATTGACTCCGGATTTAAACAAATTATTGAAAATCCAACACGCATTACTCCAACATCGGCTACTCTCGTCGACTACATTATAACTAATAATTTCACCGTGGCTGAACTCCCTAGAAACTTTCCTAAAATATCAGACCATGATGTAATAGGAATAAATGTACCTGGCTTAAATCATACATCTGTAGACAAATATACATAAAATTATATTGGACTTGATAGGAAAGCATTGGGAAACAACATCAACGGATGTCGAGGTGTTATATAATAATTTTTCAAATAATGTTCGAGACTCTCTCAATAAAATTAGCCCCATTAATAAAATTAAATACAATCAGACACCATAGATCAATATACGTGTTACACAGGCACAAAAATTACGAAACGCAGCGTACAATAGATTTAAGTTTACAGGTACTCAGGAGGATTGGAATGATTATAAAAACAAGAGGAACCAGGCAGTCAATGTATTACGCCGAGAAAAGAAATTATTCTACGAAGACAAAATTGACAAATCGAAAAGAGATAGCAAAAAGATGTGGCAAACAATAAAACAGTTATTTGGACAGAAGAAAGAAGATCTGCCAATAGATAAAATCAATTTTGAAGGCTATTCCGGACCACCTGAAGAAAACTTTAATAAATATTACAGTGATAGCATTCGTGATCTAGCTGAGAGTATAGAAGATAAAGGCTTACTGCAATTTGGAAATGACCTTGAAGTACAGAAAGAACAATTAGCAAAATTTCAAGAAATTACTTTCAGCCAGTTACAAAAAATAGTGAGCAGCCTAAAGAATAAAAGTTCGAGTGAAGGTTTTTTAAGTCCAAAACTTCTTAAAGACCTATTTTGTGTAGTTGGATATCCCTTGCTAAATATTGTAAATACAGTGATAACAAGTAGACGAATCCCTTCGGATCTCAAAATTAGTGTAATCGTGCCAATAGCTAAAGTTCCGTCGCCAACCCTGCCAGAACAATTTAGGCCAATTAATTTACTACCAACTATAGATAAAATTATTGAAATTGTGTTAAGAGATCAATTGAAGCTATTCTTTGAAAGAAACAATATTTTGTACTCAGGGCAGTCTGGTTTTCGTGATGGTCATTCATGTGAAACGGCATTGCAATTTGCATGTTTTAACTGGAGGGAGGAAATTAATAAAGGAAAAGTAGTTTTGAGTGTATTTGTGGATTTAAAGCGTGCTTTTGAAACGATTGATCGGAAACTGCTACTCTACAAACTACAGAAATATGGTATAAAATCAGATGCCATAAAATTAATCCGCAACTACTTTCAAGGCCGATACCACCAAACTAGAGTAGGCAACAGTGTGTCCAATGGAACGGAATGTAATTTCGGTGTACCACAAGGCAGTGTCCTGGGCCCTCTATTGTTCATTATATATATAAACGACATAAAGGACGCGTTACAACAATCTTTTGTAAGTTTATTTGCGGATGACACACTCATATCTGTCGCGGCTACTAATTTTGAAGAAGCTGTTCGCACCTTAAACAGTGAGCTAAGTATTCTGTATGACTGGTTGTGTATCAACAAATTAAAACTAAATGCAAATAAAACCAAGTTTATGGCAATGGGATCTAAATCGACCTGTAACAATTTTGCGGAGCGAAATTTTATCATCTGTATAAACAATATTGCCATCGAACAAGTATATACGATTAAATACCTAGGAGTTATTTTAGATCCTCAATTGACTTTCAACAGTCATGCAGACTACTTATGTAGGAAATTAGGGAAGAAAATAGGGTTCTTTAGAAGAATAGCTTCAAATTTGTCTCAATGGAGTAGAAATCTTGTTTATAACACAATTGTATATCCACACTTTAACTTTTGTATGTCACTTTTACTTTCATGTAATAAAGAACAAGTAAGCAGACTTCAGGTACTCCAAAACAAATGTATGAGAGTTGTTCTAAAATGTAATATTTACACTCCAATCAAAAATATGCTACAAACCCTAAATTGGCTTTCTATTGAACAGAATATTAAAAAGGCAACCCTCGTTGTAATCTATAAAATGATGCATCAATTAACACCGAAATATCTAAGTGAGTTACTAGTTACGCGGCAACACTTACATTCTCGACATTTAAGATCCGATGAAAATTTCAACATAAATTTTTCAAATAAAACTTTCTTAATGGGATCGTTGCTAATTAATGGAATACATCTTTTTAATAATCTGCCAAAAGAAATAAAAGACTCTAGCAATTTGAATTTGTTTAACAAAAAATTATGTAAATATCTTACAGAATCAAATTAAACAATTGTGTATATTATGTAAGATAACAAAAAAAAATATGTAAATAAAAAAATAAATAATTGTATATAATAGCAATGGCTAAATAAACGGATTCATTCATTCACTCAAATGTGACTTCCATTTGTTTCCTGAATTCAAAAAAGAATTGAGTGGTAGAAGATTTGAGTCGGATTTAGAGCTCAACAACGCTGTGATGGGTATATTAAACAGACTATCAAAAAATGGTTTCTCAGAAGTTTATGATAAGTGGATAAAGCGATGGAATAAGTGTATTCAACAGAATGGAGAGTACTTCGAAGGATAGTTATTGAATTTTTTTAAATAAATGTTTCATTGTTATACTATAGCACCAGTCTCGTTATTTTCTGATACATCCTCGTACATTATAATGAACAATCCCTAAAAATAAATTAAAAGAGTAGCTATAGAATACCTATACAATTCTTGAGATAACCTGGGAATACTCAAAAATACCAAAAAAAATACCCAGAGAATACCTAATTAATTTTTATTATTTTATTCAAATTATCTAATACTCATGAGCTACATTTAAAATTTGTTTCTATCTCTTTTCTTTTTTATATTAATGGATTCTGTCCTATTTTGGATATAGTATCAACATTAATTAAAATGTACAAGATTTGCTGTAGGATTCGAACTATAGTGTCGGTTGTAACGTTTAAATTTGGCCTTATAGCGGTTTTTCATAAAAATAAGAATATACTAGTTTTGTCCGTGTTTCAATAATTATTTGATGGGTCCTTCTATACCCGATTTTTTAACCACTGTGCTTTTGGTTCAGTATTCGGACAGAGCGGACATTCTGTGACACTCTGGGGAGCATGTGGCTGCCCTGTATTTAAGATGTCGGTCTAGCATTTCCGCTTTGATGTTACGTGCGAGTATATGATCAGTTTGGGGTAGATAGGACCTCTATTTGAGTTTAGTTAGGCTGTTTATTTCGTTTTAGAGGCTTGTTTGCTTATTTTAGCCCTTCCTGTCAAGAATTTATTTCGTAATAGAGGGCGCTGATGGGACACCTATCTGTCACTGAGGTATGTTGGTATTACTGGTTTTTGGAATTTTAAGTGACATTTCTGGATTTTTCGAGACGGTGGTTCGACACGAGGTTTTAATTTGAAAGATTGTTTCGAAATTTATTGGAAGTCGTTTCAATCCATTTGGGATATTGCGAAGCAACCTTTTGTGTTAAGTTACAACAGTGTGGATTTGGTAGTATTTTTTGGTTTCCACATGTTGTAGGAGCTCCTAGGAGGATATATTTAAAACACGTGTTGATTCTCATTAGTAAGTTTTTTCTACATAATATTCAAAGTTACGACGTAGTTATTCTTATTGTAAGACCTTCGTTCTTTTATTTTAGTGTGCACATATATACGTAGTCTCTCTGAATAAGCCGTCCACAAATTTGTCGTTCAATTGATCTGGTGGGTGCATCGTGTTCCCCCTTTGCGGATTAAAAAAGGGTAATTATGCTTTGATTTTAGTTAGAATGCTTACTTAGACCTAACCCTAGGTTATGTTCTTTTCGTTGTATATATTTTCAGTAAATGGGATGAACTATTAGGGGTAGTATCTTGAAATCTAAGGGTGTAATTTGCTTATTAAGTGTAATTGTTGGGTAGAACTCGCTTCACGAGCTGTCTATCTTTTGCTTTGTAAATCTGAAGATTACCTACATAAATTGATAAGCCGAACTTTGATTAACTAGTGAACGTTGAGTAGTTTTATCTATTTCTAGATCTCGCTTCACGAGAAGGCTATGTAGGTACCTGGTTATTTAATTTTAACTTCTTTATATAACCAGGGATAAATAGTTATTACTGTGTTTTATCTTATACGTTTTCTTTAGGGTTCTTGTGACGGGCCAGTATTCTTGTGACGGGCCAGTATTCTTGTGACGGGCCAGTATTCTTGTGACGGGCCAGTATTCTTGTGACGGGCCAGTATTCTTGGTACGAGCCAGTATTCTTGTGACGGGCCACACACTTCTTGTGACGGGCACACACACTTCTTGTGACAGGCTGATTGATTCGTAGGCTGCTAACGAGGCAGAGATATCAACGTCTACTGGAAGAAGTCACAGTGTACCGCAAGTTTTGCTATTTTTTTTATTATCATTTATTACTATTTAATCTATTTTATTGGGGGGTGTTATTAGTATATATTTTTATCTAAACCTCATGTAAACGAGGCTTAGGGGTTTATGGTTCACAGTACATTTTATTAAACCCGAAACACTTCACCAAGAGCTCTTCGTGGGTTATATATTATTTATGGGTAATTAATATTTTAATAAGAAACAGCATTTTACTTGATTTTACCCCTAGCGTCCGTAATTAGTACACTATTATTTGTTTTCTTGATAAATACGGTACACACTTCATGTGTTATAGTTTTACGATTACCCCTAGTCCCATTTAATGATTTTTAAGCTTGATATAGTATAATAGTTGTAATTATTACTCCCAGTGATACTGGATTACTGTTAATAGTTGGGGAATCTGTTAGTAAGGTACTAAGTGATTTAATTATTTGTTTATTTGTTAAATTTACATACATACATTTCATAGTGGTAACGAAGTTGACCCCCCATGTCAACACGATAAATTTATATTATATTATTAAACTTGGGTATATATTGAATCTAACTTATTATTTATCCTCACTTGCTAACTGTCAACATTTATTCTTATGGTAAAGTACACTTTTAACATTTTTGGAGCATACTCGATTTGTAGCCGCTTGATGGCCTTGTAGAGGAGAGGCTATAGTTTCCTATTTGGAGTTTGGTAGTGAACTGTCACGTGGATTGTTGGATGTGAGGTTAAGCTCCTGGCGCCCACTGAAGAACATAATTTTTACTACGACTCACCCCCTTCTTCACTGTAGTTAGTCGGCATCCAACTTTGGATTGACATAAATCCACCTCGGTGCTTAGGCACAGAAAGTAGGTAGCACGGTTTCCACTAAATGCCACTAATTATTGAATCCACGGCTGCTCGACTTATTGTGACATTAGAACAATTTTAAATATCGATCAATTTAATAATTTATTTTTTTTTTCTTTTTTAGGTAAGCATTACTCAACCCTCCCACATACGTAAGTAAAAAATTAATTACAAATATAATAGATAATAGTTCTGTAAGAAAGCTAGCTATAAAACCGTAACTATCTAAAACTTGATGGGATTAAATAATGAAACCTAAAATACTTTTCATCTAACATCACTCCATCTTTCTCGTACTCAACTAAACAGAAAAAGCTAACGAATCCCGTTTTCGAGTAACGTGGAGTAATGTTTATCTGGCTTTCGGCTTGGTGGGTTTCCAAGTGGCGCGAAACAAAAATTGCATTGCCCTAGTTTTCTAATATTTCCCCTCATTAGGTTTAAGAGCTTGTCTTCTTGTTGCGGTCGATTTAACTACATGGAGCTTTTCTTTCGTTTCCACAAGATTTGAGTCACATATTTTTCCGGGTTTTCGTGAAGATAGGGTGTTTGTAAACGGAAATCTTTAAACTTATTTATTATTTGCTGTAAAATAAATTGCCCAATTTAGGTTTGTTGTTTTTCACTTTTTTATTATTTCACCTCGTTTGGTTTTAGTCGAATTTATTTGAAGATAGACAGTTTTCGGAAAGATTTAAGATTTGATTTGTACAAATCCGTTTTCTATAACTGTTTTAAAGGCTTATAACTTAGGAAGTATTTGAGATATCAATGTTGTAATGATCCAGTTGTTTTTACAATGATGTTTTTAAAGCTCATGCATTTGACATTAGAATTAGGAAATTAAATTGGGCACCCATGCTTTAAAATTTAAGCATTAATGATAAAAAATGTGGAAACTATTATTACTAAATTAAATTTACTCTATACAAGGGTATATCAAATAAACAGTTAGGTTTTAGAGAAGGTAAATTCACTCAAGATTCAATAAGTTATTTTAATAAATAAAATTCCCTCCCATATAAATAAAAACATGCCGATACTTTGTGTTTTCATAGATTTGGCAAAAACATTTGACACTGTTGACCACGGCATGCCTCTACATTAGAACGAATAGGATTTTGAGGAGTATCTTACGAACTCTTACGTAATTATATGGGACAATGTGTTCAAATAAACGAGACAGGAAGCGACTTTTTAGTGGTAAAGTATGGAGTACCTCAAGGAACCGTATAAGATCCAGTCCTATTTAATATATACCTAATTTTTTTTTTTTTTTTAAGGTGAAGGGTGAGAAAAAGTCCTTTATATCTCACAAGGAAAGTCAATGTTTAATTGTTTAACAAAACATTGAGTGCGACCGGTTTCGAAGTGTCATCACTTCATCTTCAGGCTCGCCTAGTGGAAAGGAGAATATGTGGTGTAAGGTGTGTTAACTTGGAAACAAAACGATATATAAAATAATAAAAAATAGAAAACTCACCATACTCTCCATCCACTAGGGAATACTACAAAAACAAGTTTCATCAATTTTGGGTTGAAATAAATTGTAAAATGAACCGATTTACACGTAATAAAAAGTTAAAAATATTTGAAAAAACAAATATTAGTCAATTATAGTAAAAATTTAAAATATTCAAGACTATACAAAAACAAATCACATACATTAAACAGATTAAAAGATAAGGCCTATTTTAAACATTGTTGTTTTTTAAAAAAAAAAACTAACATTTTTTGAAAGGAGACCTGTCAAGTTAAGGCCTCTACAGGTGGTGGTAAGTATTATAACGAAAAAATTCTTGGGTAAACTTATGACAGGCTATAGTTAATAAGATGTAAACTATGAGTGAAGAATTATTTATTATCTATTATATAAGATTTGGGCCATGAACCAATCACCAAGTGTATGTGATGTTGTAGGAAGAAGAAAGAAGAAGAAATGACTGGGTTAACTGTTGTGAAGCAACTGAAGAATAAAAGAAGAAAATGACGAATGTGAATATCAGAAAATCTAACCTAATCTTTACACGTGCTCGTTGGTTTCTTATGGGAAAAAATATAAAAAATATAAAAATTACTTACTGAAATGTACCCCTTGCAAGAAGATATGTGAATAGAAATAAAGGGGGGAGGTTAAAAAGGAAGTTAGAACGATAAATTTAGATTAGTGTTGAGAAAACAGGAGGAGTTTCTGACAATATCTGGGCATTTAAGCAACCAACAGGATTTAATTTTAAATGTCTCAATATCTCGAGGTTTTCGAAGCTATTAAGAGTAAATCTATTGTAGGAACTATGAAGGATTTCGAAACCTTCAGTTGAATCGAAGTCGTGATTTGAGTCCACATACACTTGGTGATTGGTTCATGGCCCAAATCTTATATAATAGATAATAAATAATTCTTCACTCATAGTTTACATCTTATTAACTATACCCTGTCATAAGTTTACCCAAGAATTTTTTCGTTATAATACTTACCACCACCTGTAGAGGCCTTAACTTGACAGGTCTCCTTTCAAAAAATGTTAGTTTTTTTTTAAAAAAACAACAATGTTTAAAATAGGCCTTATCTTTTAATCTGTTTAATGTATGTGATTTGTTTTTGTATAGTCTTGAATATTTTAAATTTTTACTATAATTGACTAATATTTGTTTTTTCAAATATTTTTAACTTTTTATTACGTGTAAATCGGTTCATTTTACAATTTATTTCAACCCAAAATTGATGAAACTTGTTTTTGTAGTATTCCCTAGTGGATGGAGAGTATGGTGAGTTTTCTCTTTTTTATTATTTTATATATCGTTTTGTTTCCAAGTTAACACACCTTACACCACATATTCTCCTTTCCAC
This sequence comes from Psylliodes chrysocephalus, assembly GCA_927349885.1. Lineage (NCBI taxonomy): Eukaryota > Metazoa > Arthropoda > Insecta > Coleoptera > Chrysomelidae > Psylliodes > Psylliodes chrysocephalus. Next base: position 10,255,635 of record OV651821.1, read on the forward strand.
TAGGCGAGCCTGAAGATGAAGTGATGACACTTCGAAACCGGTCGCACTCAATGTTTTGTTAAACAATTAAACATTGACTTTCCTTGTGAAATATAAAGGACTTTTTCTCACCCTTCACCTTAAAATTACCTCAACTCACACATGGCTACCCCCCTTGTCAATATACCTAAATTACCTCTATCATGTACTGGTGGGTGGTGATGTAGTGAGCTTAGGAGACGACACGGCAGTATTATTTAGTAATAACAATCGGGAATCACTAAAAAAACCGTACAGAAAGTGAAATTTTTAAATTGAAACAGTGTTTTAACAATAAATTTTAATAAAACTCATTTTAGCTCCTATGCCAACAACTTACCAGATTTCAATTTCATGCAATCATGCATAATAACCAATACATTACCTTCTTATCTGTTAATTATATAAAATATCTTGGTATATATTACATTGATTTAAACATCACAAGTTTTTACAGCATTTATATAGAATCAAGAGTACAAAATAATAAGTAATACAAAGTTTAATTATGCAAGTATGTTATTATTTTATGACTACACCCTGCATATGGGATTCAACATTATACAGATGGTGAAATATATTGTAAACAAATTACTACTTCTTATCTATTTAAGACATGAAAAGTTAAATAAAAGTTTGATTAAAGAACTTGCTAAAATTTGGATACAAAATGGAATCGTAAAATACCTTTATTCAAAAGTATTAGGACAGACTATCTCACTGGAAGTAATTTATGAGTTTCAACTGTAATAAGGTGTTGATTTGAACATATTTCTACCATCATAGTACATAAAAGACACTCATACTAGTGTTGAATACTTTCTGTAAGTAAATTAAAAATAGATGTTTTTACCATATTATGACATTTAACTAGTATGTGAATAAATTTTATCGAATGTAACTAATTTTTGGTAGCAAACGACAAATAATAATGTTATTTTAAATATTGTGTCGATATGAGACACATTTAGACAGTTTTGGCCCCATTTTCCAACATTTATCTGATTATATGTATGAACCTAAATGTTGATGGAATTAGTATTAAATGTTTTCTTAGCATATCAGAAGTGATAGTTAGAATATAAGGTAGGTTCAGTGAACATTTTACTCATAGAAACACATTGCCAGAAGATGTTCTGAAGGAGATATGGGAAAGTAAATCCTACTCATAACCGAAACCTAAAATCATGGATTAGAGTAAAATATCACAAAGGAACAGTGTTTGGGGTAATTTTGGGCAAATATCATAGGTTGTTCTTTATTTTTAAGCATGTCCACCTGATTTTAATCCATATTTTAAGAATTCAATCCAAATTAAATACATAAAGTGAGGTTGGGATGTCAATTAAAAACTCAATTTAGTATCATTTTGACTCTGCTAAGAGGAGCATCGTCAGTTTAAGCTCTGGAAGTCCTGTTTCCTTTTCGCTAGCCAATTGATGATGACAGGAAATCTCAAAAAGGGATAATTAAAGGTATTTAATTGCCTGTACCTAAAACAAGAATATTTGTTGTTGAAATCCTACTTGCAATAAGGTCAGTTACAATCGCTATTGAAATATCACTCACCTGTTTAATGAATAAAAGTTTTTAAAGCGGTTCATATCTATAAAAAGAACTTTGTTTGTGGCGCACATATCACTTTGTTTATTTGTAGAAACTGATTTGATAGACATTTTCATGAATTTATGACATTTAGGAAGTAGCAACCCGAGAATACCGATCAAGGAGAAGCGACAGTAACTATCGGTGCCTTTGATATCGGATGTACCTTTTTCACAGCATGACTTTGATTAATACACAACTTAGCACACTGAGAAAACATGCTTATTTTCTACACTGAGCGAAATAGTTTGGCAAATTATCTGAAATTAGTCCATGCGCAAATGTTGTAATGTGATTTAATTACATTGAAGTAGTTAGGGTTAATAGCAATGGTGAAATTTCGGCACCAAAATATAATTCATTATGTAATAATTAATTATTTGTTATAAAAATAAAAGACGTTTATTATTTTATAATTGATCTATAAAATTTGTTCAATATTTGGTTTATTTATTGTTAAAAATGTAATAAAAGCCCCATATTTAAATTAAATTACCTTTTCCTTAAGTAAAAATAGGATAAATAAAATTAAGGGTGCCAAAAAAAATTTAGGTAACAATTAAAAAGACATTAAGTTTGAGAGATTTAACTAAATATTTGCAATGTGCTTATATTTTCAATGCTTTTAGGTTTAAAAAGTACTTACATATTTTTAGAATTTCTGGATTTATATTATATTAAAAGGACTTTCAAGTTTATCACTCATTTCTATAGAAACAAGGGTTTTCTCGCCAAGTTAAGCCAGATGTCATTTAAGGTTTATGTATTTAGAGTTAAATACCTGGCCTGGCTATCACCCAGGCAATACAAATATGTCCATTGGACGTCCATTCGATATACAATTTTGGATGTCTAGACGTCCAAAAATGAGTTTTTCTGGACTTCCGACATCCAATGGACGTCCAGTGAAGTATACAAATGGCACACTTTTGACCATTCAGAGGACGTCCAATTCTGGAATATATTTGGACGTCGAATACTGGACATTCAAAAAACGTCCGGGATTATATTTCCATTGAGACCACATCCCCACTTTTTTTATAGAACCGCAACTCACCACACACTATTTTATATTATTAATAATTTGTTTATTATTTTCGCAAACCGCTATACACCATTTATTTTATTTTTTATTAAAAATCGCTTGACTTGAGCAGGAATCGAACTCACGACACATCCATTATCGTTTTACGCTTTCAATCGCTAGACGAGCTCGACCAAGGAACCACTTGAAAACTTTTTACTAGATACAGTTATAATTGAATAAGATTTCAAACTTCCGCTGATAGAATGAAATGCAATAGATTCAATTTGTCAATTTTTAATGAAGTTATATTAAAAAAAGAATTATATATAGACGAGTATCATCTAGTAGGATTAATAAATAATGACCTAAGATGGTTCACTGGACGTCAAAATACTACTAAACTTAAAATTAAGTCCAAAAACAGACGTTCTCTGGGTATCGATATTCAGCTGTCAATTTAATTAGCATAAACGGACGTACACTGGATGCCCAGTTATGGACGTCCTGACCCTCAAATAGATCTAAAGTGGACGTCCATTGGACTATGTGTGCTGTCTGGGCATAGACGAATTTTTAGAAATAGTACTTGTTTAAGTATGCACCAATATTTCCAAAATCAACTCCAGTATGATTCATTCAATAAATGTAAATATGAATGGGCATAACATCTTTATATTGACATAATTGTAACTTACAATTTAGCCATAATAAAGGGATTTCGCCCACTTTGACCAATCTTAATTGAAACACGCGAATGTATTATATTTTTTTAAATATAATTTCAAAATAAACCCAATCTGCAGTTCATTGTTTATTAAATTTATTTAAAAGAAGAAAAACATATATTTCATAAATGTAATACCTACATATGAAAAATAAAATGTCAAAAATGATTAAATCATTATACTTAATATTTATGCATGTGATAAAATTCTTAGTTTCCTAATAACTTTTTTGGCACATTTTATATCTGTATTAGAATACCTAAGTGTGTAAAAATCTTCATCTTATTACTACACAAACACCAAAAAATATCACTTAACATTGCTCACGTACTAAACACAACTTGGACTGATTTTGACAGATAACATAATTTTGAGTCATACACAACTTATTTTCGCACATGCGCGTTACAAAACGGTATACTGAAAACACCAAGCTGTCGCTTCTCCTGTTTAGTCATTCATACGGGGACTCATCGATATTAAGTGTCAGGTTTTAGTTGAAAATTCCACACCTGTAATTTTGAACCAATCAAAATACGTGTTTTTGACAGATCACCATGGCAACGGAGGTATTTTAGTGGAAATTTTTTTCTCGTGGGGTACCCAACAGCGAATTATACTGGAAATTTTTTGACGTTTACAATAACAGACCATTTTTGACAGACTGGTTTTTATTTGTTCACATAATAGGTTTAGTTTTGATACATTTTAGTTACAATGCTAAGGTGTTTTCTATCTTCTTCGGCCACTTCTTTTCTTCTTAATGGCGAAAATGCAGGACTTTGAATGCTTTGAATTATGTGTCTATGTCTAATAAAATATATATAATATTTAGACACTAATTTATTCACCTTTTTCCCATTCAGCACTTTGAATTTTGCGTAGTTTAGGTGCAAATATTCGTGGATAATTCGGAACAAATTTTCGTTTTTCAAGTTGGAGCCACAATCCTCTATTAATCCGAGTAAGTAAGTCATGGTGCAATGATTGATCATTACATCAGACAATTTCACGCATATTTTGCATAGCGTATGATTTTCAAATCGATTCATTTTTAAACAAATAGGTAATTTTGTTGGTTTTACTTGCTGTGCAATATTCTTTATCGCAACAAAACGCAAGTTATTTAATGTTTGAACTGTCAAAATACAATGATCACAGCCTCCTACGATTGATGCTTGCTGACGCTGGTTATGAATTTCATACCATTTTAAAGCGCTCATAACGCATGTTAATAAAAACGCAGAAAAACAATTTTCTACCACTTGTAGTTATTCAAAACTTACGTAAAATTAAAGAATATACTATTTTCTATTTTCAAATGGTATTCCCATGCAACTACAATGAGTAGAAATAAGCAATTTGAAGGCCTAAATAATTGCAGCGAAACATTTTTTTACGTCGGGCCGCTTGACAACTTCAAAACTGAAATTATATTCGAGGTTAGGGTCTCACTTAGTTACCATGACAACTCAACAATCAAGGCGACAACACCTTTTATGTTTCACTGGTGACTTGGAGAAAATAATTTGCATTGTTGAGAAACGAAAAATAAATTTTAAAAATATTTAATTTTCAACCATAATTCGGCGTGGAATTTTCTTACCGAATACCACGCGAGGTCAAATTAATATCAGGAAATTTTTTCTCGCTCATGAATATTTTTAGAAAATTTCCCTCGTCTGCGACTCGGGATATTTTCAAAATATTCATGAGCTCGAAAAAATTTCCGGAAATAATTTGACCTCTAGTGGTATTACTAGTGATAATTGTATTGGGTTTATTTGTTTCATTAATTTTATAATCTGTACATTTTTATTTGATGATGATGATAATTACATTTTTATTTGATGATAATTACATTTTTATTTGACAAGCATTCCTTTGTATTATTGATTTTGAAGAATCTGTGATATCTTAAATCTTCACGCCCTGAGAGTTCTCATGCTGGATTTTTATTGGTCAATAAAAGAAAACGGCAAGTACTGATATAATTATTATTTTAATAGAAAACAAAAAAATTATTTTTTTTTCTTACAATAGTCTGAACCCATACGAGATTTATATTATAATAAATCCGCGTGTTTCAATTACGATTAGTCAAAGTGGGCAAAATACCTTTATTATGGCTAAATTGTAAGTTACAATTATGTCAATATTAAGATGTTTTTCCCATTCATATTTACATTTATTGAATGAATCATACTGGAGTTGATTTTGGAAATATTGGTGCATACTTAAACAAGTACTATTTCTAAAAATTCGTCTATGCCCAGACAGCACACATAGTCCAATGGACGTCCACTTTAGATCTATTTGAGGCCTTGAGGGTCAGGACGTCCATAACTGGGCATCCAGTGTACGTCCGTTTATGCTAATTAAATTGATATCTGAATATCGATACCCAGAGAACGTCTGTTTTTGGACTTAATTTTAAGTTTAGTAGTATTTTGTTCTTTTATATTTTATTGTTTATTTAATTTTCTGATCGCGCTCAAGGGCTTGCTCTCCTGTGACTTAACAATATTTATTTGTAATTTTATTATTTTGTTTTAGGTTTTATTGCAAATAATTTATTATTATTCTGTAATTTTTGCAGTAACAAGATAATATGTGGGTGTAGAAAAACGATTTTGCTACGCCTATGAAGATCAAAGAATCCTTTCTCTTCATTCACTGCGATTATTTATTGTTTTCCACACGATGGCGCACAAAGTCGTATATGCGAAAAATATCCTCTTAGTATTCTACGAACGTCTTTGACAACGCAATTCTGATAATTAGGCTATTACGCCAGATTTAGGAATAACTAAAGGTGGTCTATGGTGTAGTTTCGAGAAGTAGTTTGTAACTTCAAAGAGAAGTTAGTGCTCGTTTAGGATTTTTTTCCTCTGTGCTTATAATCTATGGAACAATGCTTTACTCTGAGTATACACACAATCTAACAGAACAGACATTGTTGTCGATATGACATAATGTTTATATTTATATCGAGATTATGAGTAAAAAGGTTTCTAATGAATGAGGTCGTTTTTCTTTCTCTCAATAACATATTTAATTAATTTATCAATAGAGAAAGGCCATTTTCCATCAGTCTTTAAACTTGCCACAGTAACCTCAATTTTTAAACAAAGGGAAAGAAGATTTCAATAATTTCCTGCCTGGCCAAAGTATTCGAAAAAATCATACAGGAGAGGTTAAACAAATTCTTGGAAAAAACCAGTTGTTGTCTGACTCGAAATACGGTTTTAGACAAAATAGGTCTACGCAAGATAGGTACCTACTAAAAAAATCTATAATAGTCTTGATACGTCCATGCCATCAATTGACGTCTTTATAGATTTGGCAAAGGTATTCGACACTATAGATCATTCTATTTTATCACATATTCTAGAAGACATAGGTATAAGAGGTATTGCACATAAACTTTATCTATCTAACTCAAAAAGTAAAAATAGGTAATAGTTAATTAACCAATTTTGGTACAACACAACTTCACAAAAATTAGAATATCTTGAGAACTACTTATCGTAGATCAATAAGTTATAGCTCTTTGTACAGGTAATTCAAACACCTTTCCAACGATGTGTCACTTGACCTATTTTATTTTCATCTGTTTTTTTTTTTATTTTGAAAAAAAAACATTAAGTTTTTTTCTTATAATTAGGAAACAAAGATCCACTGTGTGAAAGACATCGTATTCGTATGTGCTTACCGTCGACAGCTCCTAGGCAAATAGAAAAATTCTATTTTTGACCAAATTCCTTAGCTTTTTGGTTTTTTTCATCCAATGATACCGTCGGTATGCATAATGAAATAAGGTGTCTTCTTAATGATAATAGTGTCTTTTTTATGATTCTGCTAGTATAACTATGAGAGACTCGAAACGTGAAACGTAAAGAACGAAATGCCTTACCAGTTACCAAAAACCTAAAAAATATATTTGATGATAATTATTATGAAAAAAAAAAAAAAATCGATAACAAAATTCGGGGAAGTGCGTATTCCGGGGGAAGTGCATTTTCCTGCTCTATAATAATAATGGTTTATTTTATGCAGCAGTGGGTATTTTTGTGTGTTCCTTGTATCCTTTCTTTTAGTGTGATAATTAGTTCGGCTACACTGCGACTCACGTGACTAACTTTGGAAGAACTCAATATTGAATCAAAAAATGTTTGGAACCTTGATGAATCGGCATTTAGTCACGATCCGTCTAAAACTAAAATAGTAGGAGGAAAAGGACTGCCTGCTACAAGAACTGTTAGTGGCCCTGGCAGAGAAAACACCACTGTCCTACTGGCTTGTAGTGCAACTGGAGACAAGTGTCCTCCATTGTTTATTTTTAAAAGAAAAAACGTTTGGAACCAATAGGTTCCTAACAAAGATGAAGAATTTCCCGATTCAACATTTGCCGCTACTCAAAATGACTGGATGGAGTCTTCTGTATTCCTGAATTATTTTGAACATTCCTTTGTAAAAGCAGCAAAGACGTCCCTTAGTAATCCCGTTCTTCTCATCTACGACGGTCATGCAACTCACATTGGTTTAAAATTAGTGGAATTGACTGTGAAGAACCACGTGACAATTATTTTACTGCCTCCTCATTCAAGCCATTTACTTCAGCCCCCCAATCTGGCAGTTTTCAAGTCCATTAAATCATTGTGGGATGAGTATCTCTGTAAAAGGTTGAGACAACAAGGCTGTCAGAAAATTTCTAAACGATCAATGACGATAAAAATAGGAGAACTATGGAAAAACTTCGATACGGACATTATTAAAAATGGATTCAGGAAAGCTGGCATCTTTCCGTTTAATAAATATATCATTCCTGAAGAAAATCATTGCAGCTCGAAACTGATCAAATGGCAACACCCGAACTGGACCAAGTTGCAGCACCCGAAATGAACAAAGTTGAAACATCCGAAATTGATCATCTCTTACCACCTAAAACTAATGTGGTTGCAGTTTTTGAAAAAGACAAAAATGACCAGGTTAAAGCCGTCGAAATTCATGACGCTATCTCATCGGGAAGCAACCTAGAGCAGGTGCAGAACTCTCTCAATACTTTCGAAAAATTGCTACTATCAACTATTTCGTCCCATAATCAGAGAGGTCCGCCACTTAAGAAAACCAAAGTTTGTTTAGGGTCAAAAGTCATCACATCTCAGGAGTGTATGAAAATTTTAAAAGACAAGGAGGACACCGAAAAGCAAAAGAAAGCTATGAAAGAAAACCAACAAAAAACAAAAAAGGAACAGAAAGCCAAAAATAAAAAACCAAAGAAGACAAAAGAGAATCAAAAGAAAAAATCGAAGTTTGAATTGTCATCATCCTCTGATAAGGAAGAACTGCCATTTAATATGTGCATTGATGAATCTGATGAAGATTTTGGAGAAGAAATACCTACTGAAACAGAGTTTGAAATAGACGACCTACCAGTCCATCTCGAGACAAAATTGGAAATTAGTGATCCCGAAGACAATCTGGAGTGGCACTCCGTATCAAATTGCAATAAAGAGAACGGAAGAGAAAGGGAAGAGAAAAAATCTCCTCTCCTTTTTTCCGTATCGAAGCAGACCCTGTGTTCAAAAGTGGGGAAAATAAAAGGGATTTCAGATTATACCAGTAATATGACTTTTTATTTAATGAAAACAAGTTTATAATTTATGTAATTTGTGTATAATAGTTATATTTTAACTTTAAGATGAATCCTGTCATAAGACATGTGATGCAAGAAGCCCAAAATGATCAACAAAAATATGAACTATGCATTGCTAAGTGGGTGATGAGGGATGCAAGTGATCCATTCGGCATTCCTGATGTTAAACTCAAAGAATTATTTAGACTAAATTAAGATTTAGTTCAAAATTTGTTTATTGACTAATAACAAACTGATAATCCACATAAAAATAAAGTAAACTTAAAATGTCAAAATAAAACTGCCAAATCAAGTTCTTAATATAAACAAAGAAAGAGTTATACTCCTTCCATACATAAAAGCGAGACATATTCTTAAGCGACGAGGTCTTAGCGATCTCTTTCCCAATGACAATCGTACATGTTCGGTTTAATCGTAAGTAGTCGAAGAGAGTTACAGAGTAGAAAAACGTCAAAAGAAGTCGGGATAGAGAAAAGATCTCTTGCCTTTCTCATATTTCTAGCTACGGAGTGCCGCTCCTGGTTCCATTCTTAAAACCAAACGAATCAATAACTTTGGAAGTTGCAGAAACTGGTATTTGTTCGTTTGAAACAGTTGATCAAGTTCCTGACTCCAATAATAAAGAAGATCCTTCTGAAGCTTCGGTTGTGCCAAGAAAACCAGGGGGTTTCGTTCTAGTAGAGTATGAATTTACCAAAAAAACTGTGAAAATTTACCTAAGAGCAATCAAAGAAATATATGATTCAGAAGAGTGTTTTGTTAAATATTTAAATTTTGTAGATAAAGAGAAGAAGATTTTCAAGTTCCATAAGACTGATCAAGACACCGTCCCAATGCATGAGATTATGAATACAGATGTTCCGCACTTTGAGATGGATTCTAAAAGCCGCTATGTATTTAAGGTCCCTGTGCCAGTCGTAGAATGAATATTTGTTATGTTAAAAGTATCTACCAAAGTTTGTATAACAGTTATTTTGTATTCTAAATGTTTTCTAAAAGTTTGTTTAATAATTTAAAACCAAAATATTAATTTGACTATATGTTTCTTAATATTACAGATAATTAAGTTCTGCATAAACTGACCCATTCGAAATTTTACATATTTTTTGCTCTTGCCTCGGATAATCATCATAAGCATCTAAATAGAAAGAAAGAGGTCTGAAATGCACTTGCCCCATAAACTGTGGTAAGTACATTTCTGTGAGATTGCGACCAATTTATTTATTTTTTTGTAATAAATTCAAATCTTCAGGTGAAAATACTTTCGGATTATCATTACTTAAGGTTGTAAAAATATTAGTATGCTTAAAAAACTATATAGTACGATGATCTCTAGTTTTTATCTTGATTTTTAAGTCTATTTTGAAATTGAAGGTATGTACTTCCCGAGTTGACCTTATAATATTATTTTTTTTTCCAACCTTTACGAGATTACTGTATGTAGAAATATTTATCTAACCTAAAGAAAAACCCGAAAAAACACATTAGATATATCATATTATATCCTTAATTGCAAAAAAAAGTATTAACTTCCTTGGAATAAAACTTGGCCCGCATATGCAATACTAGTAGCAGCCTAGAAACGGAAATAGATCACACATTTTAAAAATATTCGGATTCTATGACAGATGACGCCCCTAAGTAATTTTTCGTGCCTAGATATCTATTAGTAATTCTATCGGAACCATCTGGCAACCAATTTTACTACTGAATGTTAAAATTCAATCTAAACATATCTTTATTATACTATATAATTATTACAACAAACTTTTCCACATACGGAGACCTTGTAAAGATCAATCTCGTGCATATATAAATAACTTGGTAATAATCATGTTTATAATGCGAGACCCCAAATCAATATAAATAATAACAAATAATGGAAAATGAACTTGTTTACTGCAACAACCGGTCGTGGTATTATAGTCTTTTAATTGGTTGTTAAATTTTTTTTTTATCTTGGCTAGTGCATTTCACTGATTGATGTTATCTAGGTCCGGACTCGAATTTCGAATCAGACTGTTTACATATTATAATTGTTTAAATTTACTTACTATGTAATGATATAAATACATTTTATTGTTATTTAATTACGAACCGTATTTATCGATGAAATATTTAGTTTTAGAATTTGAAAAAGAAAACGGCTAGAAACTTTAGACGATGTCTATGAAAATGTAGAATTATTTAAAATTTGCCGATTTCTTATGTTGAGTTAGAAAAAAAAAATACCACAAAATAATGGAGAAAAATAATAATAATATTAATAACAGAATATTTACAATGTAACAGAAATCACAAACTCTTAGCAAAACTTCAAAATATATTAGACAAATCTAACATTGAGAAAAACCATAGATATATAACCAAGATAGATAGGATTATTTATAAAATTTTTGAAGAATGAACGGTGGTGTCCGCGGTAGAAACCCAATAATCGGATTGAACATTGATGCCAAGTTTACGTGTTTTTAACTATAGATATATATATATAACCAATACAGATTACACAATTTCTGAAGTCAACGCGGATGATCCTCGACAGAAATGCAATATTTGGATAAAATTAAAATATTGATGCCAAGTTTGCGATGTTTTTAACTGTAGTAATGTTATTGTGTTTGCTTGAATTACTGTTAGGTCTTTAAATTGTCCAAAAAAAAATATGGTCTGACAACAGCGGAAGTAGAGTAGACCGCAATTGTGGAGGGTCGTATATTATTTCATTCATAAAAATTCCTTCGATACAGTACTAGTCCAGGAGCCAGTGAATTTTTTTCGTACTTGTTTTCCCGGTCCGTGTATATTTAAATAATCTATTCCCGGTGAACTGTATATTTAAACGCCAATCTATTAACAAAAGTAAGCCAGATTGAATTCGCGCATTACGTCACATCGATACAAGTGAGATTGTTTACAAAGTGCCTTTGCAGGCCTATTTTGCCCATTTCATGTATTTGTTTTTAAATCATGTTAAATTACTATTTTTGAAACTCAACAAGGAGAAAATCCAATTAACTCTTCCGTTGTGTATATATATAAGATAAATTAACTGAAGTTTTATTAGTAAAGTATTAACACTAAAATTTTAATGTAATTTACAGAAAATAGCTAGGTATGCATTTGTTTTTAAATAATTTGATAATTTATGAAAAAAGGGAGTAAAAGTGGAATGACCAGTGGCCAGTAGGTCAGTCAATACAAAGTATCATATATTTCTATTATAACATAACTAAAATACCTACATCTTTTAATCATAAGGACATAAGTTAAAAACCATTTTAATATATGCATTAGAATAAAGTAATAATAACTTAAAGAGACGAGGTCTTAAAGTAATAGCTGGTACAGCATGTTTTTTAAACGTTTCCTCATTGCTGCTAGAATGAAATCACTTACTATGAAATGTGATCTAAAAACGGCATTTATAGCAGTCAGTGTTCAGTCTTAGGATCTCTTCCTAAAGCCCTCATCCAAGCTGCATACATATTAAAAAATAATTTAAAGAAAAACATATATACCTATATAGTTTTCGGTTCTGGGTGCCCTAAAAGAGGACACTTAGCCGACAATTTGGCTCAGATAGCTAAAACCCAACAGTCACACCTTGAACCAGGACGTATTGCTATCCTTTTAAGTAAAAAATAACTAAAAATAACTTACCTGAAAAATGAAGGCATCTAACTTTACACCAAAAAAACCATACACTTTTTCCCATTGTTGCAAGCACCCGATGACGATTAGGTAGATATCAACTAGCATGTACTTAATGGTTATAAAGCTTATTTTAACACAAAAAGAATAAAGCACTAGTCGAAAAGCAGCAATCAAATATAAATAGACCACAATATTAAAATTCAAATTAATAACTATATAAAAGACAAATACTCTAAAAGCGCAAAAGATCGGAACCAAATAAAATGAATAACCATAATAACCTAAAGATCATACTAAAATTGCAAAAACTATTACTGTAAAATCATGAGATTACATCAATAATGCATATGCGTCGGAGTATCGCAAATGTCAAAAGTACACAGTGTTTCCATGAAAATTTAGCTATGTTTTTAGAAGTATTATAGGACCATTTCTACCACGCGCATCCAACGATATTGGCGTTCCACAGTTCACTGTATTTTCCTCACCTCTAGTATAAATGATTTGACAACGAAACTAACAATAATTATAATTAATGTAGAGTAATGAGTGATTCGTGAATTCTAAATAAAACAATTATTATATAAAAGTGTAAAAGGAAATGTAATTTATTTCCCTATTTTCTTTTGTAATATCTTCAATTATTATGTTTAATTTCTATAAATAAACCAACTGGTTAGGTGAAACATTGTGATATAAGATTTTATTTATGTGTCATATGCGTACACTTTAATATACAAAACACCTGGAACATTCTTTAAATAATTGTAGTCGTAGAAATAATTGTGTACATAACTCGTTTGAAAGTGTATTTTATGCACTTGCCAAATATATTATCCATACAGATTAATCAGACTATTTTTTTACTTTTCAGTACATCTCTTACTACTAAAACTATTTTTATCAATGGAAAAAAAGGGCCGTGTTCTCGTATGTTTTGACGCATTTTCGGCCTCAGCGCATCGCATCCCGCTCTAAATATATATGAATTTTGCTTAGAATTGCTAATCCTACAATTCTCTATTCGTGCTTGCTGACTGGGAAAATAAATACCGAAAATCGTCACTGTCTCCTGGACTATACAATAGATGATGATGAGAACTTCACAACAAATACACTTTTATGAATGGCTAGTTGGGGATGTGAGAAAAACAAAGATACCAGGGAAACCGAATTAATAAAGCTTCGAGATGAACAGCGACAAAAGTTAAAAATAAAAGGAACTCAATTAAGAAGATATAACACCATCACTAAGAGAAAAGAACAAAACCGAAATTTCCAGAGAAATCAAAAGTTATTTTACCGCACACTAGAACAAAAAATAGAAAATAAGGAAGACACATCAGTAAACAACGAAGCATTTCGGGAGTATTGGAGCAATATATGATCAACTCCAGCCAACTACAACCAAAACACAAGGTGGTTAAGACAGGTGGCAATAGAAATGAAACACTTACCTTAAATGGCCAGACTATACATAAGAGAAACTGGGTATCCAGTCAATTTATCGCGCGACCTTTCAGAGCCGACAATTCATCGCCACGACTTTTCATCGCTACGACAATTCATCGCCACAAAAATATCGTATTGTATCTATGATTTATAGAGTATGTCTGAAAAACAAACAATTTTTTTTGTGCTATATTGAATTTTTCTTATAAGTACCAAATAAAATTATTTTTTCGAAAAAATTACAAAATATCTTACTCTAAATTACACAAAAATATGATTTACTTTTTTTCTGCTAATCAAGTAGTTTTTACTAAGAAAAATATAATAAATATCAATAATGTATTATTGATAAGCCAATTTACAGTGTATAAGCGGCAGTCGCAGGTTCTCAACAGTCCTTTACCTACTATTTAAAAAGGATTATCTTCATTAGCCAATTCGGGTAAGTTGCCACATTAGTTAATAATAATAGAGAATTATAATTATCCTTTATTAATCCTTTCAAGGAGAAATTCATAGTGCAATCAATATTTAATTCTAAAAAGGATTATCTTCAATAGCTTGTTTGTGTAAGTTAGTATTTTAGATGCCCTGTTTATAATATATGTATATAAGGTTAAAATAAGAAATACCAACGAACTGTAATTATCTATCTCCTTATTTACCTCGTTCCAGTTACAGTTGACCTGGAAGAGTCTGTTAAAGGTTAGGAGGGGTGTCATGTGATCTGATTCCATATTTAATATTGAATCATTTACTTCATGTGTTATTCTGGTATGTTTTATATGTTCCAGTTGTTGGAGATTTCGAGTCTGTATGCACTCATTCTGGCCTCCCCCTTTATGACTAGGTCAAGGGTGGGAGGTTTAGAATGATTTCCATAGAGACTGTCGGTGTACTTCTCAGTACTCCTGTAATACAAAGGCATGCCAGCTTCTGTACTCCTGAGAGGGTATTGAGGGCTGTTTTTTGGTTTACTTTTGGCCACCAAACAACCACTCCATAAGTTATCATGGGTCTTGTTATTGCTAAATATAGCCAGTGGACCATTTTTGGTTTTAATCCCCATGTTTTTCCAAATGCCCGTCTACCTACAATGAGAGACATTTTACAGGTCACTTTTTGGGGATCAGGAATAGTGAAGCTTCAAAATATTGATACGCCTAGATGACGCACTCGCGATGGTAATCATTTAGAAGAAGTTTACTCTACAGCCCAAAGAAGATGCGTGATATGTTACGCAATATTTTCCTCTGAAAATGGGCGAAAATTTGCACAAAACAAAACGCCTTTTTCTCGCTTCAGGTGCATTCAGTGTGACAAATTTTACTGCATTACGTGTTTTTGTAATGTTCATAGCTGCAATATATAAGCAACCATTTTCTTATTAGAATTTTTTAGTTTTTTCAATTATACTTATCAAAAAATAAAATTAGAAGCGTCTTTTAGGTTTTGTTGTTTTTGTAATGACTTTATAATAATCTACAACAAATAAATGTCATACAGAATAATTAGTTGTTTTACTCGACATAGGTCCAAAAAAAAGGGCTAAATGCTTAAAATAGTTCCCCACACAACCAAAAAACATACCCCTCTACCGAGAAGCAGTGTTGTACCACACACGCCAATATTTTATCAAAGCTTAAGAAGCAACGATGCTTCTCACGGCCTAGGTAAATTAAAGGTATGTGTAGCACACATGCTTCTCATGGCAGTCAACGTGTTAACCAGCCCAGCCGGAAGTGACGCCAAACTTATTTATTCTTATTGGAATACCCTGTATATTTTTAATTTTTTTCCCTCGAGAAGCTGATTTCAACGATGTATCACATTTGATGTCTATTATGTACACAGGGTGTTCCAAACTAATTCATCCAGTGTATCTCATAAACTAAGAAAAATAAACAAGCGCTTTCTTCATTATTTAGATATCATTTATAATATTTAAAACCTGATTGAGCAAGTAATTGAAAACGTCATCCAAAATTATTAAGATATACACCGTGTCCCACGTAAGGCGGGCATTACAACTTTATGAAGAATAAATTAATTTGTATTTTCGCCATTTTCTGAGTATACATAATCGAATATGCTCTTTTGAATTAAAATAAAATGAACTCTGTGCAACTTCCGGTTATACCGGAAGTGACCACTAACTTCGTTATTTTAAAGGGAATACCCCATATTTTTTTTTAATTTTAGATTCAGCATGAAATGCTGTAAACAACGATACCCCATTTGCCTATTCTAGTTATAGCGGATTTGGCGTTATTCAATTTTTTTCTACATTTTTAGTCGCCGGTAGACATTTTCTTAAAGTCGTCTATCTCAGGTACTATATCTATCAGATACTTAAAATTTTAACCAGAGGTAGTAGATGGGATGTACTTCTTGAGAATATTTAGTTATTCATTATTTGTTGTACGGGGTGTTTGCAAATTATTTTTAAAAATGAAATTTTTTAAACATAAAAAACTTTTTTATTTTAAATTGAACACCCTATATAGTTTTTAAATTTTAGATTCAGCATGAAATTCTGTAAACAATTATACCCCATTCGCCTATTCTAATTATAGTGTATTTGGCGTTATTCAGTTTTTTATAAACTTTTATATGCCGGCAGACATTTGCTTTTTTAAATTTACTTGTACATCGTTTGTTCGACTGTGTTTGGAAATTATTTTAAAAAAATAAATATTTTAAACATGAAATTTTTTTTATTTTAAATGGAAAATCCTGTATATTTTTATTTCATTTTGTTCAGAAAATTATTCTTCATTGATCTTCATTTGCACTATTAATTCCCTATAATTATCTCTCGCCAATTTTAAGAAAATTTAAATTTAAATTTTACGCATGCACCTACATAATATAGTATAGTTTTACATTTTAATTTTTTTTCTTAGTATGCCGTGGAAATATGCTAAACAACAATCTGTCAACAAACTGAATTGTCATATTTCTATGTATTTAAGTTGTGTATTTTTTGCGTTCAAAATATGGAAAATATGGAAAATATTGAAGAATATACCAACCAAGATATTCTTAATTTATTTTACATTCATGGAGAATGTAATCGAATCAAAAGTAGAACCTGCCGCATGTTTAATGAACGATACCCTCATTTACCACCAATGAACAGACAGAAATTTGATAGAATCGAAGCTAACTTTTTGAATAATTTTAAACAAAACCCGGCAAGAAACCGTCAACATTATGTCCGAGATGAAGAAGTTAATGTAATTAACGTATATGGTATTTTACTGCGTATCCTCACGCCTCCATTAGAATGGCTCAAGATAATTTAAATATTAGTCGAGGGTCAATACAACGAATTTTAGCACTAAATAAATGGCATCCCTATGCACAAAGAAAAGTTCATGAGTTGCGAGATGGTGATCAAATAAGACGAACTGAATTATGCGAATGGTTATTGGTACGAATTCAAGAAGATCCCGAGATTTTAAACAAAATTTTGTGGTCAGACGAGTCGAAATTTACACGTAAAGGGATCATCAATCGCAAGCAATGTCACTTCTGGGCAAACGAAAATCCACATTTTTATCGTGAAGCACAATTTCAGTACGAATTTAGTTTTAATGTGTTTGCAGTGATCGGTTTTGGAAGAGCTTTTTATTACATTTATAATGAAAGACTGACCTCAGAAAGATACATTAGAATTCTTAGAGAAGTAGTTGCCGACATTTTAAACCAGCTACCAAATAATAATTTTTGGTACCAGTTGGATGGTGCCCCAGCACATTCAACATACTATGTAAATCAAGAAATTACAGCACTCTTTGAAGACCGATGGATAGGTCCAAATGGTCCTTGGCTTTGGCCTGCAAGATCGCCAGATCTAACTCCTGTTGATTTTTTTATGGGGTCATATTAAAAATTTTGTGTACTCTACCCAAATTAATACTAAAGAAGAATTAGAGCAAAGAGTTCGGAATGCCTTTAACGAGTTAGATGGTGAAATGATTCGTAAAGCAACAACTAATCATGTTGAAAAAAGATTGTTAAAATATTTAGAAGCTAACGGGGGGCATTTTGAACATTTGATAAAATGATTTTTTTAAACCATGTGCTTTTAATAAAAATTGTTTTTAGTTAGTATGTACCTTATCATTAAAAAAATTTAAACTTTTTTAAACGACATATTTTGTTGCAGAAAACTGTAAATGTTTTTAAAAGTACATCCCATCTACTACTTCTGGCTAAAATTTCAAGTATCCAACAGAAATAGTATCTGAGACAGTCGACTTTAAGAAAATGCCTACCGGCGCGACGACTAAAAAAAAAAAAATTAATAACGCCAAATCCGCTATAATTAGAAGGTATTATTGTTTACAGAAATTCATGCTGAATCCTAAATTTAAAAAATATATAGGGTGTTCCCTTTAAAATAAAAAAGTTTTTTATGTTTAAAAAATTTCATTTTTAAAAATAATTTGCAAATACCCCGTACAACAAATAATGAATAACTAAATATTCTCAAGAAGTACATCCCATCTACTACCTCTGGTTAAAATTTTAAGTATCTGATAGATGTAGTACCTGAGATAGACGACTTTAAGAAAATGTCTACCGGCGACTAAAAATGTAGAAAAAAATTGAATAACGCCAAATCCGCTATAACTAGAATAGGCAAATGGGGTATCGTTGTTTACAGAATTTCATGCTGAATCTAAAATTAAAAAAAAATATGGGGTATTCCCTTTAAAATAACGAAGTTAGTAGTCACTTCCGGTATAACTGGAAGTTGCACAGAGTTCATTTTATTTTAATTCAAAAGAGCATATTCGATTATGTATACTCAGAAAATGGCGAAAATACAAATTAATTTATTCTCCATAAAGTTGTAATGCCCGCCTTACGTGGGACACGGTGTATACAGGGTGCTATTTGAAATTTTAAGGATGGGGGTTGTCACTAAGCGGTAAATATTAAGGGGATGATGTTTTGTCGCCACATTAAAAAGTCTTAAAAAATGGTATGGTATGGATTAGTTTTGTCCCACTCGAAAATCTCGTATTTATTTATGATTTATAGTCTGGAAAAATTAACTTGTCGATAGGATTATAAAAATGTAAAAATATACAGGATGTTCCATTTAAAATAAAGAAATTTGGGGTCTCAAAATATTTTATATCCATAGAACGCCCTCGAAAATACCTCGTATTAAATTTTCCATCAAATATTTCTATTCATTTATGAGATATAGCCTTGTATGATGTTATGAAAATGTTGTTATGTACAAGACCGGATGTCAATTAGACAGATTTTTCACGTTGTGTGTGAGAAGTTTCCATTAGAAAGGAGGATTTTTGACATCGGACTAAATCCATTTGCCACAGATTGTTATAATCAAATTTACTTTTTTTATTTATTTTTTTGATAAGTTTGATACCAAAATACAATTGTTAAATATGAAGTTTGATACTGTATATTTCTCGTTGCTTTAGTTTGCAATTTTCTATCATATTTACTTGCAAATGCAGAAAATATGCAGATTTCAATTCCATCCGTGCTTTCCTTTATTAATAGCAACAGAATATTATAGACCAATTAGTCTAGGCCACTCTGTATTTTTTTTTTATTCTCCATAGCGTGATCTACAAAATGCAACCGTTGCATTTAGGGACATAAAAATTTTAATCTAGGGGTTCATTCTAAATGAGTTATATCGATCCGTCAGAATATTTTATTCTTCAAATACAATTATTTCAATTTTAGCTGTAGATCTGTAATTTTCAAGGTAATTTAATCATTTTTTTGTGTACTAGAAAGGAATTGTATATTAGGTCATTAACATTTTAATAAGCTTGGATCGATAAAAAGTTCAATTTGAACGTCGGAACTTTAAAACATTCATTCATATTTATAAATGATTTGTTTTTATACGCTAACTTAATTTTAATTGGTTGAAATAATTTGAAAATAAATCTCAAAAATCGCCTTACGAATATTTAGGACCATCTCCAAACCCCAAAGGTGAAAACAAATACTTGGAGATTTGAAAAAAGCCTGTCATCGCTAGGATTCGAACTCAGACATCTTTGATTTTTGCAAAAAATGGGGAACATAAAATGTTTGAATAGAGTATAAAAATAATCTTAAAATAGCCAATAAATATGGCATAAGTTTCAACTCAAAATTCCCTGGGTGCTCTGCTGCCTTTTTTGACATACTTCAAACAGTTTCTCTTTAACTTTTTGTTCTTAAATTTTAAGATGCTTAGCTTCTGAGATACAGACTTTTTGAACACCTTGTACAAAAACATCAATCATGTTTCTACTCATGCGAAAAATAACACTCTTAGGAAGATTTCAGTGCGCTTGTCCCATTGATTCCAGAGGTCGACATTCCTCTTGAGACAGTTGACAGTGTTAATAAATAAGCCGTTTTAAAATATGTAATCTGTAAAAATCTACCTATATAATATTTTTCATTAAAGTATTATACCAAATTTTGCTTTTTGTTTACTTAAATCACGATTTCGTTCATTATTTTATTTTATCGTTAAAATAGTATACCAACTGTTGTTCCCTCGATGTTTGAAATGTGATTTGGTTCATTAGTTTTATAAAAGTTACATTTTTTAGAAAAAAGCTTTAAAAAACTGAGTTACTCTGCTGGATTCGTTGGAAGTTAGCAATGCATCCTGTATTTTTTAAAAAATTTATATTTTCAGAACCTAAAAATATGGTGTTGTTTTTGGTAAAATCTTTAAAACCTGAGGTGCTCTGCTGATTTCGTTTGAAGCTAGCAGAGCACCTTGATTTTTGCAAAAAACAAGGAGCATAAAATGTTTGAATAGAGTATAAAAATAGCCTTCAACTCAAAATTCCCTAGGTGCTCTGCTGCCTTCTTTGACATACTTCAAGCAATTTCTTTTGATCCCTGTTATATTTAAAGTTTGTTCTCAAATTTTAAGACGCTTATCTTCTGAGATACAAACTTTTTTAGTCACCTCGTACAAAAACAATCAATCATGTTTCTAACTCATGCGGAAAGTAACAAAGATCTCACTGCGCTTGCCCCATTGAGGCCAGACACCGACATGCCTCATGAGACAGTTGACAGTGTTAATAAATAAGCCGTTTTAAAATATGTAATCTGTAAAAATCTACCTTTATATTATTTTTCATAAAAGTATTGTACCAAATGTTGATTTTTGTTAACTTAAATCACGATTTGGTTCATTATTTAATTTTATCGTTAAAATAATATACCAACTGTTGTTCCCTCGATGTCTGAAATGTGATTTGGTTCATTAGTTTCATAAAAGTTAAAATCCTTATTTAGTTTGTTGTTCTCTCGGGTTTTAAGGTAGTAGTCGATGATATTGATTAAATGTTGTTGTTTTCTATGCTATTCTGAAAGATGTAATAGTAAAAAGGTTTATACAATAAACGGCAGACCTGACCGTCCTATCGCCAGTGTTCCACATGTGTGAAGACACCTTTACTCACGCACGCACACCTGCATCAACCTCTAAAACATTATCATTCTAACAAGTGGTCGCTTATGCGAATGAATGTCGAATCCAATCTGCATGATCCCAAAAAACAATACGCCCGTTGTGCCATAAACGCCACGGTAAAATTTACGTCGACACTAAAGTTCATCTATGCACAAGCACAATTATTTACAACTGTAAGATGGGCAGTAAAGTCGTTTCTTCTCCTAAGATTTATTTGAGTGTTTTATAATGTCGGAGGGCATGGCCCAAACGATCGCGTCGTTCGTTGTGTTTCATTCCGATGGTGCTCGTTAAAAAGTTTTTACTCGGGTTTAGAATTTGCACGGGTTTAATGCCTCGAATTAGATGGGGTGATTTGTTTTTCATGTGTGCTTGCTACGATTTGAACCCAACACTGAACTGTACATTAGCTGTGCTCTGCTCAGTTGTAGACTTTACCATTTTTGAAATTGGAATAACTATTTCTACTAACATTATCCAAAAGTACCCGCTAGTACATGTATATTTCAATTGAAAGGTCACTTGATAATTTCATTTCATTGTTTAAATACGAATATTTGTAACTAATGTATAGTGAATAGCTATTTACAATAATAGAGCATTAAATGTTTGAATATTAAACTATGTAAATTTGACAGTTTCTAGTGGCCAAATGGCCCCGGTTTGGGATATAAGACGAAACAAAATCAAACTGTGTTTTCAATTCACATTAAACCTAAATTTTTATCTTATGACGTAAGTTTTGAGGCAGTAGCTCCCGGTCCATAATAGTTTATCTTCAATGCAACTAAATAAGAAAAAGAAGTAAATGAATATTTATCGTTATGATATGATAGAAAATAAATTACGAACAGATAATCTCTAAAAAAATACGCACGCCAATTCAACTAGTGTTCAATCAGACCTTCAAATCGTAATATTTCATTTGTTGGTATTACTGCAGTAGAGGAAATACGTCATCGATAACCTGCATTGATTTTTACATTGTATGAAGTATAAGTTCTATCAAAAAGTTAGGAGAAACAGATAAATAGAAAATTTTAACCAAAGTATTTCCTCAGAACTTTTGTTCCAACTTTTTCTCTTTAACATTTTTATTTAACAAAATAGCAAATTATAGCTGTGTGTGGGTTTCTACAACGATTTTAAAAGATTCTGAGAGACTTTTTAAACAAAAACGTTCAGTGTGTTAGTAAAACTGATAACTAGTCTGTATGTGGTCATGAAATATATATATTTCCGTTTTTTTCCTTATCGCATATTTAGGTTATCTGTTTGACCTGCCCTAATATACATATATACATAAAACGATTTTATAGAGCACACCAAGTCGTTGGGTATATACAATAAATAACCACCAAGAGTAAATATAATTTATGATTTATGTATTCAAGATAACATTGAAAGAATTCTTCGTCATCTACTGATAAGGAAGTTTTTTTTAGAAACACCGATAGGGTGTCTTCTTCGTCCAGAAAAATAAGAATTATAAATTAAGCGTCACACAGCTGAAATGTACGGGTATTATACAGGGTGTACATACTAAATAATATTGAACTATTTTAATACACAGAAAAAAAGGTGTACTATGTCCTTAGATTAAAGAGACCGAAGATGTAACATTGCACACTGCGCATGTTGTCTATTTTAAGCCAAAGTAACCTACCAATTGAAAATCATTGTTGCACGACTCCACCCGAATTGCTCCGATTTCCATTCAGCGATCACCTCCACCTGAGTTTAATCACCATTGACAGCTGTTTTTTGATTTATTTGTTGGTATTTTAGCAATTTAAAGTGTTCTAGTTATTCAATTTCAAGTTCAAAATGTCACGATGTATCTTGAAAAATTGTATGTACTTATAATACAAGTACTACTGTTATGAATATATTCGTTTTCAGCGGTAAATATTTATTAACGTTTTGACATAAAGCGCCATGATTCTCTGGGCTGAATACTTCAGATCCGCATTAAGGGGTTTCAATAAATATTAAGCATCAGAAATCAGATTTCATATTACTTACATAAATTTACAAAAGGGTAAAATTTTGAACATTTAATTTAAATAAATAATATATAGGCATTATTGCTAACGAAATTTTGTATTTAAAAAGTAGTTTTATAAGAATGTTTTCTAAAGGTAGTTTTTAGCCCTTTTTGGTAGATAAATAAGAGGTAAAGAATCATAGTTGCTAGCTAAATTTTATTTTTATAAGGTATTTTTATAAGGTATTTTTATAAGAATATTAGATGAAATACAGGATGACCTACTTAAAATTTCAAGGTTCATCTTATTTGCGGTCAAATCGAAAGTGACATTGAATTTTCAGTCTTAAAACAAAGTAATCTAGTATAAGCAAAAAAAAAATACTAAAGTTACAGGAGTTAGGTCCGATTCCACCGTTGTGTTAAACGGAGATTAAAATGACAGTGTTAATGTAAAAATGTCATTTTAAACTTCGTTTAACACAACGGTGGAATCGACCCTTAGTCACGTTAATAAAATGTTACATTACAAACCCCTAAACAACTCGAACAAAATTTTCGTTTACTAAAAAAATCCAAAATTTAGCAATATTTATTTATTATACAATCGAATGCGATTTCAAAGATAACTGGATCAAAAAATCCGAATCTCTGAATTTTGGAGCTAAATGCTCAGATAAAAGCAAGCGACCGATAGGGGTTACAAAAATAATCGATTTATCGATAATTCTGATATTTTTTAATGAAAATCGATTTATCAGCTGTTTTTAATAAATTATTTTCGTTTTTTTTTAAGATAATGTTTTAATCGATTTTAAAGGAAATACAAAAAAAGTAGATTTATTCAAAATAATCGATTTATCGTTTAATCGGTTTTTTAATTATTTGATTATTTTCGATTTTTCAAAGATATTATATGAAAATAATCGATTGAATATAAACGGTTATTTTACATAATTCGATATTTTTGTTATTTTTTTAAAATTATCGATTTATTGGATAATCAGCTTTTTAATGATCAATTATTTTCGATAATCGAATAATCAATTTCAAAGGAAATATGAAAAAAGGATTATTAGAAAATAATAGATAATTCGTTTTATTTTTTGGAAAATCGATTTATCATAGAATCGGCTTCCTAATTAATTGGTTATTTTCGATTAGGCGATTATTTTGGAATTATTGATTATTTTTGGTATTTTAAAGATAATCGAATTATCGATTTTAAAGGAAATACAATAAAAATAGATTATTGATAATAATCGATTGATCGAAAATAATCGATTATTTAAAATAATCGATCATTCTGTTTTTTTTTTTTGAAAATCGATTTGACAGTTAATTGACTTTTTAATTAATCGATTATTTTTGAAATACAATAATATAGATTATTGGTAATAATCGATTTATCATAGAATCGGCTTCTTAATTAATTGATTATTTTCGATTAGGCGATTATTTTGGAATTATCGATTATTTTCGGTATTTCAAAGATAATCGAATTAACGATTTTAAAGGAAATACAATAAAAATAGATTATTGATAATAATCGATTGATCGAAAATAATCAATTATTTAAAATAATCGATCATTCTGTTTTTTTTTAAATCGATTTATCAGTTAATCGACTTTTTAATTAATCGATTATTTTTGATTAATCGATTATTTTCGATTTTTCAAAGATTATCGAATAATCTGTTTCCATGGACGAAAAAAAATGGTTTATTTGAAAATAATCGATTATTGAAAATAAACGATAATTCTATTTATATTATATTTTGTAAACACTGATTTATCGGTTAATTGGCTTTTTAATTAATCGATTATTTTTGATTTTTCAAAGATAATCAAGTAGTCGATTTTAAAGGAAATGACAAAAAATATATTGTTTGAAAATAATCGATTGATCGAAAATAATCGATTATTTTCAATGATCGATAATTTATTTCGATAATCACTAATCCCTAGCGACCAAATGACTTTTAATAGATTTAAATTTTAAAATGTTATCTGGTTTCAGACATATGCATTTCTAGAGTTTTATGTGACTCATCCTTCATAATAATTAATATTCTTAAAGAAAGAAGCCTTAATATACTTTTTTCTGAGGTTACAATACAAAACAGCATTTACTCATTTTGACTAATTTTTAATAATATGTAATAGCCGTAGAAAAAATATAATGTTCAACTCATAAGGGTAGATTTGCAGTATTAGCCTGCGCACATGCTATTTTTATAATACTCGTAGACAATGAGTAACATTTTTTGCTCTATTAACAATATATTCTATTTCAACATTTTACTGTAATCTCTTGCAGAAAAGTCCGTTGTAAATAAACGCTAACGAAATATTCTATAAAAGGTCTTCTCTTTACATAAAATGCCGTGGCATCTGTTTGATATTAAAAAATCACGTTAATTTTATTTCATAATATAAAATTCGATTAAACACATTTTAAATAAACCTAATAGTTCATTAAGATGCTAATAAACAAAGTCCGGTCCCTGTCACAGAGTTCGGGTCGCCGCGTGTCACCGCCCAGTTCCCCCACTCCGTTAACCCTTCTTTAGAAATTGGCAACATTTGCGCAGGTTTAAAACCGGTGTATGTTATATCTCTGGTCTCTTTTATCTAAGACTATTTCCAAGATGAATGGTCTTATTTCAATGCTTTGTTGTGTTTGTATATCCACAAGTAAAACTCGTACAATCCACAAATATCTAAAGTATCAGATAACTCATCCAAACTATCCAAAAAATAACTATTTTTAATTTGCAAAAAATGTCCAATCCATTTTAACATTAGTTTGATTAAAAATATGCTGCTTTTTATCCAACCCACATTCCAAATTCATATATAATGAAAACAGCAAAACTGATCCAAAATACTAGGATTGGTTTTGCATTATTTCATATTTTTTGTAAAATAAGTTACAGCTGGCAACACCGTGCAGTGAATTTGTACTCGCTAATCTTTTGTGAATTATATAGGTTTTTGATTTGAATTGTTTAATTCTTGTTCTAAAATTTGAATCTAATCCTTTTATAACATTGAATCAGGTACGCCATAGTCTGTTTTAAGAGCATATCATACAATAAACATAACAGCTTTCTTGGATTAATTAACAATTCTAGACTTGAATGAAACAATTTATTCTCAGATTAATTATTATAAATCTTAAAATACAAGAATATGCCTATACTTCACTAAACATTTAATTTCTAATTGTATCGAGAAATATTATTTAAGCAAACTCTACTTTATTTCAAACAAATGTAATCTTCCAAGTGAAAGCTTTTCTTGAATGTAGATGATAATTTATCAAACAACAGCTGCTGATTATAAAGGTGAGATTTCTAAGGGGGGGGGGGGGGTTGCGACTTTCATAGTTGCAACCATACACCTTATTTAAAATTATAAAAATAATAATAGTTTGCGTGTCCAAAATATGAACTCTGGATTATATTTTTATGGAGTGTAATATCCATGAGGGTGTAGAAAATTAGTAGCTTTTGCGACAAGAGTGGATATGGACAATCCACTCGAGTTTTACAGTATATTTTTTCGGCGACCCACTAAAGAAAATAGAAAAATCCAGATATCGAAAAATCTAAAATCGAATATTCGAAAAATTCAAATAGAAAATTCGAAAAATCGACAAATAGACAAATCGAAGAAACGAAAAACACGAATATTCTAAAAATCTAAAAATCTAAAAATGTAAAAATGTAAAAATGTAAAAATGTAAAAATGTAAAAATGTAAAAATGTAAAAATCTAAAAATCTAAAAATCTAAAAATCTAAAAATCTAAAAATCTAAAAATCTAAAAATCTAAAAATCTAAAAATCTAAAAATCTAAAAATCTAAAAATCTAAAAATCTAAAAATCTAAAAATCTAAAAATCTAAAAATCTAAAAATCTAAAAATCTAAAAATCTAAAAATCTAAAAATCTAAAAATCTAAAAATCTAAAAATCTAAAAATTTAAAAATTTAAAAATTTAAAAAATTTCAAAATTTCAAAATTTAAAAAATCGAAAAATCAAAAATCGAAAATTAAAAGTCAAAAAATCCAAATCGGAAGGAGTGCAGGAGTGCCTAGTACGTTAATACACGCCTACAGATACGTCTTGTTACTGTTTCCCAGCGCCACTATAGGATCAGCACTGGCAATTAGAACCCAACAGTGAATGATTGGAGTGAAGAATCCTACATATGCATTAGAATTATTTATAAATAAATTAAATAAAAAATCGCTGCCAGCGGTAAGGTTCGAGCCGCGGACCCTTGGATTTGCAAGTCTTAAAATATACAGGGTGTTTCAAAAAGGTATGTCATAAATTCTTCCTCAGATAGATTACCAAAAAATAAGTGGATTTGGCTATATTTACTTATATCAAAAACTGACTCTTAACAAAGTTACAGGGCGTTAAACTAACATTAAAAAAAACGATTTTTTTTTTTTTTTAAAGTTTGCTTTTCGTAAAAAAAGTATTTATAATATTGGATTGGCGTCATAAAAATGGTGTGCCACCCGTCCTCATGGGTTCATCATGCCACTGATAAAAATACACGTTAGTTTGGAAATGTATTACATTTAATAGTAATAAAAAAAATTATTTTTTTAATTAAACAATTAACAAAAAATTAACGATTAAAAATAAATACTAGACAATAATTATTATACATATTTTATAAACTATTTAATTTAGTAAATATTCAACATGTCCTCCTCCTTCTTGTATACAAAAATATAAATTAAATTCATTTATTTTTTTGGTAATCTATCTGAGGAAGAATTTATTACATACCTTTTTGAAACACCCTGTATAATGACATACTGGGATAGAAGATGAATAACTTGAAATTTACTGAAATGTTTATAATGTTCGGCAAAACTGAAATCATACCTTTAATTATTTTTTTATTGTTGCTGAAGAGTTATTAGGTACTCTGCCAACAGGCCCGACGATAAGGGACAGGGGAACAAATTCTCGGGGCCCGGCACAAGGACCTTTTATTAAGAAAGGATCTGATTTTGTTTGAGTACCTTTTTTTTGTATTAATTGCAAACATACCTTTTTTGGTGGGAAAACCAGTATAAGTCGAATTATAAGACATATAACATAGATTTACTCAGCTTCTAAATTTTTGACGCCTTTGCCTATCCACGATACATATGTTTTATTATCGCTTTTAAATGACAATTATTCTGACCTTGTCTTAGATAAAAACACGTAATAGTTAAAATGAAAAATTGCATTTTACAACTACTTTCAACCGATAATTTCTCAGCGATAATCCCTAGGTAACATTATAGCACCGTTATCGCAGTAAATTCACGTAGTCATTTTTGCAAATGTACTCGAACTCGCTACCCAATGCTCTACTAAAAACAGACCGAACAAACTGAAACGATATCTGCAACAAAACTGTAACCGTGCCATGTAAAACGGGAACAAATGGATAGTTCGAGAATAGAAACAGCATGCCAAATCGACCATAACGATTTTGAAGTTGAAGTTTTGAAAGTATAATGATCCTTTTATGCAAAAGTCCCAACATAAATTTGTCTATACGGAAAACATCGTGCATTTGTGCTCAATATGAGGTAATATTATGACTTTTAGTTATTAGCTAGTTTGGTTCAATAATTTTAAATCGAAATGTGACACAAATACGTTGACATTGTAGTTTTAATAATTGGAATGACTTCGTTTTTCTATATAATAATAATAAATGTCTTTATTAACCAACAAAAAAAAAATACAAGTAAAATGAAACATTCATTATGGTATGGATCCAAGAAAATAAGAAAAAGGCAAACGTTGGTTAAAGGGAGCAAAATCAGCTAAGATGCTCTTCTCTAAGAACCCAAAAAACATAAATAAAATTATAAAAAATAATATTAATAGTAAAGTGTAAAAAAAAATCCAGTTAAAAAGAAAAATAATAAATTTATAATAAATTTAAATAAATATCATGGATAAGAAATAGATGAAGAGTAAATACAATTATAAAGTCCAACATTACTATTATTTTTACATGGATATTATCGCGTCCTCTTTTCTATGGACCGAATGAAGATTAATTATATATAAATAAAAAGTTCACTGGTTTATTCGGTCGTTTTTATTGTTTTTATAAAATTTAAGTACAGGTACTACATATGTTTCGGAAGCACTGTTCCATCTTCTGGTGCCAGTCAATATTTAATAAACTATAGGGACGATTACAAACATTTTTAAATATTTTACATCGTGTGAAGGTGTTTTCGGAATAAAAATTTGGTTTAACACAATAAAGTAGGAAAACAAAAAGATGAGTTTTACAAAATTAAAAATTATCATTGGAGTTGCAATTAAAGATTAAAAAGCTTACAATTAGTTAATAAGATTAAAATAAATGTTTGATAAATCTTTTATGTCAGTTTTATGTCAGAGTTCTTATTTTTTTAATATGTATCATCTTTAGGATTGTTCTTTTGTTCAAATTTGGTTAATTTTCAAGAATTCTTACATTACACGGAAAAAAAATTGTAGAACAAATTTCTACAATTATAGATTTTTTCTCTACAATAAATAGTACATATAGGGACAGGGACAATTTGTAGTAAAAATTTCCAAATATTTGTGGAGAATGTATTGTAGAGTTATTATCTACAATATTTAGTAAAAATATCCAAATGCATCCTAAGAATTGTTCTACAAATTGTTATAATTTTTGCTATTCTTTGTATGAATTTATATTAAAAATGTATTGCGTTTTATGAAAATAAATACGAAAATTTTACACAATAAATAGTAAAAATTCATACAAATTGTAGTAATTTTTAATAAAACTTGTAGTAGTATTCCATAATTATTATAATTATAACCTAGAAAAAAATGTTCCTTAATAAAATATTCAATTTATTGTTTTAATATAAAAGATACAAAGTCTTAATTACATTATGTAATAAATAACACTAATAATAGCACCCTCAGTCTCAGTTGGCTTTTCTGCACCTGAAAAATATGAAATAAAAATTAATAACAATTGAACTGTTCATACCCTTAAAACGGGGATATTTATCACCTTTACACTGATTTGGATATTAAATGACTAAGTCAGATAACTAACAAAAATGAGAAAGTAGGTATGTCACAATTAAGACAAAAAGACATCATTGAATTTGGCACAAAATTCGATCGTTGGGCACAACATTCGATCGTTGGCCACAACTATTTTTTTTTTAAATAATCTAAGGTTATTTAAATTAGTTATCTAAAGGTAAATTATTCAGAAACAATAATAAATGTACTTACCACCAATATAATTTATTATTAAAATTTCCTCAAACGCATCGGTGCTTATAATATAATAATGTGTTATAGGTACTCGTATGTGTACCATGCTTTGTTATGTGAACATGGCGAACGGCTACTGCTGTCTGGCCATTTATGATCGACGTCAAAAAACGTTGGCCAATAGCAGAATTCTGTTTTGTTCACATGACTTAGAATTTCTACAATATTATAGAATATTTTTGAACAAAATTTAATTTTTTTCATAAGAAGGGATGTAAATTATTACTATTTTTTGTAGAGAAAATTACTATTTTTTGTAGAGATAATTATTAATATTTGTACAAAGAAGTTAGTAGTAGTAATTACGATCATTGTAACAATTTTCTACTTCTACAAACAATAGTAAAATATACTGAACATTGTGGAATTCTTTCCTATTGTTGTATCATTTTATTCGACAATTCAATTGCTACAATAATGGATAGTTTTTTACTATAAATTGTAGTAAAATTTTCTACAAATTGTTAAGTATTTTTCTACAAGTCTACTACTACAACATTGTAGTAAAATTTTCTAGTCACATTTTTTTCCGTGTATCAAAATCAAAAGAATGTACATTTTCTAACGCATGTTTAGTTAACCCTTTATCGGGCAAACAAAGAAAACTTAATAAGAAAAATATGTTATTTTACTCATAAATTTTTAGTGCCCATCTGAAGCTAACAGAAGTAGTAGAATACCCAAGTTTTTGAAAAAAAGAGAACTTTGAAAATGTAACCATGTGGCAACAGTGCTCGATAGAGTAACAGAATTTCAAATAAATACACCTATATTAGATTTATAAAAAATATTTATTCTGAACGAAAAAAAAATAAAAAAAAAAATAGAGAAAATTAATTATAAAAGTCGTAGAAAGAATTTTTTATTTCACTTTAATCTACAATATTTTGTATAACATCTGTGTACTTCTACACTGGTTATGGGAATAAATTGTTTTCTTTTTTCCAAAAACGAATAATTTGTTGGTAAGTCGTCTTTACTCCAATTGAAAATTACTGTTTTAGGATGCCAAATGTGTAAGTCAGAACAAGTACTGTCAATAAATTTAATTTTTTTAGTTTGGAAAAATATGAAAATAGAAAAAATTCATTTAATGTTGTTTTTTTTTTTATTTTAAACACATATTATTTATTATAATATAACCCCTACAGTTAATATTTTCGCTTTATATATTGTAATACTTTCAACTTTTCTGAACAGTTATGTTCGTAAAAAAATTAAGTAGATAATGTAAATGGAATCACAACGTTTTTAATTTAGATAAAACACTTTAAAAATAATTCAATGAAAAAAACAAATCTAAAACCAACCGCGTCTTAAGTGAACCTTTATAGCAGGATATTCTGATTTTACTTTTTTTTTATTTAAATTATTTTGTTCTAGGAAAAATATTGTTACTTGTGTTAAAGTATGTAATGTACTATATTTATTTTGTCATTGAAGTTTTTATTACCAAATTGAATTACTTATTATTATATTTCTGGATCCCTTTCCTCCTTTTTATATCACAGCTTTTTATCAAGATTTTTTGTGGGTTATACGCCTAGACCTTTAATCCTTATAAGAAATTTTCCAGGAAAGACAAAACGTTTATGCAAATGAGTAACTGAGGAAAAAAATGCTTGCAACTAGTTTATATAACAATTTAATTAAATTCTAAAGGTGCTGTATGGTGGAATCAACATCTTGAAAAAAAAAAAGAGTTAAAGTTAACAAACTTTTTAACCTTCTATAATCTAAAATGTTTCAGACTAAAGAAAAATTTACAACGAGATAAGTAAGGATGCATGGTATCTTTTAAAAATCAACAGGAAGAACTCACAAACACAGAATAGAAGACTTTTAAATTATTACTAGTCATACTTTCCTGGATGTAAGATTGCCCTTGATCAAGAGTATAGGGAGTATTTAGGCATTAGTTCCTACAACCATACAAAACAGCGGAACTTAATGAAATAATCCTGAAACTTCTACAAAAGTGCCACTATATAAACTGTTCCGAGCTAGCATAGCCATCGAATCTGAGAAAGCGTCTCACGCGAAGACAAAATTTTTCAGATTGACAGATATATACGGGACGATGACAGGATAACCTTATATATCAATATCAGCTCAAAAGGCTGAACAAGCATTGGAAAGCAAGGAAATAGCACTAGGAATATTCCTAGCCATTAGATTTAAAGACTTAAAAGTACTGGGGCATTATTTGTTTTTGTCCACTGCATCTTTTTAAATCTATTGTAGGAATTCCTAGAGATAGAAGGAGCCTCTGATTCGGCTTAGCACAATCCAATACGGGAATCTATGCTAGATCTTTTTCAGCGAGAAAGGGTGACGTAATCACCTTCGGTTGAATCTAGAAATGCCAGAAACGGCTTTAGGAGCACTACATAACGCATTGGATTGAGTCCGTGATGATGGAACCATTACCTACTTACTTACTTTAAAATCTTCATTAAACTATTATTTACACTATACAATGTACATCTACACTCTCAATTAGATAATGTAATTTCTTCGTTAGATCTACTCGGCCAATCTGCAGCTTGTAGATGTTCGTCATCTTGAAGATTAAATGAGTGAGTGAACGATTTAGTGATATGATATTTTGAAGCGTGAGAGAACCATTACCAGTAATCTCTCTAATAAAAAAAGATTGCATTTAACAATGGAAAAGTTTTATCTCTACTCATCTGACTTTGTGGTTGATAATCTTTTATGGAAGTTATACGCAAGCATAATAATGGGTGATGTGACATAAGGGAGTGTTGGGAAACAAGAAATCAGAGCTCCTAGCCAGGAAAGGAGATAATAAAACTCTAATTGGACCAGAACCCATATATGGTATTTCATATCAACATAAATGAGTGCTTATGGACCAGATAAATAAAAGTATACCATAAGCTCTGGAGCTTCCTAGACTCAGGCAGTCCAGAATATTTATAGAGGAGCAGACAAAATCAACTTTTAGACAGCAGGAATGAACCAAATACCGTAATGGGACTCTTTATGGGACACTGCGGCCTTAGAAGACAAATCTCTTGTGAGTTCCCTATGTAGAATAACTGAAGAGGAGGACGAATCTCTCGTTCACATACTGTACCATTGTGGCACTTCGCGATACAATATTCGTGTAACAGAGTAGGCATATAAAGTTAAAATGCTACTCTCCACCTTGATAAATTATGTCTGTTTTAATTGGTTTTAATTGAAATTCAAAATTCACCGGCTACACTAAATACTTTATTTTTTGAAGATCACAAAAATACGAGTTTGTATCACTATTCACTAGACATCTGTTAATATTTGTTAGAAAATTAATTACATAGCCGTTTTATTTATAATTTAATTTGTTAGTTTTAACTAATCATCGGCTAATTTGGACTCACGTCAGATTATCTATCGGCGATAGTAGGCTAGATCTTTCGCAGTACGAAAGGGTGACGTAATCACCTTCGGTTGAATCTAGAAATGCCAGAGACGAATTTCTTAATTCATCAAGAATATTAATCTGATGGGGTGGAAACTTTGAGGGGTACAATAAGTTTAGAACTTAAGTACTGGTGGGCTTTGAACCACACCATATTCAGATAGATAGAAAGGGACAATAAATCTTCTTTTTTCTAAACGAGTCGAAGATAGTTAGTTTTATAGATTCTAAGATATTTTCAATTAATGATAGATATGCGTATTTTTGTTGTTGATCTACAAAAGCTCATTGAAATTCGCTTCTTCGATAATACCGTCGACATATAGTGGAAAAGTGCCATTTTGGAAGCTACTAATGAATTTTTTGCGTTTCGCGCGTTCTAATTACGAAACTCTATATTAAATTGGCTTTCCTTGTCCTCCACAATTAAATTAACCGTGAGTAATGCAATAACAAAACCCTAACCTCGGGTAAATTTAGAGCCTGTGAGTCCGTTAAACGAAAACAAATTTGTTTTCAGAGATAAATTACGTTTATGAAACTAATTGAGCGGGACACCTCACCTGAACGCGCCCGAAAATAATCATTCGAAAACCAGTGGCGTGTAATGAAAACAATCGTTGTTTTCGAGTGTTATTTACTGTTTAAATTGTAGGAAATTTCCATTACGTTTTAATTTAAATGTTTGTTGGTCTTGTTCTAAATAACATCACAATTTATTATTTAACCATGCGATTCGACTAGTTTTTTGATATTTTTAATTTAAAAAGTATGGTTTTTCAATATTTAATCATGTAGTTATTTGTACCTACCTGATTTGACGATCAAAAATGTAAGAAAAAAATATGTTCATCTTATCATTATTTCTCTTTTGGAACATTCTAAGCAAGGGCATTTTCACAAATAAAGTATCCGCATATCCACGTGACTTATTGTACATTTTTTTGCATAGGCAAATTGCCATTCTACCAAACACATCCATATTTAGAACTACTTAACAACAAGAGGCGGGAAGAGGAAAAATTATATATGACAGGAACACCCGCTTCTTGTTCAGGGCTCAATCAGGCCCAAATAGATATGGCTGCATTGAGTCAACGGTCAACTGGTGTGGTCAAACCGTTCGTTGGAACAATGTAGTCAAAATTAGCTAGTTATAATTTTTAAAATCAATGATTAGCTAACTAAAAAATACAAGACCAGGCAATCCCTCAGATGTCCTGCAAAGATAAAATAATAAAGATACAGCTTAATTGAGGCAATTTTAAAATAAACGCTTGCCTCTAATGCTATTATCTCCAAGTGATTTTAGCAAATTTAGCAGAAGAATTTACATTGTACAGTTCATCAAATTTCTAGAGGTGTTCGACGCCCAGACAGAGAACGCGCTACGTGTGACTAAGATAGCTATTGTACAGTCTGCTAAACAAGTTATTTTAAATAGTTTTTAATATTTTTAGGTAATTAAATTTTAAAAGTGTGGAATAGTTTAGGGATTAAATTGGTCTGATTGGACTTTCCTAGAACGTTTTTAAAAGCAGCTAAAGATAGTATGTAGAATTGAAAATAATTATTATGCCATAAAAGGTGTTTTGGAATTCCTTCAACCTTTTGAAATTGAGTCAGAAAATATAAATTTTATAGGATAGCGGAAAATACCTATAATTTTTTTGTAGGCCTTTGTAAATCGTGGAAATAGTTTATATTTTATTTCTACCTTATTAAGGAAAATGGTACCTATTATTAATAACGGTTGTTTCTGAAACATTACTAAAATTTTCGAAATTTTGTTTTTCTACAAAATAATAAACTATACTATTTAGAAAAAAAATTATTTCTCTTATAATTTTATAAAAAATAACAGGGGAATATTTACATTTCTTGATCTATTAAACAAAACGATAAATTATCTCGACGAATGACACCATGTTCTAGTACGGAAGCTAGCTTTACATTTTTGTTGGTGGTTTCATGGGTTTCATATCAATTTTTTGTAATTGTAGTTTACACGTACATATACCTCTTAACACTTGTTTGCTTTATTAAAAAAGTGTGTTGTTGTAATTTACGTCGAAATAAGTCAAAAACAACTTGAAACCCCATATAAAATCAAAAAGGAGAAACGGAAAAAAATTGAGCCTGTAAATGAACACAACTCAGAAACAAAAATAGCTATCTAATAATAAAAAAATAAAATTTGATTCTTGTGCAGCTTCATCTATATCATTAACTGTTTTTGGTTTTTTAATGGTTTTTCTTGGTGATGAAAATTCCGATATCTCACGGTTATCGATTCTTTTTTTCTCTCCAGAAATGCGGACGACAGTGTTTTTAGATACTCCTGTGGCTGCAGCAACACGATCATTTACATTTTTAAATGGTATTGAAGGTGAATTAAAGTTTCCTTCTCTTCTCATAAACTCTATAACATTGGCTATTATTTCGCGAGATTGACTGTTAATCACGCGGCCTCTTAATTTGCTATTAAACTCCATACTTAGGTTCTATTAAACTGTAATGATCAAAAAACACAAACGAAAATAAAAGAAATGTTTTAGCGAAATTTACATCTGACATTTACGTCTGAATGAAATAGTGAAATACTTGATGCGCAGAGTGTACTTTCATTGCGTAAATCCGTCGGGATGCCTGTCAGTAGTGCTTTCTCTGTCTAGCCGTCGAAAGCCTCTAGAAATTTGATGAACTGTATATTTTTAAAATTGGCCCTACGTTGGGCGCCAAACTGTAACGTGGAAAAATTAAAAAAAAAAACGAGACTCAAAAATAAAACTATTAGCCAACGAATAACACGTTACACAGTGGTCCACAGTTGTCCTAGCGACAATATCTTCTGTTGAAAACCAGCCACCAAATCACCAAATAAATACGATTAGGCAAAAAAGGCTGAAATAAAACTAAACAGCTTAATTGGCTTTATATTTACTTTAACCACTTCAATGAATGTCCAACTCATTATATTATTATCATCGTGACAATTATTTTCCCCAATATGTATAACCGTTATATAACAAGCAAACAAATACTTAGATTAGGATACCAATAACCAAAATAGTTAACACTAAAATAATACTTATTCTACAATGACGTATGAGCTCAGACGTATAAGGTCACTATGGCAGCTAAATTTAACACATTGTTTTTTTGTTTTAGTTTTTGTATTTTTTTTTTGTTTTTGTGTTTTTGTATTTTTTTTTGTTTTTGTGTTTTTTGTATTTTTTGTTTGGTTTTTGGTGTTTTTGTTAGGCCTACTTAATTAAAATCTAGCGCTTTCCCACAGAATTATTTTAGTTGTTGTCGTTTGCGTACTCCAGTTGTTTTCTGGGTCGCGCATGTCTCCTGTAGTCTGCTCGTTCGTAGTTTGTCTGGTCCCTCAGCTCGCGGTTAGGGTGTTGTTGTAGATCTCTAAAAATATGTGCGGCTCTACTGTTCATGATATCCAAAACCGTGGTGGTTTCCAGATCTCTGAACAGATAGCGATTGCGAACGTACTAGGATGCGTTAGCAGCCACTCTGAGACACATATTTTGTTGCTTCTGCACGTATGTCCTCATCAACCGAAGCGTATGTCAGTATGGTCGTGATTATAGATCTTATCACCCGTAGTTTGGTTTTGGTTAGTAACTTACTGCGTCGTCCTATGACACTGTAGAGGTTACTCCTAACCGCGGTAGCTCTTGTCGTTATTTTTGTCACGTGTTCGGTGAATGTTAGTCCTTGGTCCAGTTGCACTCCGAGGTAGCTCGCATTGTTTGTCCATGGTATGTTTCGTCCGTCCATTTGTATTTCCCCAGTTGGGGTGTGTCGTCGTTTTTTAAATAGTACTGCCTGACTCTTGTCAGGGTTAATCTTCACCTTCCACTTGATGCTCCAGTCCTCGATTTCTGTGGCTGCTTCTTGCAGGTATCGGCATATCATACCTGTGTTGGTACTTCTGGCAGCGATCGCTGTGTCGTCGCCGTACATTGATGTCGTGGTGTTGTTTGTCTGTGGTATGTCTGCTGTGTATCGGAGCTTTGATAACGCTGATTTCTTGGCTGCTTTTGGTTTTTCTCCCGTTGTTACGTTTTACTGTCGTAGTTTTTTGGTTTTTCCACTGGCGCTCTTCTTTTTTTTTGTTAGATCTAGGCTTAACTGAACCTGAAGTTGTTGCAGAAGCTAACTCGAAAGAACCGGATGCAACTTTACCTTTCGTTTCTACCAATGAACCTGAAGCAACTGATGCCTTTAAATACTTCTTAATTAAAGGCGTAACCTTTTTTGCATCTACTGTATAATTGGCTGCGATGTATTTTTTGATAGCTTGAAGTCAAGGTCCTCCACGTTCTTTTAAACCTTTAATAGCGTTATTGACTATTTCTGAAGTAGGTGGATGAGATGGTTTCGTTCTCGGATTTTTAGTTTTTTGATCTTTTTCGGCGACGAAGCTTGTGGAGGTCTGGAAGCTGATGTCGCAGACGCTGTTGAAATTTGGTTATCTGCCATATTTCTTTAAAATATATATATATATATATATATATATATATATATATATATATATATATATATATATATATATATATATATATATATATATATATATATAACGTCTCACGAAAATACACACCTTGTGGTACGCCGTACTTACAGTTATTTCTTCACTAAGATGCATAGTAATTTTTAATCTCTGCTTTCTATCCATTAGAAAACTTTTCTCCTTATTCCGATGTTTCATAGTTTCATTACAAGATTTCATGGGAAAGAAACACAACTCCTGAAATATCGTGTCTGTATAGTTAGGGGGAAATCGTTATTCGGGAAAACGTACAAAATTTTGTGTAATATAGGCTTGCAGAGTTAAATTTGCCAGTAAAGTGCAATTTATTTAGTATTTGTCTCCAAAGGTCAAAAATAATATATGTCATTCATTTCTTTTCAGAGTGGCTGATCACTAAGCCTTATAAATCAAATATTTTTACTTTCCTGTATCAAGTAAGGAAGTATTGGAGTTATTATTGTTTTCGACCACAAGTTTTAAAGGTTCTGGTGTCCATAGAACGGTTTTCGTGATGATGTATTTCTCCATCCAAGGATAAAGATAGTGCTGATTACATTTTGGGCATAGTAGGAGCATCTAGGGTACAACTCAGATTTTCAAAGGGCCAGTTTGTAAAACTGTAAGTGTAGTGGTCTGTTCAGATTCTCACGTTTTAAAATTTTGCCAAGCTTTTAAAAAAAAAGGTCGTCAGTTTATATAATTTATAAACCAACTCCAAAAAAAGCCTAAATGCAAGTTTGTTACTGAAAAATGTATAGTTTAACGTAGGCGGGACAAACTGGTCGCGTGCAGCCCGCGGGTCGTATGTTGTGCAGGCCTGATCTAGTGATCTAGGGGGTACTTTATAATAATATGGGTCATTTTTTTACCTTAAGTTATATTTATGATTATAAAAAATATTTTTTCAACAATAATTATCTGTGATGCCATTCTCTATAATTTTTGTCATTTACATGATTTCTCTAAAATCGACCGTAATGAAGAAATTTGAGAAAAAATGTTTTGAATAATTTTTTCTTCTTGACTCTTCGCCATTTAACGTGCGCCACTGCTTGACTATAGAAACAAAACTGCAACGGTTTCAATTATAGCAAACATCAGGAAGGTTGGCCATTGATATTTTTGTTCTTTGTCAAGAATAACATAATCAAGGAGATACGTACTGAGGCCACGTTAATGACACTTATCTCATTTTAATGTTTCGAATTATATAAGAAAATCGGATTTTATGGAGGTGGCACGTTTTTTTTATACTTGAATAATTTGCAGTTGTTTTTAAATATCAATTTTAATTTATGGCAGCGTGAAAATGCAGTGACAGTATTATGGATTTTAAAGCTTTAAAAATATTACCCATGAAAAAGAATTTTTGGGATCAAAGTAATAATAATTAAGTAGATATGTTTGTTTTTTTTTTCCTAGTCGTTAACCTCAATTTTTCATGCACATTCTTCATTTTATTATCACAAATATTTATAAAACACAGTATATTTTGTTCAAATAAAAAACTTTACCTACTTAAAAATCATGGTAAAAAAATATTTAACATTATTGTTCCCAAATATCCAGTCCAATTTAGAAATTATATATAGGTTTGGCGAACTTAGAAAAAAATAATTTAAGCTGTTTTTCTTATGTTACTAAATTTGTTGAAGCGTTTAAAAAACTGGCAGTTGAAAATCTTTGGGAAATTAAACTCGTACTAATTTTATTTTCGTCTCTGGGACAGACATTCGTTAAATTAAAAAAAAAAAAATTCGATAATAAACATACCACTTATGTTACCCTTGAAAATAAAGACTTTATGAACAAATTAACAATGAAAATTACTTTTTTTCAATACATCATTAAAACACATTCTTAAATCAAATTCCCTAAAAAAATTAATCAGTTTTCTGTATTGGAATTGTGCGGTTTTTTAAAATAATAACACGTCGAAGTCAGACCAGAAATATGAACCAAAAATTGTTATTTTAAAATACCTATCGGATCTCGAATTTCATGGTAACTGGAGATGGTATTGTGTTTCAATTTATGTTGGTTTTAAGTCGAATATATCTAATTTTTTTTTACTGGGTACATTGATTACTTTTTTCAATCTACCCAAATAGTACAGTTAGTTGCTACATGTTATTCATAATATTAGATCTTAATGGAAATAACAAAATTTATTGCAAATCTGTTAACACATAATTATATTTAATATAGGTGCTTGGCCCACATCGTTAAGAAAAAACCAGTTGTAAAAAAAGTGATGCCAATAGTTGTTTTTCCAATTACTACCAAATTTCCTTAACTAGCTTTTCAAAGTTCTTCAAAAAAAGTGTTTATTGACTTGTTTATTAAAAAATACAAATTACTTTCTCTTTTTCATTCTTCTTTTGACAGTAGTGTGTTTTTTTGGATCTTTAAAATGCCTTTGATTTTTGATACAATTAATCACAAGTTACTGGAGGGAACATTGGAAGAAATTGGGCTTACAACTATTTAAAGATAGTTAACACAAAGGGCAATGAGTGTAAAACACTTAGGTACTTACAGTGAAGATATGGAAGTAAAGTATGGTGTGCCTCAAGATACCGCATTTATTTATATAAATGGACTATTCGCCATCAAATCAAAACAAGATAAAATTATTTAATACCTACATGCGCCATACGTTGAATTTTAAATTACAAAATCCTTTGCACCTTGGCCAACTCCTACAATACTTGACAAGATGAAAATAAAAGATAAGGCACCTTCTCAATATAAAAAGACTAAGAACATCTCTGACTACATTTACTATAAAGATATTTGAAATACTGTTATTTCGGCTATTAGAAAAGAAAAATTTGCGTATCTCGCTCACCGTTTTAAATCAGATAGATCTAAACAATTTTGGAGAACAATAAATTCTTTAAATGTTAAAAATAAAGCTATAACTGAAATTTCTGAGTCTTTAAAAAATCCTACTGAGATAAACAAATATTTTTTATCGGTTTTTACCTCTAGAAATGCCTGAAAAACCTGATATACGTTTTTCTTTTCGTCTTGCTACTATTGACGAAATAAGACGAATTGTTAAAAATCTCAAATCAAATGCAGTTAGTAGTAATGGGATATCCTCTAAAATGTTACAAATTTGTCTAAATGTAATCGCACCTTTTGTGACATATATCGTAAATTTTTTTTTAGAATGTGATTATTTCCCTGATATTTGGAAATTTGCTTTAGTGAAACCCTTACCTAAAATTGGAAATCCTGAAAGTTTTCGCGATCTGCGTCCTATAAGGATTCCTCCAAACTTCTCAAACATTCTTGTAAAAACTATTAGTGAACAAGTGTACGAGTATATTTTTACAAATGGTGTTATTGGTAATACTAAGTTTGGCTTCAGAAAGGGATTTAGTACAACTACCCTTTTATTCAATGTCAGTGAGCACATAATAAAATCCCTTGATGTACGGCTGACTACAGCATTAACACAATTAAACTTTTCGAAAGCATGTGATACTCTTAAATACTAATTCTTAATCCCTTACAATTCAGCTTCAGAAGAGGCAGGGGTTGTACGGATTGTCTTGTCTATCTTACCTCACAAGTGCAAATAGACTTCTCCCTTAATGAATTTACTATTGGTCTCTTCATTGATATTTCTGCTGCAAATGATTCAGTTATTATTCCTCGGTTATATTCCATTTTACTAGATGCGAATGTCTCAGTGGATTTGGCCAATTTAATACATTCCTTTTTTGCCCAAAGAGAAGTATTTACTCGAGACATTTTGGGCCACATCCATGGTCCTCAAACTACTAATCAAGGTCTTCCTCAAGGTTCTCCGCTCAGTCTCATTTTATTTAACCTTTATACCTTGTCTCTATTTGATATTCTGCCTAATAATTTCAAATTAATTCAATATGCTGATGATCTGGTAATACTGGTTAATGAATCGAATGTTTACAATATGATGAAAAACAAAACAAAAAATGACTATTATCAAAATAAAATTACACAAGCCGGAAACGATTATAAAAAAATATGGAAAGTCATTAATGACATAACAGGTAGTACAAAAAAAACTAAGCAAATTGAAAACATATCTATAAAATCAGAAAATAATGATAATATAAA
Organism: Psylliodes chrysocephalus; assembly: GCA_927349885.1. Lineage (NCBI taxonomy): Eukaryota > Metazoa > Arthropoda > Insecta > Coleoptera > Chrysomelidae > Psylliodes > Psylliodes chrysocephalus. The sequence continues at coordinate 10,298,703 of OV651821.1, forward strand.
CAATAACAAAGAAAAAGCTGAAGAGTTTAATTTTTTTTTTTACAAATTTAGGTGAAAATATGGCAAATAAAATACATACCAGCAGTAAACTTTCTTAAAAATGATAAAGTTGAAAACAACATATTCTTTAAACCCGTAACAAAAAATGAAGTAACTATTTTAATAAGCAAATTAAAAAATAGCTCTGCACCTGGTCCAGATAAATTAACAGCAACTACAATAAAAAATATAAATGAATATATTATTCTTCCTGTAACGCATAACCTTAATATTTGCTTTCAATCAGGAAAAATTCCAAGTCAATGGAATGAATCAATTGTCACACCTGTATACAAATCCGGAGACCCTAGTGAGCTTACAAATTATAGGCCAATTTCTGTTATCAAGAACTTCGCTAAAATTTTTGAAAATGCAGTAAAAAGTAGATTAATTTAATTTTTTTCATAATCATAATGTTATTACAGATTCTCAATACGGTTTTATACAAAACTCAAGCACTGAAAATGCGGTAGTTGATTTTTTGGAAAAGACTGTTAACGCTGTAGATGAATCATTAAAATGTGCTGCAGTATTTCTTGATTTGGCCAAAGCATTTTATACCGTTTCCCATAACATTTTACTTCATAAACTAAATAACTATGGCATACGGGGTTTAGCATTAAGGCTCCTGAGGGATTATTTATCTAATAGAACCCAGGGCGTAAAAATTGGCAACGCCGGAAGTTCTAAATCAGTAGTAAAGATGGGGGTCCCATAAGGAACAGTATTGGGCCCACTTCTGTTTCTGGTCTATATGAACACTACACAAATTAATAACTTATCTGGGAATATCATATGCTATGCGGATGATACGGTAATTATTTTCGCTGGAAAAGAATGGGAAGAGGTTAAACTCACTGGAGAAACGGCTCTGAGAAAGATAAGTTTATGGTTAAATAACAATCTACTAACTTTAAATGTATTGAAAACAAAATGCATTAGTTCAACCATCGTTAATCAACCTAACAGCTTTTGTATAAAATTGCATAGTAGTGACTGTCAAAAAAAAAAACGATTGTAACTGCCCCTTGATAGAAAAAGTTTCTCAAATTAAATACCTAGGTGTAATACTTGATCAATACATACGTTGGTCTGAGCATATTGTCCATGTTAGTAATAGACTAAGAGCCCCTAATGCACAAATTTTATGTTCTCTGGGACATTCTTTCAAAGAAAAATATAATGATACTTTATAACTCCCTAGTAGAAGGTATTGCATAATAGCATAGGGTGGAGCATTTAACACCACTATTAAAATTGTAGAGAGAACACAAATTATTATTTTAAAAATCATCCTAAAAAAACTATACTATTTTCTACAAATAAATTGTACGATGAATCGAACATACTAAACGTCAAATTACTTTTTGCTTATCAATGTATAATGAGAATATATTATACCAATGCTGAAAATTTTACTCAAAAAAATACCCGCTTAACACTCTTAGTCGCTAATATGGAGATTATTGTACAATTTTTTAAAAAATCACTTAGTCAAAGGTCATTATCATTCTTTGGCCCAAAATTTTTTAACATAATTCCGATACACCTCAGGCAAATAATCAAAACAAAAAAGTTTAAAATTGAAATAAAAAAATATTTAATAACAAATAAAAAAAAAATTACGATCTAATAATAACATAGTATAAATAAAAAACATATTAAAAGCCAAAAGGACCATCGTAGTTTTTGTCTACTTTTCCTAAGGTACTGTCTATTTTTTATTTATGCCTAGGTTCGATGCTCAATCAGATGTCTTTAAAGAATTTTTTACTTTGTATAACTATTTTTTTACTATTAGGTAATGTACTTTAATATTTAAACAAATAAATTTGATTTGATTTGATTCCACGTATCAACTCCTTTTTGCTTAAATTAGAGTCCTGGTTGGAAAAACTTAATCTTTCATTGCATAAAACTTTGGCAATTTTATTCACTAAAAGGATAACTAAAATTACTTTACCTAATATCATCTATAAATCTCAAATCATTCAATGGAAGGATAAAGTTCATAAGAAACTTAAATGGAATTCTCACTTTAATGATTTAAATGTTAAGATCAATCGTAACCTCAATGTCATGCGTGCTCTCTGTGGGACTTGGTGGGGAAGTGAGCCACAAATATTAAGAATTTTACATAAATCAATCATTTTGTCCCACTTGGATTATGGATGTCAAATTATAATACCGTGTTCCAAGGATATACAAAAGAAGTTAGATACACTTCAGAACCAAAGCCTTCGTATTATCACAGGGTGTATGAAATCTACTCCAATTCTAGCCTTCTTGACAGAGACAAGTGAAATCCCCCTTTGATTTTGAAGAGAAAGGCTATCCCTTAAGTACCTAATCAAAAACTTTGATAAACAATCCCATTATCACTGCTTTAAGAAAACTAAAAAGATTATGTGGGGTCTCTACATACTGGAACAACAAAAGATCCTCTACTAATCCAGCTCATCAGTCAATTCGATGTCGTGAATCCTCACTTATATACTTCAGAGCTTTTACCATGTTATAAATTTGATTTACAACCCCAATCGGCCTCCATTCCTATCGTAAAACTTGGCGCTACTAAATCTGAAAGTATAGGAATTGTACAATATCAGATATAATATCATTAGGATATACCCATCTTACACCAAGTTCTTTACCGATGGCTCAATAGACTCTTCCGGTCACTCAGGGTTTGGAGTGTATAGTCCAGATATAGATTTATGCATTCTCAAGTAAGTTTCCTTTCCATACTCAAATTTGTACAGCTGAAGTTGTAGCTATCAACAAGGTCTTGCAAGTAATATTAGACAAAAACATCGTTCAATCCATTATCCTCTCAGACTCCAAAGCTGCACTTCAAAAAATAGCAAGATCATGTTTTTCCAGGGAAACTGAACATGGTTCCTTCTTGACTAAGGACGGTATCTTACTCGCAAAAGATATCAAAATAATTTTGGCATGAATTCCAGACCACTCTGGGATTCTGGGTAACTTCAAGGCAGATCAATAGCCAAATATAGGAAGATCTCTGAATATTCCAGTGAATATCAAATTAAACTATCATAATTTCTTTCCATTCATCAGAAACATTGTGAATTCAAGATGGCTTGAAGAATGGAATATCCTCAAGAGTAGGAAGAATTCCTTTTATTCTAAAGAGAGTATCCAATTGCTGAGGGCAAGACAAGGATACTCTCCCCGTTGTTGGCTGGGTAAATTACCCTCTGGGATATAGCCCAATAAAGGAAGAAGAAGAAGAACTCTCATCGATTATATGTAGTAGGGAGCCAATGAAATTTTTTAGTACACATTTGCAGATGGCTAAATTATAAATGTATCGTTAATTCTTACGCTTTAGAAGATAAAAATATTTTGTTACAATTGATCTAGTGGTGAAATGTCCTGTCAGCAAACAAGAAGGTACCTACTGTGAGCAGAATTTCAAGAAACTTTTTTATACCAACTTTTGATATAAATCATATCTGAAAGTTTTAAGTTTACACTTTTATGACAGCATTTTCTACACAGGCTTTTTTAAAACGTCATCATCGAGGCTTCTTTGCTGCGTAGCAAATTATGTTCATGTTCTACAAGGTAAGAATTAACGATATATTTGTAATAAAATTATACCTTTCACAAATAACACATCTAAACGTGTCAGTGGCTCCTCTGCTATACTATCAAACTCAAAACAAAATGACATTTGCGGATATATAATTGAAACTCAGGATGGGAAACATAACCATAACAAATTTTGATAATTTTAAGCGGAAGTAGAATTTACGCATGTGTAATAGAGATCATCAATAACGTTAAAGGTATATTATACAAATGTTATGTACATGTATTATGTATAGTGTTTGCGTTTTTTTTTTATATTTTATTGTTATTATCTATAAGCTCGTTTATAAGGTTGTGAGTAGCAACAGTTAAATTGTTTCGATAAATAATCATTAAAACTTGAAAATCAGATAAAATCGCTGAAATACGTTCATATTCAACATACATGTCGAATTCACTAAAACATAAATGCATCCGAATATGGACTTAAACGGCGTTGAAATAAAATGATTTCAGGATTTGCGAAAGTAGGCCAGAGATATTATATATTTTATACAATGCGCTTTTAAGGTGTACAACTCCATGAAGATATTTAAGTGCGTAACTGTTTTTTGCTAATCTCCGTCGGTCTGTCGTAACGGTATAGAAGGTACGTTGGCGCCTAATCGCGGTTTTTATCGCAACTAATTAGGAAAGCAGGAAAATGGCGGTCTAAATGCAATTCGATCTAGATTTCTTGGTACCAGGTTTTAATAAACGTCGATGGTTTGAATTTTTTGTGTTTAATTTCTATTTTTTAAGAGGAAAATTTACATTACTTACTTAACTTAAGGATTCAACCCTCCACAAATTTGGTTAAAAAATCTTCTTTTTGAAATATACCTTTCATTTGACGAAAAACGAAGTCATAAACGACAAAAAAAATATTCTTCATAAATGTTACGCTTATTTATTGACAAGGTAAGAGTGCTCTTCCCATATTTACTTTTAAATTAACAGAAATATAGCAATACACAATTAGTGATGTCATGGTTTTACAGGAAAGCAAGCATTGAATGCAGAGTGCCTCGACTCTCTATGCGTCTCTCTCAGTGATGAAATGTATGCAATCTGTTAAACTTTCAACATTATTTTATACAGGGATTATAATAAGACATTAATCATATCTAAAATGGATCACTTACTACTATGTTTTAGAAATAAATAAAATGTAACTCTTTAATAAACATATTTTAAATAATTTAAGATTCCTTGTGTCTTGCACTCAAGCCTCTTTTTAAAAACAAGAACGTAAAAAAATATTGGCTCTACTTGATGAGAAAAAATGTGTGCACCTCGGCCTTGGTACACAAATAACTATTTTAAGATTTTTTTTTATAACCATTATAATATCCATTAACAATGGCTTATAGCATATATTTGACAACGTTTACTCTGTATTCACATTTACTACTACTATCATTTAGAAGCTACTGGCTACCACAGCTAGTGCTAATGAGAAGACAAATCCTAATTACACCAACTATAGAAAACGTTAAAATAGGAGAACCATACCAATATTCCGATATTCCTTGTTTTCATTTGTTTAACATTAGAGGAAAGTCGCCTATTTTGGGGTACCATTTTAATTATTACTAAAATTTAATGTTTTTTATTTCTGTTTAACTTTCATTTTAGCAACATTGATTCTTTATCATGCAAGCAAGATAACACTAAGAGTTAGAACGTTGGATGTTTTTTTATAAAAAAATTATTTAAATATTTTGTGTCCACCCCATACCAGGCAGCCTAATAAAAAAAAAATAATACGTATTTTATTTTATTGATTTATAAAATCACACACTTTTAAAAACCCTCATAAAACCTAAATAGAGTGTAAAAATTCACATTTAAATTAAAAAGTCTTTTTTTAACTACAGAAAAATAGATTATATTATAAAATATTAATATAATACAATACAATAAGTATAATAGATATAATGACAAATATATAACAAACTAATATTTCGAGTTACATCAATTCAATATTTATTAAATAAATATAGAATAAACATAATTAAGTCACTGAAGTATTAACAATTAGATTGTAATACTTGTGCGTGACTATTTCATTTCATTTTAATTAAGACATTAACATAAAACATTTCAAATTAGAGGCTAGTGTCAATATTGTTTTATCAAAACTAAACTATATTTGAGTTATTTTTATTTTAAATATTTTAGATTTATAAGATCATTTAAGGTATCTCTAGTAGTTAGTTGTATCCAATTTTTAATTTCTGTCTTGTGCCTTAATAATTTGGTAATGTTTTTGATTTCATTAGTCTAGAACTAAAGTAATCTGTCTTTCTTTAACCTATTATTTTTGACGACGTGTTTGTAGTGACATGATATGCTCGTGTTCGGTAAGGGTGAGTTCTTTTATTTAATTTAATTTTTTTTGTAAATATGCTGACTAATATTTTAAAGCAATATAGCTGACGAATATCCAAAAGTTTACTTTCCTTGAAAAGTAAGTTACTTGAGTACGTCCTTTTTCTGGAATAAATAATTTTTATAAACCATTTTTGGATTGTATTCAGATTTTGGATGTGAGACTCTGAACAAATGATACTAGGAACCGACAAAACTTATAAGCTATTACAAAAGTCACAAATGTAGTTAGAAGCTCAGTGGAGCCCATTCCAAACATCCTTCACACAGAACACATTCATTCCTCTCCACTTTTATCATCCTTAAATATATATAATGTGACAGAACATGCTTTCTGCTTTAATATTATCCGATTCAGAAGATTCTTGAAAATGCACCTCGATATCTGACTCCGATGATGAGTCTTTTTCAACAGGCTGTTTTTTTTTATCTAATTTTATTATCCGTTTTATTTGTAATTTTCCCTTTAATTGATTCCGGCTTTCGTTCGCTCAAAGCTTTTCTTTTTGTCGCTTTAGGAACAATTTTTTTCTTTTTTTCACTCTTTTCTGGTTCGTTCTTATAGGGTGTACTAGTAAACACAACACACTTGCCCCCTCTGGTTTTCTTCTGCTCATCAATCTTGCTGCTATAATCTGGAATAGGCAATATTGTTACGAAGCACCCTGTAGCGTGTTGCGGTCGTCATAAGTAAAGGTACGAGTAAATGAAGAAGATAGAATAGTCCAGAAACATCTTGAAATGTCATTCCTTGTTAAAAAAAAAGTCCGGATTGTTCGAGAAGGTTCTAGAAGGTCGAGACAAGCTATATAAGTCGACAACTTGACGTCACAGTTTCAGTTTTATGATAGACGTTAAGCGTTAATGTTATCAATTGGATAGTTATTGTTAAAGTTGAATTGTAGGTATTGTAAAAGTTGAATTGAAATAAATTGAGATACCAAAAACCTGCGTAACAATATGTTGCTAAGTAAAATCGGTTTTTTAGTAGGAGTTTTGGGTGGAGTGATGTGGAGCATCTCCTTAGCATTGGAATGGCATGATCTACAACTAATTTTGACTTAGAAGAAAGGGCACCATCCAAACTAATTGCTGTCGAGATGCTCAGTATTGAATCTTCTTTAGGTATTCCTTCCATAGAACAATCACCATTATTTTCTATTGTATTTTCCTGTAAACTACTAGCAGCAAAATCGTAATCTCAGAAAATATTTCAGTTTACTGGGAACATTCCGGTCTTTCTAAACGCATTAACTACCGTTTCCATAGCGGCTGCTTTGTTATATGCCATGTCAAATAGCTCCGCAACTTAGTAAACTGTCACCACACGACCAGGATGTTGCTTAAGCCATTGAGAGATTTCCTAGGCATAGTATGTTTTAAACGGTGACATAAATGCAACATCCAACGGCTGCACGTTATGGGTAGAATGGGGTGGCAGGCAAATTATTACAACATGATGGTCTCTTGCAACATTAAATACCTCCAAAATAAGGACAACAGAATCTTCTACTGTCGGCTTGGTAAATTCAATAAAATGGTGAATCCAACCCGACTGATGACATGCATAGATTGAACCTTCAAGTCCAATTTTCATGTTTTTCCTGGGAAATATTATCAATGGTGGCACGTACTGTCCTAAGGTATTAAAACAAAGAACCACAGTTATAGTAGATCCTCGTTTTGCCGATATTATATCTCCTATTTGTTTTTTTCCCTTTCGAGCTATCACTTTAATATGCTTATGTTGGACAACTGACATCCCATATTCATCGCAGTTATATATCCTGGATGGATTATGTCCAATTTTATCAGTTTGTGGTTCATATAAATCAAAAAACTTGAAAATGTAAAATGTAAATTATTTTATTCTTGCCTATAAAACTCCTTGTGGGGTCCTTAGTGGGAGCTCTGGATGGCACCGAAGGAAGCCCTTAAACCATTTGAAACCTGCACGCTCTTTTACGGCGTTAAAAGGATTTTTTCATTTTATTTTCTCTGCACAAAGAAAATGTTATTCTGCAGATATATCTTTTGGCTATTCCAAAATATTTTTGTTCCATTTGCAGTTAGTGTGTGGAAAGTTAATCTTCCATTTTTGGCGAAAACACTGGTTTCCTACCCAGTTTGGTTTGGACTACAACTTCAGGAGGTCCGTTCATCTTAACAAACCTTTTCAACGTCGTTTGTGGTACTTTTTTTGTAACCCATTGTTTTACTTCTACATGCTTTTATGGCAGCAATCATATTTTCGGCATCCCAGTTTTTCCTCTTAAGTTGGATTGGCATCTATAAAAAATACGCATATTAATACCCAATTATTGATCCTAATATGGGGTACCCTATATCCTAATATGGGGTACCCTATATCCTAGTATGGGGTACCCCATCTTGGAAGTATTTCGGATACCCCATAATAGGACGCGGTTGGCAAATGCAAACAATGATTTTTTTTTTTGTTTAATTGAAAACAAAAACAAGAACTTATATATACAAAATATAAACTAACACTCCTACTTTTAGCCTATTCATAACAAATATCTTACCATGTATTAAAAAAAATATAGTTTTAATAAGCACCAGTTAAAAACTAATATCAACACTTCAAGCGAATAATCGAAAAGACAGAACAGCTAATTTAATATTAAGAAGAATTCGATACCAGCTTGGAAGGTGTACTTTGGCTGTTTTAGTTTCACAAGGAATTTACCCCATAATAGACGACTTTCCTCTACTTTTGACAAGTTTGCAATAATTGTGAGGTCACTTTTAAAGTCTTATGTGTGAAGATTTCTTCTAGTTTTAGAGTGCTGCCATTGAATATCGCATAGGAGACGGACAACATGACTTAATAGTTTTACAATTGTTAGCTTCTCTTCAACATCTTCCTCTCAACCAAGAATTAAGATAAGTGGCTTACCAAGTAAGGACAAACTAGACCCTAACTTGGTCTGTAAAGACTTTAACCTCATTCAAGAGCTGTATTGGTACGGCTGCCTTAGTCTCTGGGTTGACTTTGGGTGGCGCCATCAAAGGACAATTTAAGGATAGGTATATGGAAACAAGTCATGATTTGTAAATACATCTAGACCTAAGCCCAAGATGTCTAGTTATGAGGCAACTACCTCTTTTTAAATAACTGCATCAGTACTCTTCCAAATTTTAAATATATTTTCATTTGGCACTGGCCCTTTAGTTTCATCTTCTTTTTGATTCAAGTCTTAAAAGAAAACTCAAAGTAGAACCACAAAATGCAAATAATTATAATTCACAATATTCTTAGAAGAAGGGAGCGCAGTGTATAATTATGTGATATTGACTTTGAACTTATTTTTATCATTCATTATATATATTTTTTGTTTTGTTACAGGTATGTGCTTCTACATTTAAAACTGGCGGATTCTCATGAGTAAGTTTATTGTATGAGCCAAATTTTAATTAATAGTTTATATTTAAGGACGATGTGATACAACGTGATACATACCTTAGTTGTTTCGGCACTAATTCTATCTATAGCCAGCAGAACAACCTAAGAAGGGGCATTGATAGATTGGTTTTAGTTAGTCAAATATTATCAGAACCAAATTAATCCACGAGACTAATTTTCCTGTTTTATAAGCCCCTTTTTCGCATACACACAGTATAATTTCTTTACAGCAAATAAATCTATTATAAATTGACTAGGCGGCAGATAACTCCAGGTCCGTTTTGATAAGTAAATATTTACATTCTACTCCGGCGATTAAACGAGGTCTTCTCACATTACACGGACGTGTAAATAGTCGTGTAATTACACGAAGAACGTCGATTTTGCAGATACGATCGTTGTTTGTTAATTTGTAGTTTGTTTTATGTTAAACTGATTACAATAAATTTGCACTATCGATAGCATATCGACTGTTATTGGTTTTGTTTATTTTGTCACTCTTGTCGAACTTTTTGTCGTTTATAAATAACTTCGCTAGACAAATAAATAACTTAGCAATTATCTAGATATACATGTATGTAAGTGTGACACTTTGGCGCTCGAGAACTTGATAAAATCTTAATGTAGTCGCATTTGAATTGGAGCAAACAAAAATTATGCGTTAATTTAAATTATAAACATTCATTTATTTCATCACTATTATTTTAACAAAGGAAAACTAAGATTTTTGTTACATTTTATAAAAACACAATATTTTAAAATAAATAACAATATTAATTCAATTTTGATAATTTTATTCTTTTCATGGGGGTTAATATCTGTTTTTGGGTACGCCACTGCCCTTTGGCTAATCGCGTTTTCGTGGCGCTCTATTATAAGTGAGCCCGAAAGAGTGAGAGGCATTCTTGAAAGTCTTTAACTAAAAAGAGATGTTGCAATTTAAGAGATCCCTAAAACGTAGTGAAACAACCATAAAATCAGCCTAATTTGCCCAACGCACACAGTGACGTCACAAAGTAGGACGGGGCATACGAACTTTCCAATAATTGATATAAAACAAAAGAGAAGATGCTATGACGATACTAAAAGTGTCCGCACAGTTTTACGTCATATATCAAACTCGAGCAAGTGGAGTTCACTTGTCGAAATATAATCGATAAAATATGTAAATATAGAACAAAAAATTGTCCAAACAACATTCAGTCTGCTCTACTACAAAGTTGATTAGAATGACTGCAGTTTACCTTCGAGGCACTGATTACCCATTAAATAATTTTCAAAACTTTGACTTTTTTATTTTTTTATTGTATCGTAAAGTCGGGTGACTTTGACTCACTGTCAAAATTTAAACCTAGTTTCAATTGTTAAATAAAAGCAAATCCAAATTCGCATTTTCGCTATAATTTAGTCATATTTTAAGAATTATTAAGCAAAAATATATCAAATGGTCTAGTTTTTCAAATAAAAAATAAAAAATTTGATGTGTCCAACACATGACTTTCCTATCTAGTTATTACAGGCTTTTTCCGGTTATTTTGTACAACCTATTGCAGCACATCCATAAATGTTTAGAGGATAAAATAAATATATACATTTTCCACATATATTTTTCTATAGATATTCATTGAAAATGAAAATACTGAAAAATTTAAATTTAGCACTTTTCCTACAATTTTTCCATTGCGGTCCATTTTAGAAAAATCATGTATAAACAAAAATTATAGAGATCGATATCGCAAACAACTTTTATTTCAACAATTTTCATTTTTTGTCAAATTTCTCGAATACGGACCATTTCAGGAAATTTTGACATAAAGCAAAAATTATAGATAATAATATCAGAAATATCTTTTATTTGAACAATTTTTTTCACCAAACATAAATAACAGATATATTCCATAAAATATAAAAACGGCCCCCCATAAAGTACCCCCCCAGATGTTCCGACTTTGTCCAAAATCTAATAATTTCACGTCAGGCCGAAATAAAACTTAAGTTTAAAATTTAATGTTTTTTCTTTATCCGTTTTTTAGTTTTCTTCAAATTTCTAAATTTACACATTTTCTCAAATATCTTGAATACGGTCCATTTTAGAGAAATTATGTATAGGATAAAAATTATAGAGAATTATATTACAAACAACTTTTGTTTGAACAATTTTTATAAAAAAATATTTTTTTACATTTTGTCAAATTTCTCGAATACGGACCATTTTAGGAAAATTTTGTATAGAACAAAAATTTTAGATAATAATATAAGAAGTAACTTTTATTTGAAGAATTTTCTTCCCCACAAAGGAGATGCCGGTTTCGGCTTAAGGTGCGCGTTTGTTGGACCATGATAATAATTTATTTATTGTGATTACGAAAAAACGTTAGTTGGACCACTGGAATAAAACAACAAAGAAAAATAATTTTTTTTTTTTGTAAAGCAGTCAAAAATATGATGAAAAATATCAATAATATTTATAAATGGGACAAAATTTTAATTTTTCTTTTGGTTTTGTCTGACTTTTTCGAGGATTTCAAATCTCTGTTTGCATATTTAAGAGTATAAAAAATTCTGAGTCTTATAAGTAATTTAATGGTGTACATTTTCGCAAATTGTTGGCAAGGATGACCAAATTCTATTTTGCTCATCTCAAAAAGGTATGCGTTGGAAATTCCAGGCTTAGTTGACAAATTATCAAATAGAGATATAAATATTTTTTTTAATTTGAAAATATAAAAGATAAATTTTTCGCTGGGAGATTTTAAATTGCGAAACACCTTTTCTTCAGAGTCGTCTGCTTTAAAATGCGTTAACAAGTTAGAATTGTTAAGTAAATTGCATTCTTCTGAGAAATTTACGCAAATTTCGCAAGAGTGGATATGTAATAATTTTTTAATATACATACATAGTTAAATGAATTTAGAGCGGTCACATTTAGCTCCCTGTAGTCACATTCAGAAATCGTTATTGCCCCAACTGATTGTTTTGAAATATATTTATTAATTTTCATTAAACGGAGAACTTGTTTTCCTAAGGGAAAAACGAATCCCGGGATTCCTTTTCAGTGTGTGCCCCACTGCCGCTAGTGCCCACGAGCCGCCATTGGATTTTATTATTATTATACTCTTCACGCAGTAGTCTGAGAAGAGTATTATAGGTTTACTTTGTCCGATGTCACGTTTTTTGTCTGCACAATAAGTCAAAAACGAAAAATGATATCAACTTGAAAATTTTCTTCCCCTACACAAGTCGTTCAGTCGACTTCAGGGGTTGAAATTCACTCGTAAGAGGGTGAATTAGGGAGAGTATTATTATTGTTATTATTTTAAGAGAAACAGCTCTATAAGGGGACAAAGCCTATTCATTTTGAATAAATCTGATTAAAAATGAAGGATTAAGATGGGTTGATATTAAAAAGAAATTTTTAATTAAAAACGAAAAACAAAAAGTGATAACATTAACTCCTATTTTCAATTAGATTTTTTTAGAATCAATAGACTTCATCCCCTTATTGAGCTTGATTGTTTTCAAAAATTTCAAGTTGATATTATGGTTCGTTTTTGAGTTTTTTTTTTTAATATTTCAACCTTCCTTAACCCCCCTCTACTTTTATTCAAATATTTTCACAATCAATAGGTCTCATTTAGAGCTTGATTTTTACTAAAAATTTCATGTTGATTTCGCTTTTCATTTATGATTTATGATTTTTTTTTAATTTCAACCCCCCTTAAACCTCCATACTTATTCAGATTTTTTTTTTACAAAATTTTACTATTACTATATTTATTTTTAAGTTTTAAACAAAGTTGGGCGCCATGATGAAACAGGTTTTACTGAGTAACATAAATGTTTTAAATCAGTAGAATTCTTTATAAACTCAATAAAACCTGTTACACTATGTATGTAATACTCGGGATTTATGATCTTTTTTTATTTTAAATAACCAAAATTATCAATATTAACGGAAAAACGGCAAATCTGGCAAAATTGTAAGCAAAAACCGGTACTTGCTATTTTCTTAATAGTCGGAGAGCTAGTAACACAAGTGTTTGATGCACTTTGAAATTTTATAATTTGAAATCATTTGGATGGAAAAGCAGATATACCTGTGTTGCAAGACTCACCCCGGGACACCAGGTACTGCGCATAATAGAAAGAGGTCGTAAAATATGACCCAAAAAAAGTGTTTGATTCCGAGCCCAACAAACAACAATTGAAAGTTTAGGTAATTCTAAAAATACTAGTAATTTAGGCAAACACTTTTGTTAAAAATAAGTCTTATTTACTATAGAAAGAGATAGGCTGCGTATGGCTGTAGGTGTGAGTGAGAGCGCTGATCACCGCCGTTACTACAGTCTTTCTACAGCTGTATCGGCCATTCATCTCAATAGAGGACTTCTATACAAGGGAAGTGCAACCAACTTGACCAAATAAAATTGACACTAATGACATAAGAAATCGGGTCACATAAAGAGGCTGTTTTTTAGTTTGCTTTGTGGTTTTTCCTATCTACTTTCATGCCATTTGCATACCTTGTTGTACCCGTAACGTGAAAAAGACTTTTTAGTTTAGGGTATTTTACATTTAAGGGTTGAACCATTTTATCATTGTCAGCTGTCAATTATGTTGTTGGTAGAACACACGAAGAAGCCGATACCAAATTGATCTATCACGCTTGTCAATTGGAAAATGAGTCCGTTACCAATGTTCTTATTAAATCATGTAATACTGATGTCCTAATCATCAAGCTTGGGAATAAGGATAATCTGAAAAGTGAAAACTTAAATATGTATATGGAGTACGGAGCTGCTAATAAAAGACGAACTTTAAATGTAACACAGCTTCACTTTGAATTAGGGCCGAAATTATGTGCAAGTTTACCCGGATTCCACGCCATCACGGGATGTGATTATAACCCTACATTTTTTAAGAAGGCCAAAAAAAGACCGTTACAAATTATTAAAAACAATTTGGACTATCAAAAAGCACTCGCTGACCTTGGAAAATCAGATGTCCCGGGATTACAATATGAAACGTTTGCAACGTTTTGAAAAATTTGTCTGTGAGTTATAAGGCTACAAAAACATTGCAGATATTAATAATTCGCGTTTCCAGAAGTTTTGCTCTACATATAAATCGAAAAACACAAATGAGCCTTTTCAAAAAACTTTGCTCAAATACGACGCATCCAATTTACCACCCTACAAAGCTGAATTATACCAACACCTTTTACGGACTTAATATATTAGAAGTATTTGGCGAAACACTCACCTGTGTACTCCAACATCTTTGTTACCTGGAAGACAAGGTTGGACTCTAAAAGATGACAGATATGAGTTTAAATGGTTTAAGGGTGATTGTATGCCAAAAACTGTTTTAGATGCTATTAAAACTGGTTCAAGTACCGAAAACAATTCTAACAACGAAGGTTTGTATTTTATAATTATTTTCTTTTCCTACATATCATGTCATTAGGTAAATTATGTTTGGTTTTTTCAGAAAATGAACGGACTTCTTATGATGAAGACGTGTTTCGAGTGATGACTCGACAGAAGAACTATCAGAGGATAGTGGTGATGAGGACGAAGATTAAAGATACTTTTTTATAAAAAAAAAATTAGTTCATTAAAAATTATTCAAACAAGAGTAAACAATTAATTTCTGGGAAACTTTTTTTCCTTAAAAATTCAAATAAATCGAAAACTAATAATAATAGTAATAGGGAACCTTTAGTTAACTGACATTATTTTTGATGTAGTTTTTAATTCTAAAATAAAAAACAGGGTGTTCCATTAAAAATAATATATCTTTGTATATTTTCTCTTATGTGGGACATCCTGTATACATCTAACAAATTTTAAATTGTAGCCGTCTGTAACCTACGTATTCCTCCCAAACGAATTTTTTATATCTTTGGTCGTTTTCCCATAAAGCTCCGTCCCGTTGAGCGTGAGCCACCCTGTATATCTATTTTGAGATTCTTCAACTGTAGCTATATTTCATCTTCAATTAACTTTACCTTGATATCTGGTTTACCTAAAAATAAACGAATTAAAACTAATATCTTAATATTTTAGTAAATAAGTTTAAATTATGTTTTGATTCCTCTTCTGTTACTTTTATCATCGTCTGTCAAATTTTCTTCTCACAGAACCTTAAAACATAAATTATTGGAAAAATACCATGACGTCATGCACAGTTCAGTGTAGCCAATAGTGCAAAAGAATAATTCTCTAGATTCTCGCGGAATAATTTGGTTTAATGCCCATAAGGAAAAAACTATCAGTTTTTTTTATCTTTTTCTTTTTGAAGAATTTGCTTTGAGAAGCAACCACGTTTTCCAAACTTTTGCGGATATTTACCGAAATCTCCGATTATTTTATTTAATTTCGATATTAGGGATAAAGTAACTAATATCACAGTTTGTGGATCTAAAAGAAATAATTTATTTGGAGAATTCAATTATCAAATTCGCTTCAATTGAAGCCACGTTTAGGCCCCCTGCCAACCGAGGCTTTTACTTTTACCTTTGGCACTTAAAACTAGGGCTCGGAATTGTATTCGGTTAATTCGAATACTCAAAATTCGATATTTTTAGATCGAAATTATTCGAATAGTCAAATATTCGAATACTCATTCGAATATTAAACTAATTGAACTAGGTATTCGACACTCGAATATTCGACTATTCGAATACTGAAATATCGGAATACTGTAAATGTTCAAATATTCGGATATATATTTTGAATTTATTTATATACCTAATTTAAATGTTTTTTTTTTATCTATTGCTTAAAAATAAAGGTACAAGAAAAACGACTAACAAAATTCTGACTTTGGATTCGGGACAATTAAGTTACGGCAACATTGTATTTATTTATTTCCTTGTAGCGCTGACGATTTATTTGGTAAATGAGGGGAACCCCAACGTTGTTTCACATTCGCACTTTTCACACGCTTGTTTATGTTTGTTAAGTTTTAACTTACTAGGTGTGTATGTCTGTCAACGCTTGTCCCCTACAGGTGTTAAATATGAGTTCAGAACCCAGTATGATTTGGCTTTATTTCGATAAAAAAGAAAATCGTGTGTAGTGTAAATTATGTACTTACAATGTCATACACAGAAGTAATACCAGTAATTTGTGGAATCAATTAAGAACTAAGCATCATACCAAAACAATCAGGTATGAATTATACGTTTATCAAATACTCGAACATTCGAATACTCGTATACCTACCCTTAGATTCGAATATTCGAATAGTCGAATATTCGAACGTACGAATAGTCGAATACTTGAATATTCAAATACTCTAATATTCGAATACTTAGAAATATTCGAATAGTGAATAATTTGGGCATTCGAATAAAGTTTCAAACGAATATTCGAATACAAAAATCTGAAAAATTCCGAGCCCTACTTAAAACTATATCTGGGTTGATAGTTCCCATTAGACATCTTATTTAATTGAAGAGATCATATGGTATTGACGCCTATAAGAACTCAATAACACCAATAGAAGCCCTGTAAGGTTCTGGAGAGAAGCCGCCCTTCTGGAAAAAGACAGATAAGCCTTAAAAACTTTATAATTTGTTTTTTTCTATTATTCGAGTCAGTGATTAAAGTATATTTTGTATATTAATTTGCCAATTTGCTGATAATTCATTCATATGTATAATATCTTACCAATTTGCTGATAATTTTATAGAAAATAGAACTTTAAAACTTCTTAATAGGTCAAACTTGTGATAAGAACATTAATCTGAGTCTGAAACAAAATAGAACATAATTATTAAAAACATTCAAGACAAAATATTCATTGTTAAAGATATTTTACAATTAGTGTAATCTTTTTATGGTTCTTGTTGGGCTTACCTGCGAATAATTTGTAAATATAAATACGTATTTATATGAATATCTTCCATGTTTCATACTTATTGCTAAAAGATATTTGAAAAATATAAGAATCTGCCTGATTGAAAGAAAAGAACTCCACAAAAGCTTTTATTTACCTTCGAATCTTTCCTGAGATTGACCCCTCCTGGCTTTAAAAAGGCTTTCCCTTAGTACCTTGAGGCAAAGTAGCCGTAACAATATTTACCATACATACTATTAGTGTGACGTTTAATGATAACCTCACAATTTCTTTTTTTTTATTCGAAAAACTTAAAATTCAAATTTTTTAATATTGATTTTTATCATTATTACTTAATTGTATTAATTTTTAATCTTGAGAGATTAAAAGTTTAAACATAAGTCAACTAAATAAATGCATTTTTTTATTATACTCTGAAATATGAATTTAAAATATACAGCTGTAAAAAGACACGTGACCAATAGCAAATGGGATCGTAGAGAAAGACTGTAGTAACGGCGGTGATCAGCGCTCTCACTCACACCTACAGCCATAAGCAGCCTATCTCTTTCTATAGTAAATAAGACTTATTTTTATGTTGGCCGGCAATTAAACCCCGGGAAAAGTGTCTGCCTTTTTGGAATTAATTTTTTTATATTTAACTAGCTATTGCCCGCGGCTTTGCTCGCGACTTTGATTGCATATAGTCGTGTTATTAATATAAAAAAATACATGACTTCTTTTTTTAATAATTTTTATTAGTTTTATTGATTTTCATTCATTTTTTAATTTTTTATATTTATTCATTTTTTTTTTTAATTTTTATTTATTTGTAATAATTTTTATTAATTTGTATTCATTTTTACTCATGTTTATTCATTTTTATTCATTTTTATTTATTTTTATTAATTTTTATTAAATTTTATTTTTATTAAGTTTTAATAATTTTTATTAATTTTTATTAATTTAATTTTTATTAATTTTTATTAATTTTTATTAATTTTTATTAATTTTTATTAATTTTTATTAATTTTTGTTAATTTTTATTAAATATTATTACTTTTTATTAATTTTTATTAATTTTTATTAATTTTTATTAATTTTTATTAATGTTTAATAATTTTTATTAATTTTCATTAATTTTTATTACTTTTTAATAATTTTTATTTATTTTTGTTAATTTTTAATGATTTTGTATTAATTTTTATTAATTTTCACCCCTGTTTTCCCACCTTAAAATGTGAAAATCCAAAAGCCTTGAAACACTTCATTATTTAATTATGATGAGTTCCTACAATTCCAATTTTCAAGTTCCTACCTTTAAAAAATCGATATTTCCAAATTAACTTTCACCCCCCCGTTTCCCCTCCTTAAAATGTGAAAATCCAAAAACCCTAAAACACGTCATTATTAATTTGTACTCATTAGCTGCAATTCCAATTTTCATGTTTCTAACTTCAAAGAGAACAAAAAAAGTTATACTTCCATCCAAATTTTTACCCCCGTTTGCTCCCCTTAAGATGTAAAAATATAAAAACCCTAAAACACATTATTATTAATTTGTACTCAGTAGCTGCAATTCCAATTTTCATGTTTTTAAATTTAAAGAGAACCAAAAACATGGATACTCCCAAATAAATTTTCACCCCCCATTTCCCCCCTTAAAATGTGAAAATCCAAAAACTCTAAAACATGTCATTAATAATTTGTAATCAGTAGCTGGAATTCCAATTTTCATGTTTCTAACTTCATAGAGAACAAAAAAATCGTTAGTCCCTTATACACTTTCACCCCCCGTTTTCCCTCCTTAAAATGTTAAAAATCCAAAAACACTGAAACACGTCATTATTTATTTATGCTCAGTAGCTGTAATTTAAATTTTCATGTTTCTAACTTTAAAGAACAAAGAGTTTCATTAAAAGCTCCCTCACCCCATTTTCTCCCATTTCCCTCCTTTAAAGTTAAAATTTCTAAATATCCTTTCTTAGCGGATGCTTACGTTATAAAATAAACCTATGTTCCAAATGTCAGCTTTCTAGGCTCAGTAGTTTTGGCTGTACGCTGATAGGTCAGTCAGTCAGGACAAACAATTTTATATACAGTATGGTTCAAATTAAAGGAATAAATTCATTATAATGGAAGTAGTTAATTTTTCGAAAAAATGCTCGGACAGGTCAATTTTGTTTACTTAAAGCGCAATTTTTTAAATAAAATTTAATTTTCCCCCACTTCCCATTTTTGGGCAGTGACGTCATTGACAATTTTTTTAAATAGCAACCCCAATTTTTTTTTCTTGAATTTGATAGATCTTGCAATTTCCTACTCGGAAACATAATATTTGAAATATCTGACAACAATTTTTTTTGAAAAAAATTCATTTAAAGATCAGATACATAAATTTTATGTTATTTTGAAACACAATAAATTAATAAAAGATAATTATTTGTAATTAAGTGCTTAATCTAAAAAAAAAAAAAATAATAATAAGAATTTAATGACAATTTCACAAATTCTTTTTATTATTATTATTTTTATTATTATTTTGTTAGATTAAGCATTTAATTACAAATAATTATCTTTTATTCATTTATTGTGTTCTCAAAATAAAATAAAATTTATGCGTCTGATCTTTAAATGTCTTCTATTCAAAAAAATTGTTATGTAAGATATTTCAAATATTATGTTTCCGAGTAGGAAATTGCAAGATCTATCAAAATCAAGAAAAAAAAATTGAGGTTACCATTTAAAAAAATTGTCAATGACGTCACTGCCCAAAAATGGGAAGTGGGGAAAAATTGAATTCTATTTAAAAAATTGCGCTTTGAGTAAACAAAATTGACCTGTCCGAGCATTTTTTCGAAAAACCAGCTACTTCCATTATAATGAATTTATTCCTTTCATTTGAACCATACTGTATATAAAAGATTAAGACGCTATTAAAATTTCAGCTGAATCAAACAGTTCAAATCATATTTAAAAAAAATCAACTTTGGGGTTGATTTATTAATTATAAACCCTCTCAAAAGTGTCTGCCTAAATTACTAATATTTTTAGAATTACCTAAACTTTCAATTGTTGTTTGTTGGCCTCTGAATCAAACACTTTTTTTGTGTCATATTTTACGACCCCTTTCTATTATGTGCAGTACCTGGTATCCCGGGGTGGGTCTAGCCAACACAGGCATATATGCTTTTCCATCCAAATGATTTCAAATTACAAAATTTCAAAATGCATCAAACACTTAATGAAATGTGTGTTACCAGCTCTTGGACTATAAACTTCCAAATCGATGTCAGACCGTTTTAAACTCATTATAGGGAAGCAAACATACTCTTTGACCTACTTTTAAAGACAGACGAACTTACAAAATTCGAAAACGCACCTCTCCGTTCATCCTCTTTGAACCTCACCATTACTCAACCATGACAGATAAGTAATTGTTCTTATTATGTTAATGTTCTACTCGTTATCGTTCACATCCAACTTGTAATTTATTTTAAGAGGTAAAAATAGAGAAAGTACTCGGACAATGCGGTTTGGATATTCAACAAGCTCGTTTGTTACCAGTTTTTTTTCCTTTTCGAAAGAAAATTTGGTTTTAAAACACATTAAGTGTAAAATTGGTTTGCTGTAATTGCACGAACGTAATTTGGAAAGGTAACAGAAAATTTAATCTACTTAATATCTACCACACTATGTAATTAGCAAATCATTCTTTTTGTCACGTTTTATTACAGTAAAATTAACATTTTAGAACCGCAAGAGCTTTAATCTATCTAAAGCTTTAAAATTTGCTGGGTTGGTTAATTAAAAAAGATCATTTATTAATTTTTTCGTTTGGTAGGTACGTTTTAGTTTGTTTTGATTTAGCAGAAATGCTCTACTGTAATTGGTTGGACAATTAGAGCTAAGTTATTATTTTTTACACCAATTTATTTCTAGCTTTTAATGACGGTTCGTGTTTTCTAGTGTATATACTTTTTATCACCATTATTTTGACGTTAAAGAAAAGTCATATTGAGTATTTCTATTTACCAATACTGTAGGATCTATAAAAAGTTCTAAAGTTTTAATTTTGATATAGTAGGAAAGCACTTCTGTAATTGATTGGGCAATTAGTTATTGTTAGTATTATTCTTTTTGTTTCGTTCGGATGTAGCTGGAACTTTTAATAACGGCTCATGCATTATGAAATAAATAAGAACGGGAATATATTTTGACAGTTGATAAAATAAATACTGGTGGTTCCATTTAAGCAGTGGCGGCTTGTGGTTATTTAAAATAAATGTTCATTTTTTCTAATAATTTTATCATATGTAAGTTCGGATCAAAACTTTGTACAAGAGTCAATATCGCTGTTTTTTTTTTATTATTTGAGTTTGTATTAAGTGTAGTTATTATTATCAAAATCATACTGTTTTCAAGCACTACAACTATTAATAAATGAATATTTTAGTTAGTGTGATATTTGTTTGGTTTTTAATACGTTGAGAACCATCTATAAACATTATTAGTTAGTAAACTGACTTTTCTTCATAATTTAAGATTATTTTTAAATATCAAATTATGTAGAAAGCTTGACATTGATTTCTGTGTAAAAAATATTATATGAAACTTTACCTACCATTTTTCAGTTTTAATTGTAAGTTTAATAATTTTTACAATTTGTCGCAGATGTCAAATAAAAAATATATTTTTTAAATATCTTTTATTGGCAAATAAAATAAGAACTAAAATATTTTAAAGGTGTATTTTATAAGATCAGTCCCATCACAATACATAATATTACACAGACACAAACTAGAATAAAGATATACAGTACACACCATAAGTCTTACCCCCCCCCTATCTAACTCGTTACTGGAGTCTTGTTAGGAAAATCGCCGAGACACGTCGATTTTTGATTTCTACAATGTACATTTTTGTATAAATAGTTTACCCTTAATTTTATCCCTTACTGGAGGGGAGCAACCCTTTCGAAAAATTTAAATGGCATGGGGTGGTGAGTGATAGCTCATTTGAAAGGGGGTTTTATTCTCTATTCAACCGTGCAAAAAATTTTGAAATTTACTTCATTACGTGTTGATTTATTAATGTTTAAAAATAACAAAACCTCACAAAATAGGAAAGCAACTAGACTAACAGTGACCTTCTAATGGCAAAAAGTCTTACTTCACGTCTGAACCAAAACCGAAATCATGCTGGGCCGAATTTTAATTCTAAGGATGAGTGCGCTACGTTAATTTCCGTTATTCTGAAACAACAATTAGTCAAGAATTAATGAAGCAAATTTCAAATTTTTTTACACGGTTGAATAGAGAATAAAACCCTCTTTCAAATGAGCTATCACTCACCACCCCATGCCATTTGAATTTTTCCAAAGGGTTGCTACCCTCCAGTAAGGGATGAAATTAAGGGTAAACTAATCATGCAAAAATGTACATTGTAGAAATCAAAAATCGACCTGTCTCGGCGATTTTCCTAACAAGACCCCAGTAACGAGTTAGTTAGGGGGGGGGGTAAGACTTAAATGATACTCTTCGCAGTTTAACAGACCCCCTTAACCCCCATTTTTAATCAGATTGTTTTCACAATCAATAGGCCTCATCTCCTTATAGACCTTGATTTTTACTAAAAATTTCATGTTGATATAGCTTTTCATTTTTGATTTTTTTTTAATTTCAACCCTCCTTAAATCCCCCATATTTAATCAGATTTTTCTTTATAATGAAAGGGCTTCTTCTCCTTTTAGAGATTGATGTTTGCTAAAAAAGTTTTTCAGTTAGGATTCTTTTAATATTTTAACCCCCCTTTACTCCCCAATATATTCATATTTTTTTTCTGCAGCCGTCCCGAAAATAGAACTTTCGGTATGATTTATTAAATCGAAAGTGAAACTTTACACAAATCGTACCGAAAGTAGCTATTTTCGGAATGATTTTTTTACTTTCGGGACGATTTTTTTACTTTCGGAATAATTTTCAATATCTTAGCAATGACATTTACGGAATTTTTATTATGACATCGCTTGTCAAAATAAATTTGTTGATAGTTCCACTGTATTTTCAATTTTCCGATCCAGAAATAGAAATCGACAACGAAAGTGACGAGGAAATGATTATTCCACATGAAATCAGTGAAGCTGCTAAAGTCGCTACTTATGAATTGTTGCCAGTAAAGTCAAGAGAGAGGTATGAAATGGTCTATAATTTATTCCAAAAATGGCAAGATGATAAAAATTAATATCTCGAAAGCTAGTACAAGTACTGCAACGTCTAATACTAATTTCAACACAGCCATTTCTGCTAATATTCCTAATACTATTAATATAAGTAATTGTTATAATTGTACATTTAATGTTCATAAGTAATATTTATAGTATCTATCCCTATTATTTTTTAATATTTTATCTAATAAACGGCTGCAGAAAAAATATTGTACGTAACGCTACCCAAAAGTGATTTTACGGGACTAGCAGGCTTCCAGGACTCGCCTACGGCTCGCCCTGGAAACTGCCTACTCATCCCGTAACATATCACTTTCGGGACTTGTTACGTAAATAACTATTTCAGTATTAATAGGCTTTATCTTTTTATAAAGCTTCATTTTTACTAAAAATTTCATATTGATATTGCTTTTCGTTTTTAATTTAGGATTTTTTTTAATTTCAACCCTTCTTAACCCCCTATTTTTAATCAGATTTGTTAAAAATCAATAGGCTTTGTCCCCTTATAGAACTTGATTTTTGCTTAAACTTTTCAAGTTGATAGAACTTGTACTCGTATAATATGTATATACCATCGAATCATGAACATTGAACACATGTTTTTTCTTTTTTTTTTTATAAAACCTGAGTCTTGAGAATATTTCAGTGCTTGAATCTTTAATAAATAAAAATAAAAAATAAAATGACTTGTCAACAATGTCTCTTTCTTCGTTTTTATCTATTTGGCCTTTTTTCAATTGGATATTGGGACAATGTTATCTTTAATAATTATTTATATTATCTCATTATATGTGTTTTTTATATAATATAACCAAATAATAATGCAATGCGAATGTGAATCCATGGAAATACAGTAAAGCACGTAAAATTAAATGTCTGCGGATATCTATTTCTTGACGTCTCGAGAATTTACTAAATTGGACATACTTAAAACGTCCATAATTGGTCCTGGACGTACAGACGTTAAATGGACATTTAATGGACGTCCTTAGGACGTCCTGTGCTATCTAAGAATTATGCTGTGCCTGTAGACAGATCAAACGAACGTAGCTATTTGTGAATTGTACTAGACTGGCAACACTGGTTTGGCAACCTTGTTTGTGAGCGGCGCGCCAATTAATGTGTTCTTTGACAGTTTGAAGGATCTGTTGGCGTATTGTCTTCTATTTTTAGCTATATGTATTCGACATATCGTCTCACTCGTGTTAGGCTCACTCGTGTTAGGCTCACTCATCATAATGCGCCACAGACACAGTATACTTAGGTATAATGTGACACAGAGACGCGATCAGCCAGAGGACAATGATGTACAAAAAAATATAGATTACCACGTATGAAAATAAAAATATTAAAATTAAATTTATATTTTTATGTTATTTATGTAATATTAAAATAATGTGTTTTTATGAAATTTAACTGTGTATTCACTACACAAATGAATGGAGAAACCGCCCCTGCATTTAAGTTAAGCAAATCAGAACAAACTAGTGATGTGCATATTTAATTGAAACACATTTTACATTCTTACAATTAATGGCTTGAATGCTTTAAAACAGATGGTGAAAAGAAATTTTTTTTAAACAAACGTCTCTAAAACACGTTTGTTTTTGTCACATACAGTATTTAAAATAATCTAAATATAAGTATTAGAAACGGTATTACAGTCTTCAACAATGTCCATATTCCAAGTGACCAAACTGACATGTCAATGCTAAAGAAAACTAAATGGGAACCGTAGATATTTTAATACAAAATACTCTTAATAGTGACAATAACATAACAAAAACTGAAGATATTCAGTGAGTTCCATTAAGTTGGCTCCATATGGTTTTTTTTTTTTTTAATTACGATTGGAAAATCAATAAAATGTTTTTACGTTAAGATAAATTGTTAAATAAATTACATGTGTGAATTATAACACATATTAATATTATTATTATTAATATTATCTGACCCACATTTTGTCTATCAACTCGTTTTCGAGAAAATTAAACGATTTCATGCTTTTATTACACTCTGCCTATATCAAATGTCTGCAAATTTGTTTCTTAGAAAATTTTTCAATATTCGGTGAGTATGTTTAATTAAAAAATATTTCTTGTAAATATTGTAACCAACCGGTAACATCGCAAACCGTCAACAGCGCAAACCTGTATGTTCGTTTAAAAAACAAGCGTAGAAACGAAGGGAAAACTGACTGATTTTCAAATTTACCATCTGAATTATCTTAACTTTTCAGATAAGACCTCCACCATTTCAAAACGAATCACATTGTTCTATTTTAATTATATTTGTTATAAACATTTTTTAGTTAATTTCCAATTCATTCATGACAGGAATTCGTGTTTTCTATTCTCATAAATCGAAAATAAAACTGACCTAAATGTTTTATCGCACAAAAAATATCGTCAGCCAGCTTGACAATAGAATCTTGTTAAAATGTTATTTATAGCAGTTACAATGACACCAGTAAAAAATGTGTTCGATCACAAAAATATTTCATTTCAGTCTGATAATCCAGTACTGACCAATCTCAATAAATTTAAAATTATAGTCCAGTTAAAAAAATACTTTTTTCAGGAATCCTATTGATGTCATCTGGGGGATTTTGCCCACAATACGGCTAGGGTATAGCCTGGCTCCACATTTAGGCTTGGTTTATTTCCGCTGGAGTTCTCATGGTGGCACTACAGTCTCATGATCTTCTTCTGCTACCATTTGAATGCCTTACTCCTTCCTTTTTATTCAGCTCATACATTATGCCCATTCGTCTGGATGAGCCCCGAGCTCAACGAATTCGTTCACCCATCCAGACCGTGACCTATCTCCAATTGCTGAGCTGTGAACGGTGTTTTGGATACCTTTTACAGTTAGAGCGACCTGGTAAAAATATTTATTATTGGGTATCTATTTGAGGTGTAGAATAGGAAATAATCAACGGGTTATGGTGAAGCAATAATACGAACCACATGAATTATCCTTAGATAGAATATTCATATCGATAAAATGATCCTATGATTTCAGCAAAATTCAATTCAGGCAATATTTTGAATTTAATTTTCAAAGAGAACCAAACCATTAGATTTAGATGTATCGCAAGTCATCCAAACTTAGCACCGATACATTTTTATTTATTTAGGATTATAAAAATACTTGTACAGCATTTTTTAATAAAACACTATACTTTCAGTACGCCGATATAGCTGAAGTCGCCAAGGTCATATGCGCAGTGAATAAACGAGCGTAGCTCACTTCGTTCCATTTTTTCGAGGTGACCATTTGGATCCTAATACATTAGACTCGAAGTTATGCATTTTTAAACTTTGCAAAATATACAACTTGTTTTTAAATGTACAAAGAAGTAAACTGAGTACCTAAAAGTTCTCTTGATTGACGGTACTGTTACTTCCGATTCTTGGTGCCGCCACCTGTCAACTGTCATTTTATTTAATCTCTATTTGATGTCACCATCTGTCAACCGCTATTAGATGAATGCTGTCATTTCATCTGATCACCATTAGATGGATGCTGCCATTATGATTCATCTAAACATCATATACAGGGCTATTTGATACTGGAATATGCAGGGATGTACAAAAAGTATCGTTTATCTATGTTATTCTTGGTACGAATCAAATGAGACAAACGGCATTCTGTGTAAAATGTCATATGGACATAAAGCCTGGCGAATAATCATGAACAGTAGCATTGTCAAAAGGACCTAAGCTGACATCGCCTTTATTATTCCTGGCAAACGGAGTTCAGCGTGAAATATCATTGATATTATTAATTCTAAAAGGACCTAAGCCTATATCTCCGATATTGCAGGTTTGATTCGAAAGAAGCTAACGACGACCAACGTAAACTGTCATTTACAACGAAAAAACGTCCAGTATTAACGACGGTATATATCTCTTAAGTCAATTAGAATGTTGAAAACGATATTTAGAGTGAACTGTCATTTAGATAGCAAATTTAAAGAAACATGCGCAGTGACGTGACCAAAAGGGACTAAGCTTATGGTTTTGTTAATAATAGGCAACAGTTAACAAATACAATAATATCATTTCAACTTTAAAATAATTATTTACTTAGTTGCCCATAAAAAACAAAGATGCTTGTAATAATTTACAGACAGGTGCAGGTACCGCATCTGACTGTAGTACGCCACTGCATATAATGTTAAAAACGTATTTTTGGTCCAAATTTGATTAAAAAAAAAGGGTAGGTACTAATTTAGAAACCATTTTATCGTTTTTACTGAAAATTTCTAAACTTAAGCACTCAAAAGAATTATGTGCCAAGATTTCTAATTTTTTTTTTTTTCAAAAATAAAAAAAGCAAATTACTCATAAATTTATATAACGCTTTCATTTCACACGGAAGTTGGTTTTTACTGTTTTTATGGCCACGTTTTATTGCATTTTGACTAGTCAAATACCATTAAGATGCATATCAATATTTTTCAAATTTAGTCTTGATAACATTTAATTTTATTGTTTTTTAATGTTTTATATATATACGCGATGCAAATATTTATAAACGGTGAAATTATTTTTAAATATTTATTCAATTTAAAAAAAAAATATGTACAGGGTGAGTCTGTGAAACGACTATCTAGTTTATCTTAGAAAATAAACACTGGAGAACAGATTTCATGTTGTAAAGCTTTTCTTCTACGGTTATAATATACAACTACACTTTCTCAACTTGTATTGGTAGAGAAATGAGGTTCATTTCCTTATCTGATAACACTAAGTAGCCACTCTCTTGTTATTTTTATAAAATCATATGTGCCATGAAATGTTAAACATTAAATAATAATTTTCTACAAAAGAGCTATCATTTTTATTTTATAAATTATTAAAACTAATTAAAAATAACTGCCTGTTATAGCCGTATTGGAAAAAGGTTTCTCTAGTTTCTGAGAAATGAAATTAGTTTTACATTTATTTATTTAAATCTAGGTTAGAATTATTTGTTTTTTTTTGTTACAACTTTTTATGAATATAAGAAATATTAGAATATATTTATTTTGTGTTCATAACTGCATTCTATTGAGTTCTGCAGCTGTGAATTTTAAGAGATTCAATAATGGAATGCTTTTAATAATCGGGTCTGTGTCGTATCTATAGTCTGCACTGCATATTTCCAGTGATTTTATCTACATACATGTGTTTTAACAGAAAATTTTAGCATGCACAAATATGACAGTCGTAGAAAATGAATACTATTTAAATGCATAATATGTGCCATCAACTTCATTTTATTAATTTATAATCTATAATTTTCCCAGTATTAAAAAATGTAATCTAAACTAAATTGTGGAATGTCTTACATTTGTTTTATTGAATTTATTAATAAAAAGGCACTTTAAATAGCCCGAAAATCACTCATATATGATTTGTTGACTGCGCTACAGCATTTTTGATTTACTTGATAATATGCTGGATCGTAAATTTCAACAAATTGAGTCGAATATTTCGGCGCCCATGCATCATAAATTATTTGACTTTTTTAGCCAGAGCATCCTTGATGTTTACTTTCTCAATGAAAAGACGTATTTTTATTTTTAAATTGAGACGCTTCAAGGTGAATCGTAAAAAAAATGATTGGGATTTTAAGCCGGTTTTTACGATTATTTTTTAAAATAACCCATTTCGTTTGGAGTGTTTTATTTTTGAAATTGCAATGACTTTATTGAAATATAAGCAGTGCAATGAAGAAATTTATTGTGTGAGAGTGAACCAATTATTTTAGAACATATGGTATGTAACGGTAACGATATCATTTAATATAGTTCCTTCTGACGTTGATATTTGCATACTGCAGTGATTTACATTGAATCATTATATGAAGAAGTTCTTGATTTTCCTAGAACTATTAAATCAAAAATGACTGCAAGTCCCGAACGATCATCTTGAGAGAATGTGGCGCAATTAACGTTATCTAACATTTGTTAAAAATCTAAAACAATACCTTTTTATTAGAAAAGTTTTGGTCTGTCCAATCTACAAAAAAAAAACAATCGGTTTGATATTTGTAACTATCATTTTCAATTTTAGCCAAAGTCTTCTACAAAAACACTTCTCTACTATCGTTGTATGGTGTTTTTTTCTCGAAAGTTCCCATCCAAATCCATTAGTATCTTGCCGCTATAGCCTCCTTCTCTACTCGAAGGTGTAATTGAGTAAGGCCTAGCAATAAACTTGCGAAAGCAAGTGGTAAAAATAGGTGACAAAATAAGTAACGAAGCAATCATTACATATGGAGTTCCACAGGGTACGATATTAGGACCAATAATATTTAATTTGTATGTTAACGACTTATTCAGCTAAAAAACAACAGGTGTAATAATAAGATATGCAGATGACACAGCAATATTCTATGAAACGCCTACCTGGAAAGAACTAAAAGAAAAAGTTGAAAAAGACATGAAAATTATAAAAGATTGGTTTGATCATAAACTTCTGACCATGAATCTTAGCAAAACAAAATTTTTGTTTTAGTTGTAGTGCTTCTGGATTAATAGATATAGATCAAATTAATTAACATTGAAATTGGTGGTAGCACATAAATATGGAATTCAGTCTGTAACAGAAATGAAATATCTAGGAATATTACTAGATCAACATCTAAGATGGGATAGACATATTAACTACCATATAAAAAAATTACAAAAAGTGATATATACCTTTAAGTGCTTAAAAGAATACCTACCCGAACGAGAATTAAAAACTTGTCATTTTAGATACAGAATACCAATCTGGGAAGCAGCAGCTCGTATTCACATATATCCTCTGCAAATTCTCCAAAAAAGATTCATAAAAATAATCATGTTGAAACCTCGTAGGTATCCTACTGATGATTTTTATAAAATATCCGAAATTATGGACTTTATTATTATTATTCTACTTTAATATATGCTTAAAATACCATTATAGTAATAACAAAGGACCTTATCCGGACCATCAGTACCATACTAGACAGAAGGAACTTCATACCTATTAATTTGTAAAAAAAGTCATTATCACAGAAAGCATTTTCTTACATTGGAACCAAATTATATAACTCACTTCCTAGAACAATAAAATTAATAAATAATAAAATTAATTTTAAAAAACATTTGAAGGAATTTTTAAGAAATACTAATAGAACATTTATTATCAATTTAATAGAAACTAGAAAATAATCTACACTACTCTCCAAAATTAACGCACCACCTTAAATGTACCATAAGTTTGAAGCTATTTTTCTCCTGATGCATTATAAAAAATATATATGTTGTGACGAAAGTTTATTTATTTAAAAACACACTATTTACAATTTATTTCAGACGTACTATTTAATTTATATAATACTAACTAACAATTCTAATTTATTTCTTACACTTTAACTTTTCAATACAATGTTCTACATTAAACTAAACTCGGCGCTGATACGTCGGCTATTTATATTAGTCTAACTCCGCTACTGGAGACTTCGCGAAGATGACTAAACGGCACTCCCCGCCAATCCAGATGTTTCGAGTGAATCAGGGGCAGACATTCGAGACGCGGTCCGGCTGTTTCCACTCGTCAGCGTTGCTTCGATCACGAATTGGTTGCCATGTGAAGGCCGCGTGCGTACACAGGCACAGGGTCGGATTAGGGATATCATGACATTGCCCCCTCCTTAAAAAATAGTTCCTCCTGAAACTAAAACTGAATGGTTGTATTTACAACTGGATCCTCTTTTACAATTTCCAGTTGCATGGAAGTAACAAGGCACAGTCTTCGTTATAACCTGAACGCTGGGAGAATGGCTGCAGACCAGTATTTCAACCTGGGTATCTTGAAAGATTACTTCCACCATGTTTCTAATAGTCCTCCAATTCAGCTGATTGCTCTCTATCTTTGGCACAGCTAGTTTTTGTACATTGGACTCCAGTACATGCTCCCTCAGACTGAGTAATGCTTCCCATACATCCTGATAGGTGGATCGATCTCGAAAGGTGTTCTTTGTTACCAAATAGAAAAGATAACGCGATCCATCTAGAAGTTTTAATGCTTTTCCAGGGACTGGTAACTGATCTTGAAGTTCTGGCAATCGACCAAACTTCTTCCGGAATATAGATGCCAGACCTCGAGCGTCGTAGATGTTGGCGGAAGTGCTATGGACCAGCGAGTAGTCTTTTGGGACCGTGAGCAGATCTTGTTGTTGCTCGGTTGTAACACCATGTCTTGCTTTTCCGGTACCTCCATATGCACCCATAAATTCTTCAAAGACAAGGTTAGGTATTTCTTGGAGCTGGTTTACTTCTTCTTCATAATCACCCTCAAATGGCGCCAGGCGGTTTTGGTGCACTACCCTTGGTTTATCGTTCGGGATCTTACTCATACGGTAAATGACATCATTGATTCTTTTCTTGATGAGATACGGACCTTCCCAAGACCTTTGAAGCTTCGGAGAATAACCCTTTTGTCTTTTTGGGTTATGGAGCCAGACTTTGTCGCCTTCCTTGAAACCTCCCTTCATGGCTTGGGTATCATATCGCTTCTTCATTCTGTCGCTGGCGGACCAATTCATGCATATCGTCCATTCTTTTTCGTAGCTGAATCACATAATCTTCACCAGCTACATCTTCTCCAGGTCGGCAGCCAAACTCAAGGTCGCACGGTAGTCTCATGTCACACCCAAACAGGACCTTTGCTGGTGTTTGGCCTGTTGATTCATTGACAGCGGATCTATAAGCCATTGCAAAGAGCGAAAGATACTGATCCCTATTCGCTGATGGTTTGAAACCACTTTTGACAGATATTTTCCAATGGTCTTATTCATTCGCTCTACAATTCCATCAGATTGTGGGTACAATGCTGTGGTTCAGGTTTTCTTCATGCCTAGCCTGTCACAGATTCCACGGAAGAGTTGGCTTTCAAAATTTCTGCCTTGGTCACTGTGGATCTCCAAGGGTACTCGAAATCGACAGATAAACTCTCTTATCAACATATCTGCAACAGTTGCGGCCTCTTGATTTGGAATGGCGTAGACTTCCACCCACTTCGTGAAATAATCCATAACCACCATCATGTATTTATTACCATTCTCGGTCATGGGGAATGTTCCAGCAATATCTAAGGCTATCCTCTCAAATGGGCTACCAACGTTGTATTGCTTCATGGGAGCTTTCCTTTTTCGCTGAGGTCCATTACTCATAGCACAGCTAGTACATTTCTTACACCAGTCCTTTACATCATCGGAACTATTCATCCAATAAAACCTTTCCCGAACTCTCTGAAGAGTTTTCCTAACACCGAGATGTCCTCCTGATGGACTGTCATGTAACTGACGAAGTACTTCGGCTACTCTACTCCTTGGAACGACTAACTGTCTTCTGTTCTCGGAACCATCATCATTTTCAAGTACTCGCTTTAATAAGCCATCTTCCAGGATAAAGGAGTCCCACTGAGCCAAATACGACTTAAGTTCTGGAGAGAGATTAGATAGCTCTTGCCAAGTAGGTCGACGATTTTCCTCTTTCTATTGCCGCATCTTCTTTAGGATGGTATCGTTCTCTTGTTCTTCCCTAATTTAAGCAGGGGCCCACTCATCGTTGACTACCGTTGTTCTTAGTAGTTCAGTTTCTTTGGATTCCGCTTTGTTGCAGTGGGAGCACTCTGCTGGACACGGTCTTCTAGAAAGAGAATCGGCATTTCTGTGGCTAATTCCAGATCTATGTTCGATCTTAAAGTCGTACTCCTGAAGTCGCTCAATCCATCTGGCGATTTGACCCTCCGGATTTTTGAACTGCATCAACCACTTAAGAGTAGCATGATCGGTACGGATTAAGAATTTCCTTCCGTATGGGTATTGGTAGAAGTGTTCCACATATTTCACAATTGCCAGGAGCTCTTCTCGTGACGCAGTAATTTCGCTCAGGTTTCGAGAGCACTTTACTAAAATAACCCATTACTCTTTCTTTTCCTTCTTAAATATGTGAAAGCACTCCTCCAATTCCCACATTACTGGCATCAGTATCCAGGATAAATTCTCCCTTTGGTAGTGGGTAGCCTAATATTGGCGCTGTTGTTAAATGCTTCTTTAAAGTTTCGAAGGCAGTTTGGCAGTCTTCGTCCCAGCAGAATTCTCTTGCTTCTTCTGTGAGTCGCGTTAGTGGTTTAGCAATATCTGTAAACTTCTTTATGAATCTTTGGTAGTACGTACACAGCCCCAGAAAAATTCTTATTTGGTGTTTATCCTTTGGTTGTGGCCACTCTTTGATAGAAGCGACTTTTTCCTTATCTACAGCCACGCCATCCTTGCTGACTACATGATTTTAAAATGTTAACCTCAAACATGTTCATAATTTTCTTAATACACTTTTTTAATATCTCTTTCAACAAGGAAGACATCGAACTTTTCCACAAGATTGGTCCACGCTGTATACAGGGTGTACCAATAAAAACTCCCAGGCCGGATATTTTGTTAAGAAATAGAGATATTTTAATTCTGTAAAAGCCAGTTCACAGAGCACTAAAAGAGCTTCAGTTTTAGATATAAATTGATTTTAAATAGGTCAATATGCAGATGGCGCTGCGCTCAATAATTATTTTTCGATGGGAGGAACTCTCTTGTGTAGCGCATCTTATAAAAAATGCATTTTTAAGCAAATTTTGTTCTATGAACTAATTCGATAAATCTAGCAATTTTTGATATACAGAGTGGGTCATTCAAAACAGTTTTATCCTGTTTTTCGGCATTAATCATTGTATTTTTGGAAAATGCTAAAACAGGTCGATTTTTATTCCAAATTAAAGACATTTATACAATATAGACATATGTCATGTGTCAACCCCCTCCCTTGTACTTCTCCACACCTTAATTTTAAATAGGTAATGTACCATGTATGGCTCATCATTGAAAAGGTAATTTAATGGGGGATTCAGAAATATTTCTGTAAATTACGTTACTTAAATTTTATCGCCCTCTAGCGGGATAAAAAACTACTACGTATTATAGAGTGTGATACTACAATGTGTAGTACATCATTAAAAAGGTAATTTTATGGGGAATTTAGAAATATGACTGTCCATTGTGATACTTTTAATTGTACCGCCCTCTATCGGGATAAAAAACTACGTATTTTAAAGTGTGACACCTTATTTGAAAGCAAATTTAATTACTAATTCAATGTACCACATAACATTAATTAATAACATAATATTAATATAAATATCCACATTGCTCTTGCAATAGTTTAAAAATTAGTCGTGCATTATTTTAAACATTATTGCTAACTTTATTTTGTTGCAAGTGCAATATGGAAATATTTATATTAATGTTATGTGGCGCATTGAATAAGTATTTAAATTAGATTTTAAATGAAGTGTCACACTTTGAAATACGTTACAGATTTTTTTATCCCGATAGAGGGCGCTAAAATTAAAAGTTTCGCAATAAACTGTCATATTTCTGACTTCTCCATAAAATTACCTTTTTAATGATGTGCCGTACATGGTACATTCCTTATTCAAAATTAAGGTTGGAGAAGTGGAAGGGAGGGGGTTGACACATGACAGATGTCTGTATTGCAAAAATGTGTTTAATTTAGAATAAAAATCGACCTGTTTTAGCATTTTCCAAAAATACAGTGATTAATGCCAAAAAACAGGCTGAAACTGTTTTGAATGACCTACTCTGTATATCAAAAATGGCTAGATTTATCGAATTAGTTCATAGAACAAAATTTACTTAAAAATGTATTTTTTACAAGATGCGCTACATAAGAAAGGTCCTCCCATCGAAAAATAATTATTGAGCGCAGCGCCATCTACATATTGACCTATTTAAAATCAATTTATATCTAAAACTGAAGATCTCTTAGCGCTCTATGAACTGGCTTTTACAGAATTAAAATATCTCTATTACTTACCAAAATATCCGGCCTGGGAGCTTTTATTGGTACACCCTGTATATTATGTTATCGCCCTTTAAAGATTGCAAAATTTAGGATATTTTACTTTAACATACTGTATCCTAAAAACTAGCCATAGTATTTAAGTGGATCCGAAAATAACAATGGTTATCCTAACATTGTTACCAATCAAAAAACAACTAAATTTACTGACAGTGATTTCCCCTTCAATCATTGACCTAATAATACATTTTCATAATATAAAATTCCTATAAACAATTCAGAATTTTTTGTTCATTTTCGTAACTAAGGATCTAAACATTATTGACGTATATCTCAAGAATAATAGAGGCATTTTCTCTCTCGAAAAGTCGTGTGTAGACTGATAAGTGGCCTTACCTTTTCAGACTATCTTTCTTTGAAAATAATGAAGAAAAATGACCTGTAGGACATAATAGAAAGGGATTGAGTGACATAGGATTTTAGGGTTTTACTTTCTTTTTTTTTTAGAAAAATGTTCTTAAAAGTGAAAACGTTGGGTATTGATAAAAATATTTTTATTTTCGTATAATAAAATTACATTATTAAAATAATACTTAAATATAAATATTAAAGGTCTATTCAAATTTGCTCTCCCATTCTTGTTGTTCTTTGCATTTTATTTCGGCCCATTTGGCAACATTTTCAGGAGAATTAGCTAAAAAGTAATAAAAGCATAGTATTATTGAAAAAATAGGCACACAATATGTAGTGAAACTGCAGTAAATGTAAATAACAAGTAGATTCATAAAATATATGTAGAATATTTCAATAAAACATGGCATAAATGATACTGCTGTTAGAATTAAAAAAAAAAAAAATGGTTAGCTTGATAAACTTATGTCTCTAAGACCTTCTATTTTCGTGTTAGCTTGGGAGGTATCTTTCTACGCTCCTGGCAAAAGGAATTAATTAATTAATTTATTTAGGTTACACCATCCAATAGTATAAAACCAATTACAGGATGGGCACAAAAATAATTACAATTACAGTATAATTTACATCATAAAAATAATAACAAAATATTAAATATTAATAATAGCAGAAATATATATTTCTGTATGCTTCTTTTTGAATAGTATTGACATGTTCAATAAAGTTTATCTTAGCGTCGAAAAGAAAGACATTTATTGATGTTAATATTGTTGACAGTGAAATTATACTCAATCGAATTTAGTTTACGAGTGAAGCTGATAGAATTACACTTAAAAATGTTTAGTGGTAAGTTGTTAGAATTACACCAAATGTTCAATTTATTTAGGTTCTCCTGCATAATCAGTCATCAATACTGAATATTGATTTAAACAATTTTAAATCATCGGCATAGAGTAGAGTATTACATGAAACGTTTTCAGTAATGTCATTTACAAAAATGGAAAATAAAAGTGGTCCTAGAACTGAACCTTGAGGGAAGAAGCTCTTATACAAATTGATTGAAAACCATGGTATTCAACTTTCAATTTACGATTACTTAAATATGATTCAAAGAAACGCAGAAAAGACGTAGTGAGTCCAACAATGGAAAGCTTATTCAGAAGTATACTATGATCGAGGCGATCAAAGGCTTTGGAAAAGTCAGTATATATAGCTTCACCCTGGCCACCCCTATCAAGGTTTTCCGCAACATATTGTGTAAAGCATATCATATTGGTATCTGTGGATCTGCCTGGAAAAAAGCCGGGCAGTGCCGTAGATATAATCGATTTTACATGAGCGAAAAGTATTTCATAAATGACATTTTCGAAAACTTTTCCAAAATTGTAAAGGATGGATACAGGTCTGTTATTTTCTATGATAGATTTGGATCCTTACTTAAAGATTGAAAAGATTTTAGATATTGTAGTGTGAGCCATTTCATTAGTCAGTCATGCTCTAATACTCCAAGTCCCTCTCTGTATTATTTGGCCTTTGAGGCTCAACTTGTCCGATTATCATACATAATTAAACCCCTAAGACTAAACCTATGTGACGACTATGGCGGGAGAGTTTTCGATTAATGTTCCAGAAAAGACGGGATAATGTTTCTAGAGAATTTGGTGAAGTTTCTAGAGAATTTGGCGACCTTTCTAGCTCATTCGCCAAACTTTTAAATTTGTATATAAATATTGGTGGAGAACGCAGTTAGTCAGTAGTTATATGGACAGTGCAGATAAATAGTAATTAGTAGATAGACAGTGGTGAATATAAATAGTGATCAGTTTAAAGACATTCGAAGTATATATAAATTAAAATAGTATTGTTTAAAATAAATAAGTGTTTAAATAAATTATTAATAAATAAACTGTTGTTTGAAAATAAACAAACATCACATTTTTGTCAAGAAGTGGAATAGTGTAAATAAATAGTGGACAATAATGGCTAAAAAACTGTGTGAATTAAAAGTGGCCGAGTTGCGTCGAGAATTAGAGGATCGTGATCTGGAGACTACAGAGAAGAAAGCAGAACTGGCAGAGAGGCTTAAAGAAGCACTGGAAAGTGAAGGTTTGGATCCGGAAACGTTTCTATTTTCGGATGATGCTTCTTCAATAATTTCTTCAGTTTCTTCCGATTTGGAAAACAAAATCTCCTCTTTAGTAACCAAAGTTTCGTCTGATATGACCTCTATGAAAACCGATATTTCTTCTAATATTTCTTCTTTGGAAAATAAAGTTTCTTCAGACATTTCTTCCTTAGAAGAAAAGGTGTCTTCTGATGTTTCTTCTGTGAAAAACGAAATCTCTTCTTTAGAAACTAAAGTTTCTTCTGAAATATCTTCTTCAAAAACCGAAATTTCCTCCGATTTAGAAAACAAAATCTCTTCTTTGAAAGATGAAATTTCTTCTGATATGTCTTCACTAAAAAATTAAATTTCTGCTGATGTGGAAAATAAGATGACTAAAGATGACTAAAGTGCCATGAGGTGGAGTCGAAGTTGAAATTGGAAGGAGCTGTAAACTCTCCTCGTGTTAAGGCCCCAACTTTCGACGGAAAGATGTCATGGACGAACTACCTTAAGCAGTTCGAAACAGCTGCCAGAGCAAACGAGTGGTCTGAACGAGAAAAGGCAATAAATTTGACAATCGCTCTTCGAAGGGACGCTTTGGATGTCCTTCAGACTATACCCGTGGAAGAGACAGATGATTTTGAACAACTCAAAAAGAGATTAAATATGAGATATGGCCACGAACACTTGGAGCATTTATACCAGTCACAATTGAAGAATCAGTGGTCATTTGATGACATTTTTACAAAATTCGGTCAATGTAAACATTATACAATAATAATTATAGCATAAAGGGAGGGTAATTTATAATGAATAACCCTGTTAGGTACCATAAATTTTCAGTAAAAAAAATTTAATTCGCACTTTTACGTAGATTAAAGAAAAATGTAATTTTGTGCGTTTTCTTGGTGCAGACATTTTGCGACACACTGTATATTCAAATCCAAAATGATGTATTTTCTTTTAACACATACCTAATAAAAATTTATTAGCAAAATTTAAATACTTGTTATTTTCGGTATATTTCTCCTTTAGACACACACATTTTTAGTTTCATTGTCAAAAGATTTAAATAAAATTACCGGACCTTATAATATTCTAGTATAATTCGATGATCCCGAGTGGCCATAGCAAAAAGACGAAATTTGAGCATGAAGATTTAGATGTTATTAACGTAAAATTAATGTTTTGAAATTAATTTAAGTTTTACCAATTTAGAAAATAAAATTAAATAATAAAAAAAAAGTATCCACTCGGGGGGTTTGAACTCGGTTCCCTTCGATTCGTAGACAAGTACTCTAAATTTTCGTGATGAAGACTTATGAAAAAGTTTTACTCTTTAACGCTGATAATCAGACTGCTTTCAGTTTCATTAAAATCTCAGTTTATTTCTAAATATAGACGAATATCTTGTGGAATGCTATTATTTATTGATTCAAGAATCACTAATTTTTATTTATATTTAATCTAAATAACTAAAAAAATATATACTGACAATTAATTTGACGAAATTGTCATTTATAAAGTTCTAACATCTGACCCCATCTGACGTAGAGGGCGTATCTCACCAGTAAATAAAATCGTTAGTTCAA
The DNA here is from genome assembly GCA_927349885.1 of Psylliodes chrysocephalus. NCBI lineage: Eukaryota > Metazoa > Arthropoda > Insecta > Coleoptera > Chrysomelidae > Psylliodes > Psylliodes chrysocephalus. Next base: position 10,338,237 of record OV651821.1, read on the forward strand.
TGATCGTACCAATAGATGTCGGGCGCGATTGCCTCCAATAACTTTTACATGGCGATTATCCTACTATATAGTTCTTTATACAATGTTAACACGTTGATGGACAGTAGGAAAAAGTGGTGGTTGCAAAAAATGGCACTGGTACTTTTGAACAAATTAGGGCTCGGATTACCATATAAGGTATAGTAAACCGCTCAGAATTGAAAATAGTTCAAAAATTTCGATTTACAAGAATTTACACGTTGACTCAGATAAACGTCTCCCAAGATTTGAAAAGGAAAAATTGCTGTGACACCGATAGACGCCTTGTTAACATAGAGGTGTAGCCAGAGGGGAAGAAGCGGCCTCCTCCGAATCCCTAACATGTTATGGTAAATTTTTTTATGGCGCCCTAAAATCCTTCTTATTCAATTTATTGGCAAATAAAATATGTGGAAAAAAAGAAATCTCTCTACCTTTCTGGATGTGCCACTGAATAAAGCACCAAAAATATATTAAAAATTGTTTTATTCTCAACTAGGAGCTCAACCAAAAGGTGAAAAGTACAAACAAAAACACGGAGAAGATGTCACGTGCAACAAAATTATAACCATGTAAAAACGACGATATTATAATGTTATCGGTCTCAAATAAGGCAGAAACTATGCCCATTCCCATTTAATATGGGAAATGGAACGCCGACAAATGTCTTTTCGTTTATCGGCGATATTAATTTCAACGCCGGACGGCCTTATGTCATATTTGGCTATCCAGCGAAGACGCCGATCGACGTCACTGTCCATCAACGTGTTAAAGAAATGTCCGAAATTTTAATTTTATTAAGAGCTTTTGCCATATTACGTAGTGCAATGGCTTCATTTCAAACAAAAACTGTATTTCCCACACCAGATGATTAATAAAATGAGGTTTCAGAATGACGTTCCAAATATTTTACTCCTGTTCATTTCATGGCTTATAGATGCAAAGCTATTTGTCGAGGTAAAACAATAAACTGATAATAAAGAAGATATACAGGGTGTCCTTTAAAATGTGTCCCAAAATTCTCAGGCAGATTCCTTAACCAAAAAATGGAAAAAAAGTTCCTATAGACCTATGTCCTAAAGTGCCCCCTAAGCGAGCAACAGCCTCTCGAAATCATTTTTTTTATTTTGATTTTTTGAATTTTCTTAAAAATGGAAACAAATAAAAGAACCAAATTTTGGCTGTTAAATATGATCAATAATAGCGACCTTTTGACACCTTCAAAAAGAAATTATTTCGTCAGGGGTGTACTTGGGAATTTTTTGAAAATTTTGATTATTCATAACTTTTTTGTGTTTTTGGTAATGACTTATCCATATTTTTTTTTACATTCTACATTGAAAACTACGTCAAAAAGGAATACTTGTTTGATCTCGATTGGAGCAGCCGTTTCCGAGAAAACATCATCCAAAGATATTCGTCCACTTTAGCTTACTTTTCAATTTTCCTAAATTACCTCGGTGAATCTCGTAAATAAAAATAACTTTTTTAGCTCTCTCTAAATAATTGTAGTTCAAATGTCGTGGTGGGACTATTTTTATTTAATAATAAGAAACGGTTTAAAAAAATATTTATTCTAAAAAAACAAATCAAAAAAAATTAAAGCAGATGCTCAATGTGGCGACCATTGGTTTCCACACACAAGCGCAACCGTCGCATCATAGACTGTCTTACACGAAAAAATACTTCAGGATTATTCCTAAGAACTTCGCAATGATGAAAAACTCGTTCTTCCAATTCTTCAACTGTTTCAACAGGACTGGAATAAACCAATGATTTTAAATAACCCCAAACAAAAAAAATCCATTGGATTTAGATCTGGTGAACGAGGTGGCCAGTTAACAGGACAACCTCTGCCAATTACTCTACCCTCAAATCTTTCGTTAAGGTGCTGTCTAGCTTCAAGGCTGTAATGTGGTGGAGCTCCATCATGCATAAACCACATGTTATGTCTGATTTGAATCGGAATATTATCAAGAAGCTCATGTAAGTTATTTTCCAAAAAAAGCCTGTATGCTGCTCCATTTAACCTATTCGGCAAAACAAATGGTCCAATAAGGTAATTATCAATAACTCCAGCCCAGACGTTTATTGAAAATTTATCCTGGTGGTGACGTTCAACAACCGCGTGAGGGTTATCTTCAGCCCATTCATGCATATTTCGAAAATTTATTATACCATCTCTAGTGAAACCAGCTTCATCGGTAAATAGCACTTTATTAAGAAACATTGCATCTTGATTACATCTTCCAAGAAACCATTCAGAAAAGATAACTCGCGGCTCATAATCAGTAGCTTTAAGTGCCTGAACTTTTTGAATGTGGTAAGGGTACAATTGTTGTTCACGCAAAACTTTCCATACCGTGTTACGTCCGACTCCCACTTCTGAAATTAAATGAGAGAATCTGTGTAGTGAATAGTTAAGAAAGAGAATCCATTGATTTGGGAAATCAGATTTTTTCTGCATAACGCAACTCTTTTCGATACGAAAAGTCGTGAAATGTAAGAGAAGCAATAACAAGTAAAAAAACTAGTTTTATACGATAAGGTACGGGGTAGCTAAAATAATAAATAAGTAATTACTTACCATTTGCTATTTTTCTGGTACTTGGCAATGGGGTTTCAGCTACCCTATCCAAAATTGCTTCTTCCAAAGCAGGAGTTCTCACATAATTTTGTCTTCCACTGTTACTAGAGTTTTTCTTAAATGTACCAGTTTCCCGAAGTCTATCGTCAATTCTAGAAAACGTCTTAGCGCATGGAAGATGCCTATTTGGAAAGCGCTCCTGATAAAGTCTGCGAGCTTCATTGGCATTTCCAGAAGCGAGTCCAAAACATAAGTGCATGTCCGTCATTTCGCCGAATGTGTAATCATTATTGTAGTTATTGTGAGCCATTTTAAACAAAATAATAACAATACAACGAATCGCACCAGAACACTTTTAGAAATAATGTTTAACTGAAGAAACATTTTTATCAGTGAGCGAAAAAAATTATCCATGAAACACAAAAACGCCAAAAAAATACATATTTTTACTTTTTTATTCTAAACAGCTAAATACAAACCTTATGGTCTTCATAATAAATAAATGGGAACTAAATTTTTAAATTTTATTTAGAGAGCTAAAAATAGTATACAGGGTGATTGATTAGTGTGAGGAAGCTCTGTAGATCTGTTATAATAAAAGTAGGCAGCTTTAAGCTTCACATTTTAAAATTAGTTACGATGTGACAGGGTGTTTCATAAGGCCGTGCCAAATCAAAGTTATGTTTTTTAAATGGAACACCCTGTATATTTTTATATTTTTAGAATCTGCTCGATAATCTGATTTCAATGATACATCACACTTGTTATCTAATATGAATAGTAAAGGATCTACAGCTACTCAAAAATCACATTTTTTCAAATTCAGGTGGCTGTTGTAGCCAAACAGTTGGAAATCGAGGAAAACGGCTTACAGTCCCTATCCTAACTTTTTAAGGTCTATTCAGTGACATAAAATACATATTATTTGATACAGGGTGATCAAAAATCCAAAATCACATCCGATTTTTGATCACCCTGTATCAACTAATATTTTTTGCCACTGAATAGACCTTCAAAAGTAAGGATAGGGACATGTAAGCCGTGTTCCTCGATTTCCAACTTTTTGGCTACAACAGCCAAAATTGAAAATTAACCTAAACTGCACGAATATCTTTGGATGATGTTTTCTCGGAAACGGCTGCTCCAATCGAGATCAAACAAGTATTCCTTTTTGACGTAGTTTTCAATGTAGAATGTAAAAAAAAATATGGATAAGTCATTACCAAAAACACAAAAAAGTTATGAATAATCAAAATTTTCAAAAAATTCCCAAGTACACCCCTGACGAAATAATTTCTTTTTGAAGGTGTCAAAAGGTCACTATTATTGATCATATTTAACAGCCAAAATTTGGTTCTTTTATTTGTTTCCATTTTTAAGAAAATTCAAAAAATCAAAATAAAAAAAATGATTTCGAGAGGCTGTTGCTCGCTTAGGGGGCACTTTAGGACATAGGTCTATAGGAACTTTTTTTCCATTTTTTGGTTAAGGAATCTGCCTGAGAATTTTGGGACACATTTTAAAGGACACCCTGTATATGTACCTAAATGTTTGGCGAAGGTTTCACCTGAGAAAAAAAATTACATTCGGTATTGATAATTTTGACCTTAACGAGAAAACCATTGATGGAAAAGGAACAACACATGCTATGGCCTTGGTTGTGTTTCAAGAAAAACAGTCTATACAACCAATTAGGGACCCGATTAAAGGAGGCAAATTCTCTTTAAGCATCGAATAAACGGTCATAAGTCTGCAGCGACTTGAAAAATATAATAAGCCTAAAACCCGTCCTGTACTTCCCGAATTAAAGTTACCAACAATATCTCGAGAAAATTCAACTAGCTCGAAAAAGATGAATTTATTTTGGTGAGTGTTGAAATTCCTCTAGAATGAGTATTCTTTCCTGGGATGGAGTGATTTTTAAAATATTATGTCTAAAAATAATATTCTAGTTTCATCAATTACATACCTTCCCTTTTTAAATGCTCCCCCAGCAGAATTTGACACAGTTTTTACCGCAATAGTAAGGTTAGCACAGTTAGCAGAAAAACTGAATCAGGATCATATTGTAATAACCGCAGACTTAGCAATTTATTACAAGGCGCGCGAAATACTGTGAAACAAACCTCCACAATTGTCTGGCAAAGTGACTTTGCAACTTGGTAGGATGCACCTAACAATAGCATTTATTGCAAGTATAGGTTATATTTTTGCTGATGGTGGACTAACTTCGATTTTTGTCGAAACAGACATTTACGCAGCAAATTCTTGTCGACTAATGCTCGATGGAAAGCAGTAATATCGCGCTATTCGAAGTCTAACATTAGCAGCCGATGCAGTGTTTCAATTATTTTACAAGTCTCTAAATAAATAGTACGAAGAAAATAAAGAACAAAAGTTTTTACTGACGAGCTGAAAAAAATGGACAGAGTAATAAAATCAAGAAATGACGAAGCAGGTAACTTAGAAGATCTTTCCTACTTTCTTGAAGATCACAACAAAGTTGTAGCAGAATTTGTAAACTTGGGTTGCGGTTCATCAAAAACATTTAAATATTGGTACATTTTTTTGGAGACAATCGATTTACTTTGGTAAAAGAAATGGAGATTTTTGAAAGTCATCTGTGACAATCGAAAATGCACTTGTGTTAAAGAAGGCCTAAAATATTGTAACGAGTGTAAATGTCGTTCCTGCAACAACAGTATCAAAGATTTTGACGTAGATCCAGAAGATGACGAATTAGAGTGCTCTAAATAATAAATATTTCAACGATAAACCTTATTATATGTTTACATTTTTAGTTTCATTCAATTCAAAATGTTTAATATACTACTAATTAGGTAAGTATAAAGGGTTAGTTTATAACACTGATTGATATTTATATGTACTTATACCTATCTTTTGGATCTCTTTTTATATTTTTTACCTTTGCACCTGCTTTACATCCCTACCTGTTTTAGAGCTATTGAAATAAGTTAAGACTGCTACACATTATCAGAACTAAGAACGTTCTGACCGATCGCCGGTCGCGCTCGCAGGCCCGGAGCAGAGCGCGCAAAAATATGATTTTGGCCCGTTTAAGAAAAATCGCTGACTCGATACTATAACCGACACATAAAAAGTTTTCATTCTAAAAATTTTTTTTGACTATTGGCTTCAATTTGTTCGTAGCATATATGTACAAATTTTTAGAAATAAACTTATTTCTCGATTGCTTAAAATTACGTTACTGAAAATAACCAGTTTGAGTTTGCTGTTATTTTAACAAATTTACAATTTTTTTTGGGGATTTAAGTGGAGTATTGTTCAAAGCGCTATTGTGTCTACTTTAATATGTAAACAAAATTACCTCGATATCACGATTATATTCCGAGATATAGCGGTGGAGACGTTAAAAAACATGTTTTATAAAAAATCGATTTTTTTTTAAGTTTTTTCGAAATAAAAAAGTTCTCGACCACCAAAAAATGTCGTCAAAAATGATTTCGTGTACCTGATTACCTTACTAAAGAATTGCACTAAGTCTTGTTTGGTTCTACGCCGGTTTTTTTTTTTTTTTTTCTCAAAAACTAAGCGACTTTCCTTTTTTTACTCCGCTATAAACTGAATGAGCTACTTCCATGCTATTTCCATCAAAAATGTTTGTTTAGCTAACAATAAATATATGCCACGCTTTCCGGTCGCATTGTATATATCTGTATCAAACTTTTTTATGTTTAGTTCGTGGTCTAGATTAGACGTGACAGCTTTAAAAACATTTCGCTGACGAAAAACTCTGATTTTTCCGAGAGATAAAATTTTAGGAGCGCCGAAAAAGGTCTGAGAACTCTCCCTTTTTTGATAAATGAGTTTTCTGCAGTCACGAAAATTTTAGCAGTCCGTCTGATCGGATAAAAGGCAAAGCTTGTTTATTGGATATCTGACTTTTTCTGTACGATATAAAAATTTATTAGATCTGTTTTCTTACTGGCAGAGATTTTAGCTTGTTATTCAGTAAACAAAAATCTTTTTAAAAGTAATGTTTCGTCTTACCCAAACCATTAATGTACCAAAAAACAGGCGTGGACAAGGCTAGTCCAAAAATGTAATATCGCCATATCCAGTTGTGTTTAACATAATGTCTGAAAGGAAACTGGACTAGCTTTGCAGTAAAAGTATAAGGAAACTTCATAGGTTTTCTTTCAGATTTGTAAATTCGTTTAGTTTCTCCGCATGTGCAGTGAATGCTGGCAGGAGGTTTATTTTTGTTGAAAAAGAAGTACATCTTCGACAAACTTCGGTACTAGAATAATTATAATAAAATAACGGTATACATTTATAACCAATACTTACGGTTTCTTTTATAAAAATCTTGGTAAATTATAAAATACGGTATATTCAAAATATAATTCTGCAATAGGACATTTAAGTTAATGTAAAAGCATATCTGTCAATATGACATCAATGTTCTGAGATCACATATCAAAGTATGTGAATGAGATAGTTTGATTTTTCTAATTTACTTAATCCTAAAGCAGTAGTCGCCAACCTGTCGATCGCGAGCGGTAGCTCGCTGAGGCAATTCTGGTAGCTCTCAAGATTTTAATTTAAAAAATACAAACTGCAAAAATCAGAGAAGCTTCCGAAAATTCCACAAAAAAATCTAATTGTCATAATATTAAACATAAACAGCGGCAACGTTGCGGTGAGCGATCTGCCGCTGACGCCATCAAGCTAAAATCGGCTAGAACCGACCAGCGGGTTAGTGTTCGAGAACGATCAGGATTGCTTTGAACGGGATAAATACGCACGGCGCGGCGACATTGCGCTTAGTTTAAAACTGAACGCGTAACCAACGTCCAGCGGTTGGATTAGTAGAGACCAACAAAAAATAATATGGCAAGCAGTTGTAAGAAGGTAAAGACATACCACTTTCATTCGGAATGGGAAGAACAATACTTTTTCACAGATAAAAATGTGTGCTTGTTATGTAATACTTCGGTCTCCGTTGCTAAAAAAGGAAATATTGAGAGACATCATAAAACTCTACATTCTAATTTTGAAAAATCATTCCCACTACATTCTGCCGCTAGAAAGGAGAAACTGAAACAGTTAAAAAAGCAGTTAATTGGACAACAATATTTTTAAGAACAGTCGATAAAAATAAGGCTGCAACTGAAGCATCGTACCATGTGTCCCAGATAATTGCACAAAAAAGAAACCTTATGAAGACGGGGAAATGATAAAACAGGCGTTTTTAGAAGCTGCTGATTCGTTATTTGCCAACTTTAGAAATAAAGACGAGATAGTTTCAGCTATAAAATCTATGCAACTTTCTGCTAATACAGTGATGAGACGTGTAGAAGTAATGAGCAATGATATTTTTTTACAGTTAAGAACTGACTTAGATAACTGTGTTTATTTTTCACTTCAACTGGATGAATCAACAGATGTCGTTGATACTGCCCAGATGACCGTGTTCGTCAGGATGGTTTTAGTGATTTTACGATTAAAGAAGATCTTTTGAAGTTTATTCCACTGAAAGGACACACTACTGGATAGGAGTTGTTTTCTCATTTAAAAAATATTATTTCTTCCGAGAAAATTCCAATATCGAAAATGGTAGGCTTGACAACCGATGGCGCTCCAGCTATGGTGGGTTGTGATAAGGGTCTGGTGGCGTTATGTCGTAAAGATGAAACTTTTCCGCAATTTCTCTGTTACCACTGCATTATCCATCAGCAAGCATTATGTGGAAATTTCCTGAAACTAAACAACGTTATGAAACTGGTGGTAAAAATTGTGAACAAGATTAGATCTCAAGCGTTACAAAGAAGAGTATTCAAAACCTTGGCCGATGAAGTTGACTGTCAATACGGGGACCTACTCCTTCACTCTGAAGTCCGATGGTTAAGTAGAGGCTTTGACTTATCTGGAATTTATAAATTAACTTGTAAATCTTGCCATTCTTTCTATGTGGGACGCACATTTCGAAATTTCAAGATCCGTTTAAAAGAACATTTACGTTGTCTTGACCAAAATACAACAGGTTTTTCACATTTTGCCAACCACCTACTGGACTCAAATCACGACTTCGATTCAACTGAAGGTTTCGAAATCCTTCATAGTTCCTACAATAGATTTACTCTTAATAGCTTCGAAAACCTCGAGATATTGAGACATTTAAAATTAAATCCTGTTGGTTGCTTAAATGCCCAGATATTGTCAGAAACTCCTCCTGTTTTCTCAACACTAATCTAAATTTATCGTTCTAACTTCCTTTTTAACCTCCCCTCTTTATTTCTATTCACATATCTTCTTGCAAGGGGTACATTTCAGTAAGTAATTTTTATATTTTTTATATTTTTTCCCATAAGAAACCAACGAGCACGTGTAAAGATTAGGTTAGATTGTCTGATTTCCACATGCGTCATTTTCTTCTTTTATTCTTCAATTGCTTCACAACAGTTAACCCAGTCATTTCTTCTTCTTTCTTCTTCCTACAACATCACATACACTTGGTGATTGGTTCATGGCCCAAATCTTATATAATAGATAATAAATAATTCTTCACTCATAGTTTACATCTTATTAACTATACCCTGTCATAAGTTTACCCAAGAATTTTTTCGTTATAATACTTACCACCACCTGTAGAGGCCTTAACTTGACAGGTCTCCTTTCAAAAAATGTTAGTTTTTTTAAAAAACAACAATGTTTAAAATAGGCCTTATCTTTTAATCTGTTTAATGTATGTGATTTGTTTTTGTATAGTCTTGAATATTTTAAATTTTTACTATAATTGACTAATATTTGTTTTTTCAAATATTTTTAACTTTTTATTACGTGTAAATCGGTTCATTTTACAATTTATTTCAACCCAAAATTGATGAAACTTGTTTTTGTAGTATTCCCTAGTGGATGGAGAGTATGGTGAGTTTTCTCTTTTTTATTATTTTATATATCGTTTTGTTTCCAAGTTAACACACCACATATTCTCCTTTCCACTAGGCGAGCCTGAAGATGAAGTGATGACACTTCGAAACCGGTCGCACTCAATGTTTTGTTAAACAATTAAACATTGACTTTCCTTGTGAGATATAAAGGACTTTTTCTCACCCTTCACCTTAAAATTACCTCAACTCACACATGGCTACCCCCCTTGTCAAAGTTAATAGAAACCTTTTTTCATATTTTTGGACGAGCTATCACGTCCTGAACTGCGCATATATTATTGAAACACCCTGTATATACAGGAAAGAGCGGAGATCACCAAAAGGGAGCCCAATGCCCAACGACAGGAACAAATCTGGTATACAGACGGGTCTAAGACTGCGGAAGGCACTGGGACAGGAGTATTCTCCAAAAACCCTGATACTAACCATAGCTATGCTATAGGAATACATTCCTCGGTATTTCAGGCCGAGGTATACGCAATTTTGCAATGTGCAAAAACGAACAATGAAAGAGCTGTTGAAAATCAGCATATTCAAATAATGTCAGACAGCCAAGCGGCACTTATCGAGTCAGAAGGTTACGTCGAGGCTGGTATGGGAATGCATCGAAGAACTAAGAACACTGGCAAACCGTAATAAAGTAAAACTATTTTGGGTGCCAGGTCACAAAGGGATCGAAGGCAACGAAAAGGCTGACGAACTTGCAAAAAGAGGGTCAGAAGAAACACCGGAACCAGACACAAACCCAGGAGTACCAAAAAGTACAGTCCGGGGTTTTATAAATGACTGGATTCGGGAACAACATATCAACTATTGGGGAAGCACCCCAAAACAGGCACATGGAAAAGCCTTCATAGACAGACCATGTCCCAAAAGAACTGGAGAACTACTCTTAATGAATAGGAACCAGTTGAAAGTGATAACAGGGTTCATGACTGGGCACGCCCCAGTAAAGGGACACTTGAACAAAATTGGCATGTACAATGGGGAACTCATGTGCCGACTATGTCACAAGAAACCAGAAACGACCAAACACATACTGTGCAAATGCGAAGCTCTAGATCGCAAAAGACAGGCTCTTTTTGGACAACCCCAGGTTGATCCAACAACGTATAGAACCCACTCACCCAAGGATCTGTACAAACTTGTACAAGGTACAAAGGTGATAGAGTGGGTGCTATGAACTAACATGGGGTAAAACACAATAAGCCAATAGGCTTCAGTGTTATTCGGAGACACATAGTCAGACGAGCCCAGGAGAGAAAAAAAATATTCGGAAGAAGATAAATAAACTATCTAATAATCTGTTTTATTAAAACATTCGCCTTACATGTGCCTCGAATGCTTTCAGAAGCATCTAGCAACTTTTTATTTTGAATAAGCTAATTTTTTATTATTTTTTTAGTTGAAATCGGTTGGAATTACTTGTTCATTTGTTGTGGTTTTCAATATCAGAATATAGTTTCATTTATGTTTGTACAATATTTCAATTTAATTTCATTTTTTTTGTAGTTAAATATGTCAAAATACCAAAATATAAAAAAATTGGTCCTTAAAAGTTCACCCGGTATATTAATTCTGCCTGGTTTTTTTATCTCCTGGGACCACTAAATACGTCAGTATACGTTAAATTAATATAAAAGGTGCTCACTTGAAATAAAAAAAACCAAATGCCCACCGGTGGGTACGCGGTCCGAACAGAAAGACTGAAAATGCCCACCTGTTGACACACGGCGCTAAATATGTTAATACTTAACCTTAAAATATCAAAAAAATCCCCCATAGTTAACCATTTTAAGAGTGGCTATCAAATTAATGTCAAAAAATGTTTCATGGGGCTAATTGGCCTTAAGGAAGTTTCCTTATTTGTTAAAAATTCATGAATAAACTTGGCAATTCAATTTAAACATTTTTAGCAGTTCCATTTGATATTAACACTGAACCTCTGTTATTCACAAAGTTTTGAAAATCTATGGTTGTCCATTCTTGACGCAATACAAAGTTCTTTAAATAAGCAGGGCCGCCGAGAGCCAAGCCGGGCCCCAGGACAATTCTCTAGATCGGGCCCCGTGACAAAAAAACAGCTCTTCAAACAAAAACTTTTCCTCCTCTACTTGGATTCAATTTTCTAACCTAAAACTTCCTCCTCTCGTCTTTTGTCGAGTTTCTTTTCTCATACAAAACAAAAATTCCAGTTCCCGGGCCCTCATTTGAGTCGGGCCCCGGGAATTAGTCCCGGCTACCCCCCTCTCTAGTCGGCCCTGTAAATAAGGGCCGATATTTTCGTTTGTCGTACGGTAAATTTTAAATCTAAAACAATGGCAAACTGGAATCCATAAGCTGTTACTATACGATTCTTATTTGTATAATTTGTATGATTGCCGCTTAAAATAATTTACGCCATTTCGCTCTTTGACTTTAAACAATCTTATGAATAGAGCGATATATAGAATTTGAAATCTTCAATATTTGAAAACAATTTTAAAATAACTGAATATTATAGTGATTTAAAACTATCGTTAAAGAATGATATATTTAGTAACGAAGACAATGTAGTGTGATCGTTTTTTTATTAACAACTATTTTTTCTACATGTAATATAATTGTTTCATCGATGTCGAAGAGTAGGCACGTGTCGTGCCAGGACCGGCTTGTAATGTAAATTTTATTAGAAATTATGAAAGAAGTTAATGTTTTCTTTGCACAATGTTAACGTAGAGAATTATTTGACTAAACAGACTGATGTTATTTTTACATGTACAAGAAATATATTTTAACTTAACTTAATAAAATTTAACAACCTATGCAGTTTGTTCATTTTCTGCCAACTTACTTTCGACTTCATTAATGTACACTGTTATTTGTTATCAAACAAACACCTAAACTGAACACTTTATAGAATAAATAAAAATCTTCTTAGAATATAGAAAGTTTGCAGTTAGGCATAATGGAAGTGTTTTTTGGAAATACCATGCAAATTCTGGAGTACCACAAGAATCTAATTTGGAACCTACCCTATTTATTATATTTATCAACGATCTTCCTTCCATTTTCAGCCACGTGTCTTAAGCAGTGTCTTCTATTTGCAAACTCCTTTCGAAATTATAATTTTTTGGTGTCCCGTAAAATCTGCACGCCACCTTGATTTCGATGGCATTTTGACAAAATTAAGTCATAACCACACAGCTTTTATTCAAAACATTTGTATATGCAATAAAAACGATATTAAAGGGTGGGTGGTTGACAATGAATAACCCTGCACAAATTTGCTCGGCCACCACTGATAAATCGAATCCATTAACATCTCAAGATTGTTGCTCCTCGGAAATTCAATTAAAGAATACACAAATGTAAAGCCCCATTTGAATGGAAATTGAAAAGCAAAAGTGAAGAGAAACCGAATGTATTAAATTGTTTACATCGTGCCCTTGACAAAAAAACATTTTAATGGGAAAACTTGTATTTTCCGCTCTGTTTCTCTATATAAGGAATCATCACGAGTCAAGGATGTAAATATAATACTTCGTTTTCGATTCAAGTTGTTTTCAATACGGGAAATTGATAAAGCTTGGGTCGTCTCCAAGGTGTTTCGCAGTGGGTGGGTGCTTGACAGAGAAAATACGCAATTTTGAATCAATTGACAAACGAAATACAGATCAACATTAACTTTTTAGAGAGCTGCAGCCTCAGAAAAATTATCAGAGAATATAGGAGTAAATAAATAGGCAAGTAGTAGGTAATTAACTTTAAATATTATGGCCATGTAATTAAGAAATATTGAGAAATTTGAAATGTTAAGGCATAAGTCGAAATTTATATACAGAGTGTACCAAAAAGTAACGTAACATACTAATATTTAGATTCCTGATAGGTTTGCAAAACAATTTTCAATAAAATTTTATGAAATGAATTGAATTCGCGCGCGAATTTCGAAACGTCGGCCGGGCGCATTATTATAAGTAACCGACAGTCCGTGCATTCGCAAATTTCCGAGGCGACCCGATTAATGTGATATTAGTGACTGACAAGTCGGGCTTATTTGTCGGGTACATATAGGTTTTTGGTGAGCTATCAAAATGGTATTTAGTAACTGATGATTTAGCCTGACTCATCGGTCACATAGGGATGACCAGTCTTGCGTAATAATTTAATAAAAATACAATGATTAATACAAATGCCTATATTAGTAATATATATAACGTAGAATTTTTCATTTGTTTCTACTTGAGTTACTTCTTCTGCTTTGTATCTTCATTTGACTGACCTTTTAAAACACAGGTATTCAAAGAGTTGGTTAACTCATACTGGTAAACACTAACCTAATAAAAATGCGTGAGAAAACCGTCAAATTGTAAATAGTTCATAATATGGACTAAATTGTGTACAATCAACTCTAAAGATACATATTATCATGCAAAAACACTTTACACCGTAATAACACTGTGGTTAGTGTATACTCATTAATTCTAAATTTACAACCATGCTTTTTAAAAGCCTACTGTCCTATGATGTAAAACAAGAAAAAATGTTTTTAAATTTACCTTAACGTCTTCCTTCGAATAAATATAAAATTTGTAAGCATTATCTGTTATCTTTTTGTATTGCACACTGTCCGGAAATTCCATTGTAAAATTGTATTCTAATTATTGATATTTATGAAAATCAAGACGGAAAAAATGTGATCTTCTGTGCTACGTGACCATTCAACAAACAATAATGTAGAATGTAACCGACAAATGAATCTGACTCGTCGGTTTCTTAATACAACGTCAATCGGGTGGCCTCGGAGGCCGGGCGCGCTCGCTTCGCTCGCCCTCCTCTGTACTGGTTAGGAGGTAGGTGGGAGGAGCGTAGCGTGATCTTATGGAGAAACTGTTGCCATAAAAACGCTTGTCATCTAACGACTAAACAAATCCCATAGCGAGAAAATGCCTAGTTGCCAAGTTATAGATGGTTTCATCTTCATTTTAGTTTAGATTGAGATATTATGTTAAGAGTTAATTTAAATATAAGAGGCAATTGTGCGTTTTCTGATTACCGGTGTAACCTACCGCACCCAGGTACCATAATCATTTATTAATTCCATTTTATTAAAAAAAGTTGCATTCTTATTAAATACCAAATTCTTCATTTAACAAAAATCTCCCAGATAATTAAATCTTATTTACGACACCTAATAAATAATATCTATAACCCAGAGATCCAATTTCTTAAAAGTGTCTGGGAACGCAATCTAAAACCACCATACAACACGAAGTAATAATCATTAAAACTCTTAACGCTCTTATCTTAAGTCAGTTTTGAATAGGAACGTTGTTTTCGATACACAAACTTTCCAAGGCAAGTAATAAATCAGCCACCCCCTATCCACCTAAATTCGTATTTTCTATGAGAAACAAAACGATAGAGACACCACACAAACGATTAAACTGTGTACAAAAACCAGAGTTAAATGAGCTCAGATTCATTCAATTTTTGTCATTTGATGTGCAAGCATACATTTGTTAGTTCACATTCAAAGCAATCACCTTATTGTCAGTACCCAGTTATACCGTCTGTACCTTTCCTAAAACGCTCTTCCTAAACGACGTCTATCCCACAATACCTCCAATTTCCCAAAGGTGTCAACGTCTCGACGCCCAACGCCTCTCCGTTCTACTTCCCTACCTTTCGACGTCCCAACAATATCACCTAGTATTTCCTACCATTATATTCATCCCGACGCCCAACGTCTCGACGCTCGACGTCACTACGTCATCTCTTTATCCGACGTCCCCATCCGACGCTCAATATCTCATCCGACGCCCTACGTCCTTACTTATCTACCTCCCTGCGTTTGGCATTCTGCGTCACGACGCTCCTTCTCCGCCCCGCCATTCTAAATTTCGACGCCAACGTCTCAACGTCCCTGCTAATTATCCAAAATACAAAAATATAAAATGTCTGAAATAGAAACAGACGATAATATAAACCCAACGGTCTGTTTATCCGAGGGTGAGTTAATAACAACCAAGTTAAAATTATAAAAATGGGAATTTATTGTTGAATCATAATGAGTATTATTCTGTAACTCATTATTATTCAATAATGGTGAATCTTTACCTTTAAGGAATTTATTGCTAACCGACGTCGCATTTAGCTCGTCCAGATGTGTATGCTATGGGCCATATTGCCTTCAAATTAATATATCACCGTAAAAGATAATAAGAGTCTGGTTACCGAACTGTCAATGAACCCTCGCAAATAACAGCTCAGCTGATTGGGATAAATGACACATCGGACGACTAGACTCACATTTATCCGAATATGCTTGATGTTACTACAGGGTTGGACTATCTTAGATAATTATCTCTCAATCTTTGCACCGTAGGTAGATCTGAACATAAGGGGTAGTTCGCTAGTATTGATCTGGCTCTATTCTAGTAAGACTACATCTACATAAAACCCCACTAGGTGAGGCTGAAACATAAGGGATATCCGCCTGTTATTGCAACGACGGTATCTCAGTAAGCGCACCTATATAAAAAAGAAAACAACGAAACAAAGAATTATTAAAGATAGTGCAATTCTGAGGACGTTTGCTGTCTATTCTCAAGAATTGTTTAATTACAAATATTTGATGGCAAGTGGCCTGTGGCCTGTTGTTTGGGCGAGACACATGTGAGGTCTACCTTATAATAAATAATCTGTACATATTTATTTATTGGAGATCAAAAGAAAAATAAATTAAGTTAAATATACTTTGAGCATTATTTCATTCACAAATTTGTACCAAACTTTGCATCGAATCCTGGTTTATTTTAATTAACATTATCACAACGTGGGTATATAAATTATCAATTAATTAACTAGACGATCACTACACTACTAGAGGAAAAGGCCATATACAGTAAGTATGAATTTCTTTGAATTTCACAAGGGGAGGGAGGTAGTTAAATTAAAATACGGGCTTTTAATAATTATCTACAAGACCGGGGGTGGGAGGTCACACCGGATTTAGGTTTTTGTTTAGTCGACATCACGACAAGTGTTCCTATGGCAACGGTTTCTCCGTAACCGACTTCAGTTACACTAAAGTGAAAATTAAATGACCTGTAACTTACCAACTAGGCATTTCCTTACCACGGGAATTAGGTTTTTGTTTAGTCGTTACCATGACAAGTGTCTCTATGGCAACAGTTTACAGCTAAATTAACTCATCTGTAACTTGGCAACCACGCATTTCTATGTCAAGCGTTCCCATGGCAACAATTTCACCATAACTGATTTCGTTTAAAATAAAGTTAACATTAAATGATCTATAACTTGGCAACTATGCATTTCCTCACCACGAGATTTGGATTTGTGTTTACTGGTTACCATGGGAACGGTTGCCATGGCAACAATTTTTACGTAACTGATTTCGGCTAAACGAAATTTATTCCGTTTAGAAATCCTCAAACTTAAATTAAATTTTACATATGACATTATATAAAAAGTTATCACAGTATGTGTGACGTCACCACAATAACCACAATACTGTAACCAAGTATGTTGTGGTAAGCTTATAAAGAAATGCCTTAAAACTATTCACCGAGTGACGTCACAGTTAACCCAGCACAAATTGAACTAATTCAGCTATCCTCTTGTTGACAGTACTCTTTTAACTTGATAAATTCACTTGATTCAAAAAAGTTTTAAAAACTTTTGGATAACACAAAGTAATTATGTTTTAAAGTTTTCGAAAAGTACATTGTTTATTACTTTATACTGGGTGGAGTAATTTAAATAGGGCGCCATTTTTCATGCACGCATTTCCGTAGGTGGCGCTTTAGTAGTTGTTTAAAGCACATGTGTCAAAATCATCATGGAACGCTAAACGATCCTACAGCGCGTTCGAATTGTTAAAAAGTTTTATTTAAATAATGAGTTGATGATTGCTACTATACGGAATCTACGACAAGAGTTTGGTCGAAATAGTCATCTGGCCCCAAGGTCACCAGATTTAACGGCTCCAGACTTCTTTCTATGGGAATTTCTAAAAGATGAGGTTAATGCCAACAGGCCCAACACTGTAGAGCAGCTGAAAAACATTATTCGGGAAGTAATTCAAAATATTCCTCCCGAAACCTATCATTTGTCTGATATTATTTTTCATACATAATTTCTAACTTTCTATAAAAGATTAAGATGGAAAAAATGGACGATTTTATTTAGTTTTAAAAATATTAAAGAGACAAACCAGTCAGGTATATATTGGCCACCTGTTAGATGACGTAATATTAATATTTAAAAATTATGTACTACAACAATTCAATCATTGGGTGTGACCGGAAATAAATTAATAGAACTGCTTTTTAAAGAGTATGGAAATGTTATGTCAAAAATAAGGTATTTTTTTATATTTCTTTTTTGTTGATTTTAATTGGACACTTGGCAACATCGCGCTAATTTGTATTGACAGAGCATGACGGATATAATTCTAAATTTTAATGAATATTGGAAATGTTAGACGTTAGAAATGATTGGAATGCGTAAAATTAGTCACATAAGAAATGCATGGGTGGATTTAAAGAACATTGATATTAAAATAGTTAGGATAAACTAAACATTCTGAAAATCAATAGGGTTCTAAGTTAGAAGCAATTATTCAAGAAATACAAAACCGCAAGTCAATCAGAACTTTCGTTCTTGAGTTATCGTTCTTGAAACGTGAAAAAAAGTATAAAAAAATGGGGGTAACAAAATTTTGTCGTCTGAACGAATGCAATACTGAGGCCTCATAAGAAGGGCCTCAGTAATGTTGAATGAAAATAGTTATATTATTTACAAATAATAAACTTTATGCTTCTAACAAAATTGTTAAACTGTAACTCTGAACGTATTAAATTTAACCATTAAAAAACAGGGATGATTGATTATATGGGATTAAACTTTTTTAATCTTTTGGAATTAAAAATAACACTTCTTCAGTAGGTATCGAAAATCAAAGATTAGATCAAAGTGTCATATCTAAGACTAAATCAAATAAGTGTGAACGGCATATATTTTGAATTTTGTTCACGTACTCTTACATGTTTATTAACAAAAAAAGTGTATTTCCCAAGAGATGTTAAATCCACAATAGGTCACTTAAAATGTATCTACTAGTAGGTACACGTCATTTGTTCGGAGGTGCGATAATTTCTACAGACAATACCGCGTCATCAAAACCACAAACTTGGCACAGATTACTTGATTTACGAGTTTTTTTTAGCATTAATTTGCGGTTCGTTTTTTTTTTCGCAACATGTGCACGTCTGAAAGCAAAATGTACAAAAACACATCAATCATAGATGAATGTTTCGAGTCCAGCAAGCGTAAGAATAACGCGCAGGTCATCAAACCATGAGAAAATGTTTTTTTTTTTAACCTAAATTTTGTATTTAATTTACAATTACGTAATTATTTTAAAAAGTGTTTCAAAATCTATATTGAATAGTATAATACCAATCTTTACCCATGCACACCATAAATAATATGCAAGCGAAATTAGCCAAAAATCGCTAGTCAAAACAATGTCTGTCTTGAAATTATTTACAGGTCCGACCAACGTTTAAATAATATATTTTTAAATCCATTTAAAATAAATCAAATATATTTTTTTACGTTCTACAAGAAATAAGATGAAGATTTTATCATCCCTACATCTGTTTTAATTTAACACAGATAAAGTGAATGTTTGCAACGTTGCATAGACATGGTCTTCATTATCTATTAATTAGTTAACTCATAAAAACTACTATGATGAGATCATTCAACATTTTTTCCAAATAAACATGGTGTATACAAAAAATAAAATCATTTCTTTTGGTTGTTATATTTCTATATCACTGAGTTGTACATATTACTCTTTTTTACTCTGGCAACAATATTACATTAGAGTAGTTCTATTTTTTTTTTCGGCTTCTTTGTGGCCATCACTTAGCTGTAAGTAGCATATTTATTTTATGAGTGGGCTTTACCGACTGCCAAAAGAATAAACATTTTTGTTTTAATGTGTACCTATTGTTATTATAATTTTGTTTTTGTTCTACCCATACCTGTATATTATATTCAGAGTTAATGAACTATTAGTAACTGGTATTATGTAATAATATCTTTCCTAAAGTAAACACCAACCCATAAATCAACATTCAGTTCCACAAAGGTAACAGGTATTATTTGAACTCGAGAATGTTTACGGAATCAAATACAAACTGGTATTAAAAAAGATGAAACATTGTAATTTTTAAAACATTTTTGAGATCACTCTGTATTAACGTCTTATTAATTTAATCCTTTTTAAATGATTAATTTAAAAAGGAACTAATATATTTTAATTCAGGCTTTGAATCACTTGATGGTTGAAAGTCTTGGATAAAGGTGTTGGACAAATTAAAAATGTGAAAAGTAAACTTAGGAACTTGGTGCAGAACATGCTAAAAGATTATAAAAAATTGGACTTCTCTGGCTGTTAATAGCATTGTGACCGATGTCGAAACCTAATTGTACTACTATGGTGTACCTTTTAATTCCAAAAAGAAAGGTTTGTCGTTCAGAACTGAGAAAACTTTAACAATCGTGAAGCAATTATTGTAGTACAAGAACAACAAACAATAACTGGTTAGTGATAAACAGAAAATGTTCTGTCTTATCTTGTCGAATCTCCAAAACATGTAAATACAGCTTCTGCAATGTGTTTGTCTATTTCTTCTTTTTTATTTACAGATGTTTTAATGACAAAGTTCATTTAATTAGCGAAATAGGAAATGTCTTTGTATTGTTTTTAGAGACTGATGGCATTGACAAATCAAAAACAAATAAACTTGATGAAGCTGAGCTTGGCGGTTGTTTTTCAAAACTGATGATTGAAATAGTTGCATTTAATTTGTATCAGGATCTAATCCTTTATATTCTGTGAAAAGATGTTAAATTAATTATAATTATTAATATATTTATAACAGGCGCGGCTCGTCCATAGGAGCACCATGCACCCCCAGAAAAATAATTTTTGATTTATATGAAAAAATAACTATTTTTCCTGCTAAAAATATAACTTGTTCTAGAAATAATTGGCAATTAATTAAATCATGTATGATCCTGTAAATAATAGAAATTGACATTTTGAAAAATTTTAAAAATCTTTCGTTACAAACTTTCTATGCAGGTTTTTTGGGTAGGGTTTTATATACCAAATTAAGACTGCATATCCAAATTTGGGACGTACTGAAGCAAAATACGAAGTCTTGAGAAAAAGATATGTTGTAAACTTTTGACAATGTCTATTTATTTATTTATTTATTTATTTATTTGGGTTACACCATTCAGTATAAAACCTATTACAGGATGGGCACAAAAATAATTACAATTACAGTATAATTTACATCATAAAAATAATAACAAAATATTAAATATTAATAATAGCACAAATATATATAAACAAAAAATAGTTTAATAAACGTTTTAACCATCATAAGAGAACTCAAAAAAAATTCTCAAAATTACGTTGTCCTATGATAATTAACTCAATCCACAACTAAGCGTTTTATTTCTTTAAATGAAATAGAAAATAAATAAACATCATTTTGAAGTTCACAAAAATTTTGATGCATAAAATATATTGGAGAAAATTTTAAAATATTTGTCCAGGGAGTCTGAAAATAGAAATACAAAGGGGAGCGAGTTCTGATACTAGGAACATTAAACATTTGTTGACGAAGTAGTTCGGGACAGTCAATTTTATAATTTAATAATTTGTAAAGAATACAGATGGAATAACATTTCCTGCGAGTACTTAATTTAACAATATCAAATCTATTCAGCAAGATGGTTTGCAGAATATTGCGAGTAGGGTAGACGCCATCTAGCTTGCACCACAAATATTTGACAAATTTTCGCTGAATTTTTTCTAATGCCTGACTATGTACTTCATATCCAGGACTCCAAACAATGGACGCATATTCTAGCTTGCTACGTACAAAAGCGTTAAAAATAGTTTTTGAAATGTTAGGCTCAGAGAACTGGCGTCCATTTCCAATGACAAAACCCAAATTTCTGTATGCTTCTTTCTAAATAGTATCTCTAAAAGAAAGACATTTATTGATGTTAATATTGTTGACAGTGACATTATACTCAATCGGATTTAGTTTACGAGTGAAGCTGATAGAATTGCACTTAAATATTTAGTGGTAAGTTGTTAGAATTACACCAAAGGTTCAATTTATTTAGGTTCTCCTGCATAATCAAACAGTCATCAATACTGGAAATTGATTTAAACAATTTTAAATCATCAACAAAGAGTAGAGTATTACATGATAGGTTTTCAGTAATGTCATTTACAAAAATGGAAAATAAAAGTGGTCCTAGAACTGAACCTTGAGGGACACTGGAAGAAGCTTTTATGCAAATTGACTGGTATTCAACTTTCAATTTACGTTTACTCAAATATCATTCAAAAAAATGCAGAAAAGACGTAGTGAGTCCAACAATGGAAAGCTTGTTCAAAAGTATATTATGATCGAGGCGATCAAAGGCCTTGGAAAAGTCAGTATATATAGTTTCAACCTGGCCACCCCTATCAAGGTTTTCCGCAACATATTGTGTAAAGCATATCAGATTGGTCTTTGTGGATCTGCCTGGAAAAAAGCCGTGCTGTGCCGTAGATATAATCGATTTTACATGAGCGAAAAGTATTTCATAAATGACATTTTTGAAAACTTTTCCAAAATTGCAAAGGATAGATGAAGGTCTAATTAATAAACCAAGTGTTTTCATGTGGCGCTTTACAAATTATGTGTAGACGATTTTTGAATGTTGACTTTAAGTCAAAAATAACACCTACATCTTTAAGTTTAGACACAATTTTATTGCTCGTTGCATAGTTAAAATTGTTTTGTGTTTAGTTTTGTAGTATAAGTTATAGCTTTACATTTTTTAATGTTAGGCAATAAATTATTGGGCATACACCATATGAGCTGCTGATCTAACTGCTCCTAAAGAACTGAACACCTATATCAGAAATTTAAAAAGCTCTAAATCATTTACAAACAAGAGTTTTAAACGGGAAATAAAATATGTAATATTGTTGATAATGATTAAAAAAGCATAGGTCCTAAATTTGACCCTGGAGGCAGCCCTGACGTATCGAAAAATGATTGACAAGGGGGGTAGCCATGTGTGAGTTGAGGTAATTTTAAGGTGAAGGGTGAGAAAAAGTCCTTTATATCTCACAAGGAAAGTCAATGTTTAATTGTTTAACAAAACATTGAGTGCGACCGGTTTCGAAGTGTCATCACTTCATCTTCAGGCTCGCCTAGTGGAAAGGAGAATATGTGGTGTAAGGTGTGTTAACTTGGAAACAAAACGATATATAAAATAATAAAAAAGAGAAAACTCACCATACTCTCCATCTACTACGGAATACTACAAAAACAAGTTTCATCAATTTTGGGTTGAAATAAATTGTAAAATGAACCGATTTACACGTAATAAAAAGTTAAAAATATTTGAAAAAACAAATATTAGTCAATTATAGTAAAAATTTAAAATATTCAAGACTATACAAAAACAAATCACATACATTAAAAGATAAGGCCTATTTTAAACATTGTTGTTTTTTAAAAAAACTAACATTTTTTGAAAGGAGACCTGTCAAGTTAAGGCCTTCTCAAAATACACAAATCTGACAATTTTGTTGACATACCAATCCGCCCTGTCGTGTCATATATAAATTCACCAACATATTATACATCAAAGTGGTTGAATGACATACTCAAAATCCATTATAAAGATCACTTTACACATACAGTCAAAAATAGTGTACAACTTGTAAACAACATCAAAAATGTTCACATTAATGATACAGATTCTTTGATCTCTTTAGATGTATCAAACTTATTCACAAATATTCCTATACCAGAAGTTCTAGGTTTTGTTGAATCACATTTGTCAAGTTCGAATATGTCTGATATTGAACTAGCAGAATTTTTGAACCTTCTCAAGGTTTGTTTAGAACAAAACTTTTTTTCATTCAACAATGAAATTGTTTCACAAACAAATGGACTTTCTATGGGATCTCCACTTAGCCCAATATTAGCAGACATATTTATGCACAATTTTGAAAAAGAAAAAAATCCTTAAAAACAACCTTTTCCACTCAAATGTGAAATTCTATTATAGATATGTTGATGATATTTTGATTTTGTGGTCAGGTAACTTAGACTCATTAAATGACTTCTTGACTTATATTAACGACTTACATTCTAATATTAAATTCACATTAGAAATTGAAATAAACAAATCTATTAACTTTTTAGATCTTAAAATCTCACACAATAATAACAAGTTCAACTTTGACATCTATAGAAAGCCAACACATACAGGCACAGTTATAGACAATACCTCTAACCATCCAGCAACACATAAATTGGCTGCCTTTAATTGCTACTTAGAGAGGCTATTAAACGTTCCTCTGTCTACGGAAAACTTTAATAAGGAACTAAATATAATTAAAACTATTGCTATAGATCACAACTTTGAACTAGATATTATTGATAAAATGCTAACACATAAACAAAATAAAATTCAACAAAATTTAGTTTATATTAACAATCCTAATATGGTACATGAACTAACCACCAGTAAGAAATACATTTCTCTTACCTTTATTGGAAAAGCATCCTATAAAGTGGCTAGCTTACTCAAAAACCACTTTAAAGTATCTTTCAAAACCCCCTCTTCATTACATAAGTTATTTGTTCATAATAAAGATAAATTAGATCCCTTTGACTTATCTGGAATTTATAAATTAACTTGTAAATCTTGCCATTCTTTCTATGTGGGACGCACATTTCGAAATTTCAAGATCCGTTTAAAAGAACATTTACGTTGTCTTAACCAAAATACAACAGGTTTTTCACATTTTGCCAACCACCTACTGGACTCAAATCACGACTTCGATTCAACTGAAGGTTTCGAAATCCTTCATAGTTCCTACAATAGATTTACTCTTAATAGCTTCGAAAACCTCGAGATATTGAGACATTTAAAATTAAATCCTGTTGGTTGCTTAAATGCCCAGATATTGTCAGAAACTCCTCCTGTTTTCTCAACACTAATCTAAATTTATCGTTCTAACTTCCTTTTTAACCTCCCCCCTTTATTTCTATTCACATATCTTCTTGCAAGGGGTACATTTCAGTAAGTAATTTTTATATTTTCTATATTTTTTCCCATAAGAAACCAACGAGCACGTGTAAAGATTAGGTTAGATTGTCTGATATCCACATGCGTCATTTTCTTCTTTTATTCTTCAGTTGCTTCACAACAGTTAACCCAGTCATTTCTTCTTCTTTCTTCTTCCTACAACATCACATACACTTGGTGATTGGTTCATGGCCCAAATCTTATATAATAGATAATAATTAATTCTTCACTCATAGTTTACATCTTATTAACTATACCCTGTCATAAGTTTACCCAAGAATTTTTTCGTTATAATACTTACCACCACCTGTAGAGGCCTTAACTTGACAGGTCTCCTTTCAAAAAATGTTAGTTTTTTTTAAAAACAACAATGTTTAAAATAGGCCTTATCTTTTAATCTGTTTAATGTATGTGATTTGTTTTTGTATAGTCTTGAATATTTTAAATTTTTACTATAATTGACTAATATTTGTTTTTTCAAATATTTTTAACTTTTTATTACGTGTAAATCGGTTCATTTTACAATTTATTTCAACCCAAAATTGATGAAACTTATTTTTGTAGTATTCCCTAGTGGATGGAGAGTATGGTGAGTTTTTTCTTTTTTATTATTTTATATATCGTTTTGTTTCCAAGTTAACACACCTTACACCACATATTCTCCTTTCCACTAGGCGAGCCTGAAGATGAAGTGATGACACTTCGAAACCGGTCGCACTCAATGTTTTGTTAAACAATTAAACATTGACTTTCCTTGTGAGATATAAAGGACTTTTTCTCACCCTTCACCTTAAAAATATCGAAAAATGGTTTGGATACATACTGTTTTCTTAATAACAAATAAGAAATAAAGAACGTTTATGTAATATACTATTACCGGCCAATAATCAAAAGCTTTGTATGTAATAAATTAATTTGTGTAAATACCAACTGCAATTTTTAATTAGCCGATTTTCGTGAATATCCTTTCCCGTCGCACCTACAGGTGAAATTAAATTATTAGAAGAGGCATTAGACTATAAATCTGGCGGAGTGTGATGAACGTTTACAACATGGCCGACCGACCCAACCCGTCCGCCGTAAAAATGTTTTATGCGATGAATTTGCTGATTGGGTATTACCCTATTCGGTAGTGGTTATTAAAATTTTACTATCAAATTTTAAATTCAATTGAATGGCTTTACGGTGACGTCGCACGGATGGATATTCGCGGGAAGTTGCAACGATGGCTCGAAGGCGAAATTTGTTTCATGCGAAAACTACGAGAATCGACTAGATCTTTTTTTTTTTTCGATTACTCGACAATAATTAGATTTTTTTTCTTTCGGCTTATACAAGCCGGATGCTATTTTCTATTTAGCTTTATTAGTGGCTGGGTTTTTTTTGTACAATTACAATACCCCTGATCAGGAAGGTTTCTTATCAGAACAGTCTTTTCGTGATATTTATATATCTACAGTGACTTCCTGAAAGAACATCAAATGATTTAAAATGCAACTTTTTTGGTGTTTATTTCAGGTTGATTTCCTATTTTAATCAAAACATGATTTGTGTTGTTCTAATAACATAAGAGAATAAAAAAGAATATAACAGAGAGAGGACATAAAAGAAGAAAAGAGAATATTTTAAGAAAATAGAATAATATATAAGAATAGTATAAGAGAATATAAAAGAACATAAGAGAATATAAGAAAATATAAAAGAATAGTATAAGAGAATATAAGAAAATATAAAAGAATAGTATAAAAGAATATAAGAGAATATAAGAGAATATAAGAGAATATAAGAGAATATAAGAGAATATAAGAGAATATAAGAGAATATAAGAGAATATAAGAGAATATAAGAGAATATAAGAGAATATAAGAGAATATAAGAGAATATAAGAGAATATAAGAGAATATAAGAGAATATAAGAGAATATAAGAGAATATAAGAGAATATAAGAGAATATAAGAGAATATAAGAGAATATAAGAGAATATAAGAGAATATAAGAGAATATAAGAGAATATAAGAGAATATAAGAGAATATAAGAGAATATAAGAGAATATAAGAGAATATAAGAGAATATAAGAGAATATAAGAGAATATAAGAGAATATAAGAGAATATAAGAGAATATAAGAGAATATAAGAGAATATAAGAGAATATAAGAGAATATAAGAGAATATAAGAGAATATAAGAGAATATAAGAGAATATAAGAGAATATAAGAGAATATAAGAGAATATAAGAGAATATAAGAGAATATAAGAGAATATAAGAGAATATAAGAGAATATAAGAGAATATAAGAGAATATAAGAGAATATAAGAGAATATAAGAGAATATAAGAGAATATAAGAGAATATAAGAGAATATAAGAGAATATAAGAGAATATAAGAGAATATAAGAGAATATAAGAGAATATAAGAGAATATAAGAGAATATAAGAGAATATAAGAGAATATAAGAGAATATAAGAGAATATAAGAGAATATAAGAGAATATAAGAGAATATAAGAGAATATAAGAGAATATATGAGAATATAAGAGAATATAAGAGAATATAAGAGAATATATGAGAATATAAGAGAATATAAGAGAATATATGAGAATATAAGAGAATATAAGAGAATATAAGAGAATATAAGAGAATATAAGAGAATATAAAAGAATATAAAAGAATATAAGAGAATATAAAAGAATATAAGAATATATAAGAGAATATAAGGAAATATAAGAATATATAAGAGAATATAAGAGAATATAAGAATATATAAGAGAAATAGGAGAATATAGGAGAATATAAGAGAATATAAGAGAATATAAGAAAATATAAGGAAATATAAGAGAATATAAGAGAATATAAGAAAATATAAGGAAATATAAGAATATATAAGAGAATATAAGAGAATATAGGAGAATATAAGAGAATATAAGAGAATTTAAGAGAATTTAAGAGAATTTAAGAGAATATAAAAGAATATAAAAGAATATAAGAGAACATAGAATATAAGAGAATATAAGAGAATATAAGTGAATATAAGTGAATATAAGTGAATATAAGTGAATATAAGAGAATATAAGAGAATATAAAAGAATATAAGAGAATTTAAGAGAATGTAAGAGAATGTAAGAGAATATAAGAGAATATAAGAGAATATAAGATAATTTTTTTCCCAAGGCCATAAATGAAGTTTATGTCAGTCATTTCAGATTAGCCATTTCAAATTAGGGACAAATTAAATTTATCTTCAATTGTTCTACGTTAATAATTGAAATAGTGGAAAAACCAGTCAGTTTTCATAAAAATGTTTAACTAACAATAACAACAATATGTTTCTTTAATCTAAATTTATGGCATTGTTATAATTTGTTTGCATTGACATTTTAGCTTCTTCGATTATAAAAAAATAACACTTTTAAGACACATACGTATTTAGAACTTTTGGTCCAAAAATAAGTCATTGATATTTATAAAATTAAGTAAAAAAAAATAAGCTATTTCTAGGTTTCCCTCTGATTAAATAATTTTAATCCAATCAGGTTTAAATTAATCTCTTATGCGACAGTCGTTCAACTCACATATTACCATTATTGACTGTCTGGACCAGACTATGTTCTCTGGGAACATTTGTAAATCATGCCACTTCCATTGGCATAACACGAATCATTCTGAGTCTGGGGCGGTCTCAACCCAATTACTTCACTTTCAGCAAGCTCGTCTTCTTCCTGGCTACGGGTTGTTCCAAAACCATAGAAGTAACTGGAATAGCAGTGTATGCGCACTTTGAAAGCTTGGGTAAATATCCAAGCATCTTCCAAACGAACGTTCCCACCATTGAGAGGTATATTCAGTTCAGCATTGAAAGAAACTATCGCCGACAAGCAACCATTAAAACGCTGAGCTCTTATTTATCAGCTCATAAATGGTCTGGAGATGCCTAGAAAAACTGAATGAGCTAGGCGATGCAAATAAAGTTACTCTCATTCGGGTATCGGGACACAACGGGGTCCCGCAAGGAACCTAAACTGTTTTGCGGTATCAACAGTAACACAATACTAGGAAAGATTTGGACAGTGGAAGAACCAATAATTTGAACGATCTCTTGGGGTTAAGACATGTTAAGATACTTCTGGGTTACTATAATTAGAAGAAAAGACCTAAATTTTGTATCTGCTTGGCAAGAATAGGCTATGGATATTGTAAAACCACAGAAGGAACTGGAATAGAAGTGTATGGACCCAGAATCAAATACTCTGAAAATTTGGTAGCCTTACCGGGAATTGCCGATTTAAATGACACCTTAGTAAATTAAGACCAGTGAAAGATAGTGAGTGCAGATTCTGTGTGGAACTTCTTTTTCTTCGCTTTCTATTTTAATGTCTTCTAATTTTATCTTTATATATATCTTTTTATGGTATATTTATTGCTTCATTTATTTCTATATTCCTCTTTCCTTTTCTTTACCTTCTGATTTAAATTTGTCTTCTTCCGTTTTCTTTGTTTCTTTACTGTATATTTTTATTACTAACTCCTCCAATTTCTTTTCTACCTTCTCTATTTCGCTTTTCATATCCTGTTTTATGTTTTTCTCCATTCCATCCATGTTCCTTATAATTTCTTCTCTATCTTCTAACCTTTCTTATTTTATCTCTTGCTTATCTAGTTGTCTATCTTTCTTCATACCTAGCAGCATCATCATTATTGCCTCATTTCCATATTTCTCTCCATTTATTGATTGCTTCTCATGTTCATTTACTTTAGTAACAGTATTATTTACATTTTGTTCTTCCCTATCCCCTTTTCCAATTTCTTCCTCTTTTTCAGATTGTTTGTACCCCAATCCAACCTTATTTTCCCCTCCTAAATCCATTTGATTTTATTATTTTCTATCGCTTTTATAATGTTTTACTTAAAACTTGCACTCTCTACTTTTATCTACTACCAAACTGTTAATTTATAAATCAAAATTGATAAATAAATAGAAAAAAATTATAAAAAGTCTTACACAAATTTAAATTTAAATTCCAAATTTTCCTATTAATTTCCAAATTCCAATCCAAAAATTAAAATATGCCCCACTTGGCGATACTTGATATGGATACACCCAGTATCCGAAAATTCAAATTTTGTCCAAGAGGGGTGGTTTGACTCTAAAAATTTAAAATACAAAATTAAAACCAAATTAAAATTTAAAAAATGAAAAGTAAAAAATATGCTTATCTTCTTTCTTCTACCCCTACTGTTCTAAATTCTTCAGACTATTTCCTAGTACTCTAATTCCTATCTCGTGCTTTCCTACTCTACCTCCTTTAACTCCTGCGTTGCCTACTGCGTCTCGTTTCATCTCTGCTATCTTATCTGGCTTTTTATTTGCAAAATTCTTCTTCTAATTATATTTCCACCTTTATATTTTACTTCAAATAATGTTGCTTTTAATGTAATAGTGACGATTGATGTTAATAGGAGCTTGGGATAGTTTTTAATGAAACACCGAGCGAGGGTAAAAAATCTGGAACTTTATATTTTAAGGGTACAAATCATGTTGCTTTTAATGTAGGAGTGATGATTGATTCTGCTCATGCACAAGAATACTGTATTCTTGAAGCTAACAGGTAGGGATGTTGCGATACCAGTAAAGTATCGATACCGTTATCGAAAAGAATCTCTGAACAATGTCTCAGCAGGATATAAATGTTTATTATTTAAAGATTTAGATTTGAAATTACTATTATTATCTAATATTTTTTACTCATATTTTTGTCATCAACTGCTAACATTATTACCCTCGTGTTCTTTGTAGGTTTTGCTACTGTCTCTCAGCACCACTTTAGAAACAGCACTGTTGGTTAGGTCCCTGTATTATTTCATGTTTCCTATTTTCTGTCAATTTCAATTTCGCAAACTATTGATATCGACCGTCCTCTTTAAAGGATACATAGATATTTTTCGATAGCTAACTAACAAATTTGCTTCGAGCAAGCCTGACGTTTATTAACAACGCTCGATAAAACAAATGCTTTGCTACTTGTTAACCTCGATGGCATCGAAAAAAACGACCGAGCTCTTTGCGTAAAACCCCCGAAGTACAGACCTGACCTAATTACAAGTTACTTCCAAGCAACACAGAAAAATAAACTAAAAAAAGACATAAACCCGACGAACGAGCAATATCAGTTTCGATTTCAGGTTCCGATAACACTCGACTGGGCGTAACGAATACTTTTACTGACAGTTATGAACATGAAATACTTCTCGCGATACGCCGTAAAGTTGCTCCAATGTAAAAATGAGGTCAATTACGGGGTATTTCTCGGCGGCTTTAATCTCGGACCGTGTGTATTATGAAGCTCTCTGACATGGTATATGTTATATACCTATAGGTACTACGTGCATGTTGAAATAGAGAAAAACTTACTTGTGAGAGCGCGAGTATTTTTCTCGAGGTGTTACTGGAATATGCTGCGGTATATTTCTAGATTTAAATATGGGTTGTAGCTAGGGTTGCCAGATTTACGAAAGTGAAAAGTGTGACAAGAGCATCAGGTACAAATACCAAGCATTTTTATATAATCAGGTCCATTATTTGTGAAATTTCTAAAAAAAAAAAAACAAAAAACAAAAACAAAAAAAATAAAAAAACAAAAAAAAAACAAACAAATAAAACAAACAAATAAAACAAACAAATAAAACAAACAAAAAAAAACAAACAAAAATAAACACAAAAACAAACAAAAAAAAAATACAAAAAAAATACAAAAAAAACCCAAAAAAAAACATCAAAAAAATACCAAAAAACCGTTCCCAGCTTGTATTTTTCTTAAAACGAAGGTCCCTTAGCCTATATTTATCTAAAAAAAAAGGTCTTAAACCTTATATTTTTCTATAATCCGGTTCCCCCTTTTTTGAATATTAAAAATCGTGGCATTTGGATAAAAAGAGTGCCATTATTCTCAAAAGCGGGACATTTTTTGTGGCGTTGAGCAAGTCAAAAAGGCGTGGAAAATGAAAATACGCCTAAAGCGTGACGTCTGGCAACCCTAGTTGTAGTTAATGTAGCCATTTATGAAAAGTAAATGACAGAGAAATGGACATTTGCGATATTTAACCAACGTGCAATATATTGTTACACTATTGATTAAAATTAAATTGATTTAGTTTTTAGTAATCCCCATCTTTAAGCGTTATGCCGAAAGCGCTTTGCTATTTAAATAAATAAATAATTTTGCACAAAATACAAATCTTTTTTCATTTTTAGTCTTTCTTAGGCTTTCAAGGGTGATTTCGTCTTTGTCATCCTCTGACTTGATTGTGGTAGTCTGAAGACCAACTTCTTCAACTGGCTCCTCTCGTTCTTCGAGCCTTTTACAGTACCGGCATTATCGTTCTAAAGAGGATCACCTGGAAAGTATGTCTACGTTGTATTGTTGTAGTCTTTCTATCCATCTAGCAACTAGTCCTTCAGCTTTTTTAAAATTCATCAGCCACTGCAAGGCGCTTTGGTCTTTTCTAATGATACAAATTTTGTTAAAAAGTTAAGTATGGAAGTGTTCAAGGACTTTACAATAGCCAAAAGTTCTTTCCTAGTGACGCAATAATTCTTCTCAGCTTTTCCCAAGGTCTTACTAAAACACGCAATTACTTTCTCTTTGCCATCCTGTTCTTGGGATAGCACGGCCCCACGTCGTGTTGTGGTGAGTTGCAGTCCAAAGGGAATTGTCCTTTTTTCCGAGGGTAGGCGAGGATGGGTGCCGTGCTCAATCGCTTTTTCAACTAGGTGAAGGCATTTTGGCAATCCGGCGTCCAGTCAAATAGACTAGTGTTTTCAGTTAGTCGATGAAGGGATTTAGCAATTCGACCAAAGTCTTTGACGAATTTCCGGTAATGAGCACAGTCCAAGAAAACTCCTAATTTTCCTTTTATCTCTTGGTTTTGGCCAATCTTTGATAGCTGCAATTTTCTCCGGGTGTCCCAAATAATAGGCGTCCGATTGGACGAACAGCGAACATTTATTGTGATTAAGCTTGAGATTAGCATTTTTTAATCAGTCAAATACTTCACTCAAATTTACTAGATGCTCATCAAAAGCTTTTGACATGATCATTATGACATCTAGATATACTAAACAAGTTTTCCACGTTAATCTTTTCAACACAATTTCCATTAGTCTTTTAAAGGTAGCTGGGGCATTACAGACACCAAACAAGAGAACCTGGAATCTGTATAATCCGCTAACAGTTGAAAAAGCTGTTTTATCTCGATCGTCGGGGTGTAATTCAACTTTTCAGTATCCGCTCTTCAAGTCTAGGGTGGAAAACCATGTCTCACTTGAAAAGAGTGTTTAGTGTATCGTCTATTCGGGGGTGTGGGTAACTGTCTTTTTGCGTTATCTGATTTAATTTTCTATATTTTACACAGAAACGAGTGGATCCGCCTTTCTTTGTTACTAGGACTACAAGTGAGCATTACGGATTAGAAGCTTCTTCAGTAATATTTTTTACATCTATCATGTCCTGTATCATATTTGCTACTTCTTTCTGTTTAGCAAATAGGAGTCTTCTAGGTGCTCGTCTTATTGGTCTTGCATCGCCCGTATATATTCTATGCTGGACAAGACTGGTACGCCCCATAAATGTTACAATTGGTATTGGTGAAAGTTCTTCAGCTACCAGGTGATCATAATTTTTAACTAGCTGTTTCACAAAGCTGGCATCAACTGGGTTACTTCTGGTGACTTTCCCCGTAGAACCACATGATTATGTTTATTACTGGTGTACAAAGCCCTATTTTTTTGTCCTTTCTTTAGTTTGAATGGTCTTTTCGATAAATTGGCAATCCTTACTGGACTCAGTTGATCTATGTTGTTTCTACAAATACCTACCCCGTATTTGGGAAATCAAATTATTTGTATGGATAGAATATAAAAAAAGGAATCTTTTAGCAATTGACTTTTGCAGTTTTTAATACTTCATAATGACAATTCTAAATTTTCTAATACTGTGTGAGCCAAGATACTCATCCTGCAAACTAGATACACATTAATAAATTATAACATACTCCCAGCTTAAGTTAGAAGGTATAAAACTAATAACTCAACATGAAAACTTTTCAAGAATCTTCACTTTTCTTCCATATCTAGTTGTGTATTCCTTTTTCACAAGTTCTATACATCGACTGTTAAACCGTTTACATCTTGCACATTTTAAACCTAAAGATGTAATAGGTCTTTCTTCCATTAATTATCCAGAATCTTTCTTAGAGAATACCAAGTAATCTTCAGATGCTTACAACTGGGTGTTTGGATGGTAAGAGTACTGGATAACGATGTTCCTGAACATCTTCTCAGTTGGTCATAACTTTAATAAGATCATCATCATCTTTAAAAGGACAGAGATTTTTAAAGTGAGCATTATCCTTACCAATAAATGTTTCTTCTCAAATAAAAAAAGACATTCGAAAAGTAGACACTCCAAGCTTTAAAATGGTGTGTATTGAATAACAATATAATGAAATATGAGTTTTTAATTACTGCTTGTTTCAAAGATTTCTAGAACTCCGAAAACGTATGAAAAATGCAGATAAACAAATCAATTTTGTTTTAAAACGTCAGGAAGATACTGAAAAAAAATTTCTGAGATCATTCGAGACATCTCAAGATCCCAATTAAAAAAAACTATGGGATAAAAAACTATTAAAAGAAAAAAAATATGAATGAATTACTATAAAGTGGTCCAAAATAGTGGGAAAACGCAACTTTGAACCCTTTTTCAATGTTATTGACAGGAAACAACGGGCTTCAAGGCACATGGATCGATACCTATGGGTTTTCCCATTGTAATTAATTTTGAATCATCAAAAAATATCAATTTTTGACCGAGTTCTGAAACAATTTGTCCACCCGTTTACAAGCTAATCAGCATTGCTATATAGATAAAGCAGGGGCTGAACGAGGGGACTTTTGATTGCGGTTATCTCGAAACCTGTCGAATTCCCGACAAATATGATAGGGACCATTTTTGTAGATAATGATAAGATCTTTCTTTTTTATCTAAACAAAAATTCTCTAATTTGCATATTGTGGAAGATATTGGCGGGAAACCAGTTTTATGGTTCATTTTGAGCTCTTTCTGACGCAACAGAGTTGGTAAAAGTTTTCGCCCTTGAAAACAACCGTCAAGACCTAAGAATTGAGCCACAAAGAAAATCTGGACCGACTTAATGATAGCTTTGCATAGTTTCAGGTCTTCAGTTACTGGACTACACTCCGTTTTTATAGCTTTTTACCAGAACATTTTAAAAACTCATACACGTCAAACCGTTTTAAAAAATCAGTTTTTCCTAATATCTAATAACAGACAATTAATTTTCCACTTTTTTCAGTTTGTTACCTGTGTTAGTTTTTATTGTTATGTTATATTGTTTATTAAATTGTTGATTTATATATTTGATTATTGTATTCTACTATATACCAGATAATTTGCAAAAATTATATTAATTTGTGTGATAACAATGTAATATAAGTTTTAATTCATTTTAAGTTATAAATATTAAGGCAATAGACAGTAATTACATTATAACTCATACCACGGACTAGATACACATTAATAAATTATAACAATCTACGTTAACAAGACATCTAGCTACCAGAATTCCTTCACTTACAGATTCTTCACTTTCCACAGCTCACATGTAAGCCCTGTGATTTCTCGCTAAATCTCGCCGAGACGATAGCTTCAGAATTTTGCGGTACTTCTATATCTTCTTCGGTTGAGTTTTTTCCTCCGAATTTAGGACAATTTCCACGTTTCCAATTACTAAAATCTTATCTTGAAGGTCAATGGTAAACTTATTTTGCATTATGTCCATATCTAAATATCGGGCACCAGAAATAAGTGTTCTATCAGAGTATTACCAATCTGTACGGTTGCTGATATCTCGTCTACAACAGGAGTAGTGTGCTCTGTAGATGTTTCCAGAAAACTTGTTCGAGCTGGTGGTGGTTTTCAAAGCAGGATTTTTGTTGGAATGAAAGACTTGGTAGCACCAGTATCAAGGACGAAGGTGTCTTCTTGATTAGGGATATACCCCTTGACCAATAGATTTTGTTCGTTCTTATTTAAGGTGTTGTAACGTTCATTTTTGGCCCCACGAATTAATAAAATTGTTTTGGCTTACCTGGTTAATCATACGAAAAAAAAAGGGTAAAATCGTATTGATATATCACTATTATTTTTGTCATTAACTAATTTCACCTGTATCCTAACTTTCGGACATCATTATTACAATTTATTTCATCTCACCGCTAAGTAAAAGGATAGTAGTTCTCCTAAAAATAGACCAAGTTTCGTTGTAAATTTATACATATTATGTATTATAGTCTCACCTTTGGGTAGTTAATTATTTACGATACCATTCTTTAAGATTTTCTTTATTTATTTTTGTTATAGATGTCAGGTTAGGTTAATATTTTTTAATTGTGACAGTGAAGACATAAACGTCACTTGACGACAGAACACCGACAAGTGTCATGTTTGTAGTACGTTCCAATATCGGGCTCAGAACCCGAGGTAAGGTAGTTTCACAATGAGCGATTTTAAGTCGTGAGGGATTTTTTTGCGATCGCTGTTGTATTAATTTTTGTCGGGAACAGTTTCCCAAATGTAGTTATACTGTATATAAATATAGTTTTTAGGGTACCTTTCGTAAATGGTCTGTTAAGTTATATAGTGGGGAATTCTTGAGGATGAATTTCTGAACCCACTTGACATTTATCGGAAAGGGATTTCGGCCATTTTGGACGGCTGACGTATTGTTTCTGTCAGTGGGTGTTGAGTCACAAGGAAGACGATTTTTGTGTCGAAATAGAATTTTCTTAATATTTAGCCCCATCGGCTTACCCTAATTAAAGGGGATTTTAGATTCTACTTCATGGTTAATTGTGGGTAAATGGACATTTCGTATTTTGAGAGGAATTTTAGTGTATTGGTAAATTCCTATGGTCATTGGTCCAGCCCATATCTATTATAGGATTTTAACGCAAGAATTGGACGTTCACAGCATTTGGAGTGTGGAATATTGTTGTGCTGTGGATCTTCTCACGTGTTTCTCATCCTTGGAAGACTACCAAGTTAACCCTTTACGAAAAAGGTATGTTTTGTATATATTTGGTTATGTTACGCACCATGTGGCTGTCAATTTCTTTTATGTTATGGCATGGTGTAACAGAATATTAATTATTTGAGCTCATAATACTGTTTATGACTCACTGTTGAGCCAATGTAATTTTTCTTTATCCTAGATGCTGAATATTTTCTAATTTATGTACAGTTTTGGGTAATCCTATAGTTCGGGATACTTGAGTCAATGTGTATTGACATTTTTCTTTGTAATATTTTAAGGGTTTCACCCAGGGGCCTGTTAGCCCAAGATTCGTCGACAATTTTCACCCAGGGGCTTGTTAGCCCAAGATTCGTCGACAGTTTCACACAGGGGGTTGTTAGCCCAGGATTAGACGACAGTTTCACCCAGGGGGTTGTTGACCCAGGATTTCAACAGTTGTACACAGAGGGTTATATCGTCCGGAGTTCAACGGTTTCATCGAGGGAACACAGAACATTGGTATGCTAGCCGCCTAGCTTACTTGCAGCTAGATTTACAATGACGATTCTCGTTCTGGATAGGAAGATGGGAATGCTGTGAAAGAAGACACCCTACTATCAGGTTTTTCTTATATGTTATATTGAAGGTTTCATGCGTGCATTGTTAAACTATACATTCACTTTCAACCGAATGTTGTCAAGGTATTCTCAACATTATTTATACTTTTGAGCACATAATGTTCTAGGGTTCTTTCACGCATAACTTAAGTATTATCAAATGTTACATCGTTTAATTGATTAATATTTTAAATGTTTACTTAATTTAAGCACTTAATGCTGATGTAGTAATCCTTCGGGTCGCAGAACACTTGGACTGCTTCCACGTTTAAGTTGTAATTCTTCAGTTATTAAGGGCTACTGCCATAATTTTACTTTATTCAAATTATTCATTATTAACTAGACCAGACTTAACGATTAAGTTAAGAAATCTCAGAAGACCCGTGTGGGGGCAGAGATTAAGTAACCTCTTCCAACCAGGGAGTTTAAGTAAATAACCTCTGTGTCTGAAGTCCTTTGTGTATCTTTCATTTATTATTATTATTTTTATTTAAATAAGTACTTAATGCTGGAGTAGTGATTCTTCTAGTTGCAGAACATCTGGGCTGCTTCTACGCTTAAGTTGTAAACCTTCAGTTATTAAGAGCTACAGTCAAATTTAACCTTCATTTTTATATTTTATTTATTCCTTTTATGATAAGACTTAACTGTAAGTTAAGCAATCTCAGAAGACCCGTGTGGGGGCAGAGATTAAGTAACCTCTTCCAATCTGGGAGTTTAAGTAAATAACCTCTGTGTCTAAAGTCCTTTATATGTTGTATTTTTATTTTATTTTTATATTTTTATTTAGTTCTATGAATTATACTTAATTATAAAATTTCATGGTTTAATAATTTTCTTTTGGGTAGTTTGGTCTTAACTAAAAGTTAAGCAGATATCACCTTCCAATTTGGAGAGGGTTATAAGCTTATAAGGATTATAAGTTTATTGTTTAGTTTATAATATATGATGTAGTATAGGTGCGGTTATGCGCAAGATTTAAGTTAACTATTATTTTATTTTTTATGTAAGGTGGAAATTAATATTTTGCGCAAGCGTCATGCCTGGTACCAAGCTATCGACGAACCGTGTCATATTTTGATACATTTAATAATTTATTTTGGGTTATGCATATACATATATGGTGTAAATTTTCCCTTTAATTTCCTCCAACTTATTTTTTTTGGATTATCTAAAGCCATTAGGTAATTAATTATGTTTTAGTAGTTTGTCAAACTCATAATAAATTGTTGAAATTTTAAGTTGATATTTAGTAAATATTTTCCCTTTTTTTCTTTATAAAGGAACATAAGTTGAGGTTTGTCTTTTATTTCTTTCCTCATTTACTGGGTTTTTGGGGAAATAGGATCATAGTTTGGCCACTATATAGACCCAGTTGGCGCCTTTAAGTTTAAAGATTTTGGTGGAATCACCAAGTTCATTTCTTAGGTTACAGTGTAAGTGCGAATTTTGGGGCTCTCCGTTACAGCGGAGGCCTGTTCCGTAGTGTTCCTAGTTATTGCTAGAAAGCCGGCTAGGGGTGGGTGATTGGCTTCTCCGTGAGGTATATCTGCTATAATTATTTCTTGTTGGATTTTGGGAGGTTGATCTAAAGAAATAGTTTTTAAACCAGCTAAAAGTGTATATTTAAGTATATGGAATTGCATTTTGAAGAGGTTGTAGCCGTGAG
This sequence comes from Psylliodes chrysocephalus, assembly GCA_927349885.1. Classification (NCBI taxonomy): domain Eukaryota; kingdom Metazoa; phylum Arthropoda; class Insecta; order Coleoptera; family Chrysomelidae; genus Psylliodes; species Psylliodes chrysocephalus. The sequence continues at coordinate 10,377,356 of OV651821.1, forward strand.
TTAATCAATACTGGTTAAACCATGTCCTCCTAATGGCATTAACATTTAAAGTATATATCCTTAAAGTTAATAACATATAGAATTTTTTTGCATGATTTTTTATCAATAAAAATTAAAATTGTTCAATCCAAATTTATAAAATAAACTTTATTTGGACCAATTTGAATTTGTATTAAACAAAATATGTCAGTTTTGAAATAATCGATCATTTTATCCATCTGTATAGTCAATTAATTTTTAATTTTTTGTAATTTAGCTATAATTTAGTTTATTTATTAAATTTCTTCCTTTAGTTAGACTATTAACCAAAAAATATACAGATTTCTTCAGCATTATTTGATAATAATATAACTAAAATAAGACTAGGTTCAATGCTGATCCTTGAGAATGTTGTGTTTCACCTTTTTTGTAGACAAACACCTCCTCTGTATCTATATCTGTAACGTGTGGAGGGTGGGTTACCTCCATTTAGGCCTCATTAGGTCCATTGTGCAACCTCCTAAGATGATAGGCACCTCCTAGCTCATGAGCCAGTCTACAAATTTAATGTAGTTGACAACGTCGCCAAGAGGTGCTTCTCTTATATCGGTGGGTGTTAGCCAATACTCGCCGAACACAAATCTTTTAATAAATGAGAGCGTCGAGCAATCGTAAAGGATATGCTCGATGGTTTCATCTTCTTGTTCGCACCCTCTGCAGAGTGCGGATTCTGACAGCCTCATGATATGGAGATGCTTCCGTACTTGGCAATGACCAGTCAGAATGCCTGTGACTAGGCGCAGATTCTGTCTAGTCATAGTCAAGTATTTGTTTGCTGCAGTATTGTCAGAATAACTTAAGAGCTCTCTGGCAACTCTGCAGTTTCTTGTTTCATCCCATATTTCCTTGAATTTCACAATGGAATGTTCTTTAATTAGGTCTGTTACTACCGATTTTGTTAGGCCAATAGAAGGGCCAGGTTCAAAAAGTATTTGGTTGGCTGCTTTCTTGGCTAGTGAATCAGCAAGACAGTTACCTTTCGATGTGGCGTGACCTTTGATCCATCTTAAGGTGACCACATTGTTGATGGATACTTCGGCCAAAGCTTCGTGACATTCTAGTACTAACCCTGAATAAATTCGTGGTCCGTTCAGGGTGAGTAGTGCTTGTCTGCTATCTGCATAGATGAGCATGTTCCAGTGATATTGTTTCTGGTTATTTCTTTTGCTGCTATGAGAATCCCCGTTAGCTCTGTTTGAACTACACTGGCACTATTGTTCCCAGCTCATTTTATGTTTAGGTTTAAGAATCTAGAGTATATTCCACATCCTGAGCCTCGTTTTGTTTTAAAACCGTCGGTGTAGATATGAATCGTACCTGCCACTTCTGGCTCTTCTATTTGTTCTATTATAACTTTATATGGCTTATGGAAGATATATCTCTGTGATATGGAGTCCATGTTCGCTTAAAGCAGTGGGAGCATATCGAGCGCCTCCTGCCAATAGTGACGTCTCGCCTCACTAGATCCTACATCAGGTTCTATTCCAACCGTGCGGAGGCGTGTCATTGTCGTCAGAGTCAGAGTAACCTCCTTGATGTAAGTATCAAGGGGAGTGAGACTAAGAATGACTTCCATCGGTTCGGCGGCATTGTTCATAAGCAATGTATGCTCTTTTAACTCTGTTTTTTAAGTGCGAGTTCCATGTTAACTTGCTGTCAAAGCTGAGACAAACACCTTAGATTTTGATTATTCTGCAAAAATAGCTTCAAAATAGTTCGAATTGAACCTTTTAAACCAGTTAAAACAGGAAATACAAATCAATAATCCACAGTACACTGTCAACCAAAAGTTCCCAAAGGGATTAAGTGGGTGTTCAAATCCAATTTAAAGATTCGCACACTTTTTTGATAAGCCACAACTGTCCGCAATTAGTATGATGAGTGCCGTGACCCATTTGACTTTTAACTGTAAAAGACGTCTTCGTTCGAAATGATCGAAGGCAAAGAGGCAAGGAAGGCGAGGCAAAGCGAACTTCTCATTACGATGCTCTCTTGTAAACAAAATAATCATTGCAATCATGTAAGTAGCAATTATGGTAGCACCGAGAATATCGGCCGTGATTAAGGCTATCAGGACAAGACATGACGGATAACCGCTTCGATGTTGAAGAGGACATGGTTTATTAATTGGACAACCGAGGAATTCTTCGAAATTTTTATTTTCGTTTGTTCGCATCAAATATTTAAATAGTTTGGAATGCAATCTTAAAATATCCTATTTCCCCAACAAAAATGTAGAATAATGAGTCTCACATCAAACGGAAAAGACATTTTAGGATATCCTACTAGGTATTAACTTAAAACTAATTAAAATGTATATTACAACTGTGCTTACTGCACACATTTATCTTGATTTTTTGGTTAACATATGATCGGATTTTTTTGAAGTGATAATTTAGAATTTATACTTATTAAAATAAAATAAAATAAAATATTTTCAATGGCGTAGCAACTGTACTTTATTTAGTATGGGGGGCCAAATTATAAATTGTATTTTCTTAAATTTTATTTACATATCCTTATATGGTGAACATATGCCTATTATAAAAATGTATATTGGGCTTATAAATTATACTTTACCTTAATACTTATCAGTGGCGTACTCAATATTCTTTTTTTACTAGCGGGGTAGTCAGTATTTATTGTTGTTTATATAGGAGACAAAATTATTTCGAAAATATTTTATTGACATATATGCAGAAGTATATATTAGAACACGCTCGTATCTAAAACGAGCGAACAAAAATTTGTAAATATAATGGTTGCCCGTGTCTCAGTCGAACGCGTACAAAATTGCCAGTAAGACGCGCTCGTTTCTGACACGGGCATGTACGTTAAGTGCTTAAATAAATAAATTTTTTATACCTGACTATAGCACTAGAAAGACATTTTTTTATATCATAATGATCTGGATAACTCAAAATAGTCAAAATCCACATTATTTAGGTGATTTTAGTATTGTTTTAGCATAGCGATATAAACTCCAATCCAAGTTTTTTGGGACAATTTTTAGTAAATAAAAAAACATGAGTAATGTGATATTCTTGTTTAGTTTGTTACTACATAATATAGTTAGTGATTTAGAATAAAAATCACTCATAATATCCAAATATTTGTACGTATATAAACTCCTGGACAAAATTAAGGCACCATTTTAATTAATCTAAATATTTACAATATAAACACAACATAAAACTACGTTACATTGAAATAATAAAAATTAGTCGAATATGACCTTTACATGACCTTAATTTGCCTTATTTTTTCCATAAAAATTTGTTTTTCCTGGAAATGCATAAATAAGCTAGCATTACTCCAAATTGAAAAAAGAAAAAAAATCAGTAAAAGAGAATAAATGCATCTGGGTCAACCCTAATACCGCGTAGGCCCTCCTCTACTTCTTATCACTGCATTCATACGTCGCGGCATGCTTGATATCAAATGTTCAACAAAAGCTTGCGGTATATTCTCCCATTCTTCAATAGCGACCTATATGAGTTGGTTGGGATTAGATATGACTTCGAGTCCTCTTTTTGAGATAGTCCCATAGATGTTATATAGGATTCATGTCCGGACTGTTAGGTAGTCACTCTAATAAAGGAATATTAACATCATGTAAGTAACCAATAACCTGTCTAGCCACGTGGAGACGAGCATTGTCCTGCATGAATAAAAAATTGAGCCTAACAAACGGAGCAAAAGGCATTACATGTTCGACAATAATGTTGTCTAAGTAATATTGGGCATTCATAGACCTCGTACGTATAAGGACCAACTCCGTACGAGCATCGAAGCAAATTCCTCTCCAAAATATTTTAGAGCCACCACCAAAAGGCACTTTAGGAGAGATATTACAGCTGGCAAACCTTTCTCCTTGTCTTCGCCAGACACGCTCACGTTTATCTGGACCTTTAAGGCTAACTCTAGTTTCATAGGAGAACAGAACCCGTTTCCAATCATTAATGTCCAATTCTGATGTAGTCTTGCAAAATTTAATCTCTGAACTTTGTGTTCTCTGGTAAGCAAAGGTTTTTTGGCTGGGTTTCTGTTGATTAATCCTGCTTCATGTAAACGTCTTCTAACAGTTCGAGACGATATAGCGATATTTCGAACATCTGCTAATTCATTTTTAAGCAGATTGCTGGTTATTCTCCTGTCTCTAAGAGCACGTTGTCTCAAAAAACGATCATCAATTTGATTAGTGCAACGTTTTCGCCCTTGTCCTGGTCTTCGATGGTACGAACCCGTTTCATTATGTCGTCTCACTATGCGACTGATGCTGGAATGATGTCTTCCTAACAAACCAGCAACATATCGCATTGAATATCCTTCATTCAGGAGAGTCGATGCTCGCACTGTCCCCTCCAGTGACAGATTTCTTTGACGGTTCATTTTTTTTACTTGATATTCTCCCATTTGAACTTCCAAACATGCATGTAATAAAAACAATTACAATCAACAGCTTGCTTCTAACAGAAACTTTGCTTTAATCAGCACTTTTTAAGAAAATGTTAACACAGTTTTAGTCTAAAACGAAGTTTAATACGAATTACTGTCAAAACAAGGTATTACGTGACACTAGTTAGCTTAAAAAACAACTGTCACTGTCAAACAAAGTCCATGGCCTACTTGTCGTACAGAAAGTCATCAATAAATAAAGATTATCGAGCAAAATATAAGTAGTGCGTTAAGTGGTGCGTTAATTTTGTCCAGGAGTTTATTTATATTTCAGGCACGAAGACTAATGATTTTGGCTTTGAATAGTTTTCTTAAAAATTTTAAAACCTTTCTTTGCTCTTAAATTAAGTACATAATATGAAAATTTAAACAATACATAAAATTAGTCGATTAAATTACTGTTTTAAAAAAAGTCAACAAAAAAAGTGGCATTGCCTTTTTCCTTAAACATTCTTTTTGAAAGAAACTTAAGTTTCTCTGCTTCACTTGCTGTTTTAGTATTTTAGTAGCAGATGAATATAGTGAGGAAGTAGTGATAGCATTGATTATTATACTTCTCTCCTTTACGATTGCTCGGCGCTCTCATTTATTAGAAGATTTGTGTTCGGCGAGTGTCGGCTAACACCGGGAGTAGATGTTGATTACAAAATTTGGCTCCGGAAAGAGGGGGAAGACTCTCTAGTAGTAATTACTCGGAGAGTGGGACTATATTAAGATTATGGCAGGATATGCCGCAAGATAAAAATGAAATTTTAGTAGTAAATTTTGTTAGAACAGTGTTTTAGGAAAAGAGGATTGATTTATTATTATCCAATAGAATTAATCGTGTAAGAACTTTTATACATTGTAATGACGATTTAATCTTAAAGATCTTACATGTGGATAAATCTTATTGATATAGTTGGATAGACACCTAAAATACCTTTCAAAATAGGTATCGCATGACCAGTGTTTCACCAAGCCAAGTAGCTTGGCTTAAAAACAAAAAGCTTGGCTTGAAAATCAAGCTTTTTTTAAAACAAAAAGCTTGGCTTGGCTTGATTTTTATAAGTCCAGGCTTGGCTTGTTTACCAAGCTTTTTCAAGCTTTCAAGCTTTTTCTCCCACCTTTCCGATCACGTGTTAAGTCTACTATCCGTTCTCTCGCCGCTCTTTGTTTCAATTAGACATGGGTAACGCACTAAAATTCTTTGCGTTGATACACTAACTCCGGCGCACTCTATTGCGCCAACTCATTGCGTTAACGCAATTGCGTTATTGCGTCACACCACCTCGGTGTATCGCATGATACCGGTGTTATTCAGCGCGGGCTGTCCTTTTATAAGGGTCAAACCGTGTTCAAGACAATAACGCAATTGGGAATTTAACTAATTTTTTTTTATTATATGTTTAAAAATAAAACGAAAATATAACAGTGTAATCCACCCATTCTTTTATTTCATTGTGTTTGGATTTTACAAAGAATACAAAAATTCCAATTTATATAAAAAGGATATCACTTTTGTATACTAGTAGCCAATCAAAATGGGAAGAACTAAAAACTGACAGTAAACAAGGTTAAAATCCATAAAATTCGACCTACAATCCTACAAATGATGTGACATGTTGCAAAGAACATAATTACTTGATAGATTTTGGGTAATCTGCATTACGAGTTGCATCAATTACGTAAATTAAAATTCTCACTCGTCACGGAAAACGGAATCAGTGCCTGGCGCATAGCGCATCAACAACTCGCGATCCTTTCGACTCAGTATCGAAAATTGCGTTGCGCTGATACAGTAACAGCTGGTGTATCAACGCTCGTAACGCATACAACTGCGTTAACGCAATAACGCAACGCAGCGCTGCGTTACCCATGTCTAGTTTCAATGTTCAATTCAGTCACTGCTAGCCTTTCAAAGCAAGTACTTGCAAATATGAGCGCCACCAATATATCAGATATCGAGGAACCCTTACAAGACAGCGGATCTGAATATGAAGTAGAGGAAGCGGAAGGATGGTGATGAAATATTCGAATTAAGTCCCGAAAAACAATTAAAAACATAAAGGTCTCTAATTTTTTTTAAAATTAGTCAAAAACAGAGCAAAACAGCAGTATGCACTTTGTGTACAAGAAAATCAACAATAATTAAAATTAAAAATGGAGCAACTAAGTCTTTAAAAAGACATTTACAAAGTAAACATAACGATTCTTATGAAAAAGACTTTCCGCAGGAGAAAAAATAGTCCTAGAAATATATGTTAGAATTAAATGAAGATCGATAATGATAAGATTTTATACCTAAATCACCTCTTCTTTTTAGGAGTCTCTTTCTATTCAACGCACATCCCAAGAATTTCCTTATATGGATTATCTAGTAGTTATTGTAGATTATTGTAAACATTTAATGTAAATAATTCCTTCAAAAGCTTGAAAGCTTAAAAGCTTGACTTAGAAAAAGCTTGATAGTTCAAGCTTTTTTTATAAAAAGCTTAACTTGGCTTGAAAAAAAAATGTTAGGCTTAGCTTGGTATTTTTAAAGGCTTGGCTTGATTTCAATCCAAGCTTTTAAAAAACAAGCCAAGTCTGTGAATCTCTGCGCATGACCTACATTTCTATTTAAAAAAAATCGATCACGTCATTAGTATAAAAATCAGGATTTTTCACGAAATAATTAATTTTTTCCTTTCATTTTCACCATACTGCAGTGTTGCCAGTCTAGTACAATTGTACTAGATCTAGTACATTCTCTGAGAATCTGGTTCTCTAGTACAATCTAAACAAAATCTAGTACTTTTTTCAGCGTATGTTTCCATTTGAAGTGTAAAATATATTGGTCAAAAATTGCAAGAGAAATTAAAATAGTTTGAGGCTAATAACCTTAGCAGTTGATGCCGATGACACACAAAAAAAAAGTTCTTAAAAATTACTTCAGAGATAAAATAGTAGACACTTCTCGAGAGATAAAACATTGTTTAAAAATTGCACGAGAGATTAAATATTTAAAAATCGCTCGAGAGGTAAAAAGGGTGTTAAAAATTGGCCGAAGTATAAAATAGTATTAGAAATTGCTTGAGGGGTAAAATATTGTTCAAAAATTGCTTTAGGAATAAAAATACTGTTAGAAATTTAATGAGAGATAAAAATATTTAATAATTTTTCGAGAGATTAAATAGTATTATAAATTGTTAAAATCGTGTTCAAAAATTGCTCGAGGTAAAATAGTATTACAAAATGTTAAACCCTTGTTCAAAAATTGCTCGAGGGATAAAATACTATTGAAAAATTTGTTGAGAAATAAAATATTGTTCAAAATTGACTCGAGAGATACCTACTATTAGAAATTTCTCGAGAGATAAAACATTGCTTAAAAATTCCTCGAACGATAAAATACTATTAGAAAATGCGCGAGAGATAAAATATTGTACAAACATTGCTCGAGATATAAAACATTGTTAAAAATTTATCGAGAGTTAAAATATTTTTATAAATTTGTCGAGAGTTAAAATATTGTGCAGTTTGCTAAAGAGATAAAAAAAAGTTGTTAAAAATTGCTCGAGAGATAGAATAATGTTATAAATTTATCGAAAGATAAAATATTGTTTAAATATAGCTCAAGAGATAAAAAAAGGTTTAAAAAGTGTTCGAGAGATAAAATAGTATCATAAGTTATTAAAATCTTATTCAAAAATTACTCGAGAATTAAAAAATACTGTTAAACATTTCTCGAGAGATAAAACATTGTTTAAAAATTGTTAGAAAGATAAAAAATGTTAATAAAAATTGTTCGAGAGATAAAATAGTGTTAGAAATTATTAAAATTTTGCTCAAAAATTGCACGAGAGATCAAATATTGTTCAAAAATAGCTTGAAAGGTAAAATAGCTGTTAAAAATTGCTGGAGTGATTAAATAGTGTTAAAAATTTTACAAAAAATTTTGTATAAACATTGCTCGAGGAATAAAAAAAAAGTTGTTAAAAATTGCTCGAGAGATAGAATACTGTTAGAAATTTGTTTAAAATTGTTTAAAAACTGTTCGAGAGATAAAATATCAAAAGGTGTTAAATCTTTTTCAAAAATTGCTCGAGAGATAAAAAAATGTTAGAAATTGTTAAAATTTTGCTCAAAAATTGCACGAGACATTAAAAATTGTTCCAAAATAGCTTGAAAGGTAAAAAAGGCTTTTAAAAATTGCTCGAGTGATTAAATAGTGTTAAAAATTGTACAAACATTGCTCGAGGGATAAAAAAGTTGTTAAAAATTGCTCGAGAGATAGAATACTGTTGGAAATTTACCGAGAGATAAAATATTTTTTAAAAATAGTTCAAGAGATAAAAAAAGGTTTTTTAAAAACTGTTCGAGAGATAAAATATGACCAAAAGGTATTAAAATCGTTTTTAAAAATTGCTCGAGAGATGAAGTAGTGTTAGAAATTGTTAAAATTTTGCTCAAAAATTGCACGAGAGATTAAATATTTAAAAATAGCTTGAAAGGTAAAAAAGGCTGTTAAAAATTGCTCAAGTGATTAAATAGTGTTAAAAATTGTACAAAAAAATATTGTACAAACATTGCTCGAGGGATAAAAAAGTTCTTAAAAATTGCTCGAGAGATAAAAGACTGTTAGAAATTTATCGAGATATAAAATATTGTTTAAAAATCGCTCAAGAGATAAAAATAGATTTAAAAACTGTTTGAGAGATAAAATAATATCAAAAGGTATTAAAATCTTTTTCAAAAATTGCTCGAGAGATAAAATAGTGTTAGAAAATGTTAAAAGTTTGCTCAAAAATTGCACGAGAGATCAAATATTGTTCAAAAATAACTTGAAAGGTAAAAAAAGGCTGTTAAAAATTGCTCGAGTGATTAAATAGTATTAAAAATTGTACAAACATTGCTCAAGGGATAAAAAAAGTTCTTAAAAATTGCTCGAGAGCCAAAATACTGTTGGAAATTTATCGAGAGATAAAATATTTTTTAAAAATAGTTCAAGAGATAAAAAAAGGTTTTTTAAAAACTGTTCGAGAGATAAAATATTATCCAAAGGTATTAAAATCATTTTTAAAAATTGCTCGAGAGATGAAATAGTGTTAGAAATTGTTAAAATTTTGCTCAAAATTTGCACGAGAAATCAAATATTGTTCAAAAATAGCTTGAAAGATAAAAAAACTGTTAAAAATTGCTCGAGTGATTAAATAGTGTTAAAAATTTTACAAAAAATTTTTTACAAACATTGCTCGAGGGATAAAAAAAAGTTTTTAAAAAATTGCTCGAGAGATAGAATACTGTTAGAAATTTATCGAGAGATAAAATATTGTTTCAAAATAGCTCAAGAGATAAAAAAAAATAAAAACTGTTCGAGAGATAAAAGAGTATCAAAAGGTATTAAAATCTTATTCAAAAATTGCTGGAGAGATAAAATAGTGTCAGAAATTTGTCGAGAGATAAAATATTGTTTAAAATTGTTGTGTTCGTGTTCTCTATAAACCTTTTTTTGTTATTTAATGACCAAACTTCATAATTAGAAAAATCTGGTAATTTTATAGAATCTAGTACTTTTTTATGAAATCTGGTACAGTTTTTAGATAAATCTGGTATATTATAAAAATATATTCTGGCCACACTGCCATACTGTACATATTTTTGGGTATTAATTTAATTAGATAACACTTACATTTTCGTGCGCACATGGTTTATTACTTAATCCTCTATTTATTGCTCTCTGCTGTTGGCGCAACGAGTAACAGTAATTACAAGCAGGAATTTCATCGACAGATTTATCGAAGACCCAGTATCCCAAATTTCTGTCTAACGTTATAAAAATAAACCGATTCACATGTAACGAAAATTGTTTTGGACATCATCGAGATTAACAACCGATTATTTTCACAACAGTGACACTTGCGACAGCATCTGTGTCAACAAAAGCATAATAAATGAAAAAATATTTCCATTGCATCGCGAAAGTGCCACAACCTATATTTTATCAAGCGTGCAACAAAAAAGAATGTTCCATAAAAATACGTCTATAAATATATTTACGTGATTCGGTCGTAAACAGCGAAACAAATAATTTTTTTATGGATTTTTTAGGTACTCGAAAATATTTTTAAAATCGCTTGATGATTGAAGTATGCTAAATAAAAATTTTACTGTTTAAAAATATTGGTGTGACTCATTTTTGCATATTTATTACCCTAATTTAACAATTTTTATTGTAATTAATTATTCTGTTTTTGTTTTGTTGCAGGTATGTGTTTCTGCATTTAAAACTGGACGCTTTTCATGAGTAAGTTTATTTAATTATTAGTATCCTATGGTTGAAAATCAGTTGTGTATATTTTGGATTACAACAGCATCTGCATTTAATATCAAGTTGTCAATCATCTGAATGTAAATGATAGAAATAGAATTTATTCATCTTTGAGACTTATACACTATACAAAGACACTAGGTAAAATCCTATCAGACTAGTCAAGAAAGTGTTAAGTAAAATACATTAAAAAATAAAATATATATATAATAGACAATTCATGTCAAGATTAGTTTCAGGACAGCGTCTCCTAGGAATTTCTGAACAAAATTATGTCAATTTAGATTCAATCAAGGAGGTGCTGTTACCTACCGACTAGAGATTGAATTAGTGCAAACTATTACAGAAATCTTTAAGTAACTATAAATATCGACCGACTAGCTATTAGGGGATATTGTATTATATTGTATTATAAACCGGTTTTTAGTAGACTGAGTTCGGAGGATCATAATAATAGTCCTGAACATAAAATCTATTTTTCAATAATTGCCGGGATTTTACCAAATAAAAAAAAATATTTCGCGATTGTGAAAACGGTCCAATCGTTTCATATGCCATTTATAATATTATAAAAATGTTAACTCTAGGACTCATTTTGGAGTATGAGCATACTTTATTTCAATACTTTTATTCATAAAGTATTACCTACCTATTACATTTTATTTTTAACGAAAATCGACTTTGTTTCCTGGACCAAAGTAAAGAATGTAGGTAGGTATTATGCAGATGGCAACAACAAAAACGATATCTTGCCTCACATTAAATATAAATATTTCCTAAAACAAATAATTTGGTTTATATACGGGTAGCAATACGAGGGATGTTTATAATTTCAAGTCACGAATATAGAGTCGTTTCAAAATATATTGCCACAATAATTGCGTCACATTGAGTCGGAGTGGGACGCTTGACGTGTCGCAATTCGCAATATATTTTAAAACTATTCTACCTAATTAATAAATTGTGATTTTGAAGTATCGAATGAAAACTATATTCTCATTGGTTAAAGATGGAAGTTTTTGTCATTTGAATGTTCAGGAATATTAATTGTGATTAATTGGTTAAATACCGAAGTTATCTGTTATCTGATGTTGGTACTAACCTAATGTTTTTGGGTAATTTTGACGGTCATTTCCTGGAATTTCCAGGCCCGCATAAATATTTATCCTATTAAAGTACAAAAATCCTACAATAGATATTATGAGTAGGTATTTAACATTCATTTATCTTATCTTATCTTAGGTAGTTATTTCCTAGAAACATTTCCCTGATTGTCAATAACACATTACCGTATATCTGTGCCAATATGACGTCACGACTTTTAATATACTTAATGAAGGCTGGGGGAAGGAGTTAAGAGTCTATAAATTTACAAACAAGCTTACGGGTATTTAGTTTTCAAAATTACATCACACGTTTCTGAAGTGTTTTATTGTGCTGTTTGTTTTTAATAAGTGTTATTTTCTTTAATAGAAAATTGATTTATTTGTGCCAAGTGTCCTAGTGAGTTTCATTGTACATTTTAATCAGTTTTATTTTTGGATAAATTGACATCGACTTCCTGCATTAAAGGTAGGTAGTATTTTTTTTCTATCACTCTCGAGTTCGTCATTGAATAAAAAAATTAAACGCTGTAATTTTAACATTCAAATATTTGCAATTAAAAAATAATATTACGTATTAAATTTGACAATAAAAAAACTTGTTATTTAATAATAATGTTTCATTATTCTGAATATATTTTTTCTACGATCAATATCCAAAGTAGGTAGGCTTTTGCACATTAAAATCTAAATAAAAAGTTGACGTTTTCTGCGAATTGTCATAATTTGACATTATTGGCGCACATTACCTAATATTCAAACCCATTTCCATGCTTAAAAATAGAAGATGGTGACATTCATTTAAAAGAAAACCATAACTACTTTTACCAGGTGAAAAATTTCAATATGTTAAAATAATTCATGATTTTTAAGAAATGTGCTAGAAATGATACTACAATATTAATATTCTTTTTATGTTTGATTTTCTAATAATGATTTTATATACTTTTAGATTCAAGGACAGCTAGGTATAGCTCAAAGAAAATTGTGCTACTTTGTAGTATATACTGGAGATGAAAATCAACTATTTGTTGAAAAAATTCATTTTCAACCCATTTTTTTTTTAAATATGGTTGAAAAATTATAAAAATTTTACTCGGAATATATGGCACCTGAGATAATTTTAAATACAAGAGGACGAGGATTAAAATGTCTGGATACCCCATATAATGAAACTTAAAGTGCAAAGATTAGCAAATTTATAAAAATTATAATTTAATGGACTTTAATGATACAAGTACTTGAAATAATGGTTTTTTTTTGCGCAGAAGCATGTTCATACGTAATTTGCAATTGGTAATCACTAAACACAGATGGAAAAGTATATACGTCAACGATATGTTCTCTTATTTTTGATTTATTTTAACAGGTATAATATATGGTATGTTACTTATAGTATAGATTTTTTTATTTCTCGACCTAATTTATTTGTTACGTCTTCAGCAATTGTCGCTTTCAGTTGACATAAACGAAATTGATAAAAAGTGTATTTCGCATTTTATTTTGACTGTTTCTCTTACTTTCGAATAGAAACTGAGCTTTGTAAACATAAAATGACGGATATGTCAAACTAAAACTGACGGTAAAATGAAACATTGAGTATCGTTAAATGCAACTTTTGAACTAGTTTCAAAAATAGCATTAAAATGATATTATCATTCACAATGTACTAATTTCCTATACTTTTAGTTGATAAATAACCGATAATCATACATCATATAACAAATAGGCGCGTGTCAAAAGGTCAGAAAAAAGAGTGCCGATGAAAAAAGGTCGTTTCCAATTGTATCATATAAACAGTTTCAGAGGCAGTATTATCATCTCGTATACACTTAATATAAACGGAAATAATCAAATACTAGTCAAAATATTATCGATCGGAGCACCATCTTTATTACATTACATGAAGTAATTATTGATTTTTCGGGGTTTATTTAGAGTTAAATTAGACGCCATTTTTGGTCCAAATTCGTTTTGACATGTTTTTTCAAAGAAAGTGACTTATAAATTTCAAATCTACACGTTTTGAAAAATATACAATATTTAAATATTCTGAGTGTACCAAATTCCAAGTAAAGGTGGAACTTGGGTCGTATTACATTTTTTTTTTTATTATTTGTTTGACATCGAGGTTAAAATAATTCTAGACGGCACCTTTGAGATGAAATAAAAGGGGGTTATTTTACATGATTGGTTTTTATTGAAAATAATAAATTTATTAATTTTCAATAGTAAGGTGACCTAAGTTAGACCTTTATTTTTAATTTGGCCAAAAATTAGATTTTTAAACACTACATATTCGTAAAACTGTCGATTTAACTTTTGGTCTACACATACAATTTTAATACACAGGGAATTTAAATCATTACGACTAATTTGATGATAACCTGTAGTATCTTCTAATATGTTACTGAACTTATTGTAACACTTAATCCCAATATATTTTGGCTTATTTGTAGTCGTGAAAAAGGTTGATGGATGTTAAATTTTAATCTAGTATCATATGAGTGCAGGTCTTTATTTTTCTTAAATATATGCTCTTTATCTTTTATGTATAAAATTAGTTGAAAAATAAAAAGGGAAGGTAGTGTTAAAATTTGCGTTTTCTTGAAAAGTTCTTTACATAATGTTGTTGGTGTCACCTTATACATGGCTCTCAGAACCTTCTTTTGAGATACAAAAGCTCTTTCAAAGTATGGTAAAGAACCCCAAAATATTAACCCATATTGTAGAGTTGAGTGAACCAAACCAAAATAGCATAGTTTTAAAGTATCAAAAGATATTGTCTCCCTTAATTTTTTGATGATATAACAACAAGTACTCAATTTTGAAGTTACCATTTTTATATGAGCTTCCCAATTTAATTTGGTATCTAATTTTATTCCTAAAAATTTTATGTCATCAACGCTTTGAATAGTTTTTCCGTCAACGTGCAAATAGGGTTCGTAATCAGGTAATATGTTTTTGGGTAGAAATTGCATTAAGTTTGTTTTTGTTACATTTAATGCCAGACCGTTATCTTTACAATACTGGTTAAACTCACGAGCTGCCTCGTTGCTACTTTGAGTGACCTGTTCAATTTGATCATCTGTCATTACAATATTGGTATCATCTGCATATTGAACTATTTGTTGAGAGCTTAAACAAAAATTACTTATATCACTTATAAAAACTATAAAAAGAAGTGGGCCCAAAATTGAACCTTGGGGAACTCCTATTGTACATGGAAGAGGATCAGATTTTAGACGTGAGTTCGATTTTTGAAGTAAGACTGTATCCATTCATAAAGTTTCCCTCGTATTCCTAACCCATTCATCTTCAATAATAAAAGATTATGATCCACCATATCAAATGCAAGGCTAAGGTCATAGAAGAGTCCCAAAATATGTTTTTTTTTATCATTGAGTGCTTGATATATAAACTCTAGGCAAGCTGTAATTGCAGTAGATGTTGACTTATTTTTTCTAAATCCATTTTGAGTATCTGGTAACATATTAAAACTTTCATGGTAATTAGTGAGTCTAATAGAGTATGCTGACTCAAGTATTTTAGTTATTTGACTAAATATACAGATTAAACGATAATTTTCTATATTAGATACAGATCCCTTATTTTTATAAACAGGAATTCCTTTAGATTCCTTCATATTTGGGAATAATCCCGAAACAAAGGATTCATTAATCAAATGTGATATGGGTTCAGCAATACAATGAGCAACCGATAACAGAATGTTACCATTTATTTCGTCAATACCTTCAGTGGGTTTAGAAGTAGTTTTTTTGATTATAGTAATGATTTCACTAGGAGTTGTTGGAAAAAGAAAAACACTTTTATGAAGTTTATCAATACTCATAGTATAGTTAGGTACAATATTATTTTTATTTACATTAATAAAATAGTCATTGATATAATTTACTTTTTCTAAGGGTGTTAATTTGTCATCATTTGTAAGTTTAATAGGATTCAATAAGTTGTTTTTTCTTTTTCCCCTACTCTCGTTTATTATATTCCAGGATTCTTTCATTACGTTACGACTTTTTAAAATACGATCATTATTTTTTCTTCTCAAATATTGTTTTGTTATTTTTTGATACTCTTTTTTTAAATTATTGTAACGTTCTGTATAATATGTAGAATTTATTTCTTTCTTTAACCTGTTCATTTTATATAATAGATTATTTAACTCTTTAATATGAGGTGGAAACTGATTTTTTAATTTTTGTTGTTTTATCGCTTTCTTTGTTTTCGTAAATACAATATTGTAGTGGTATAGGAATGATTCATAAAAGATAGAAAATTTATCATTCAAATTAGTAGATGTGTATACTTCACGCCAATTTTCAACTGATAAAATATTTATAAAAGTTATTGCGTTAGGATCACTTAAATCTCGTTTATATCTGTATTTAAATTCGTTATTTTCAAAATTAGGTAGTTTAATCGAACATAATAAGTAGTTATGATCAGACAAAAAAGTATCATATACACCCACCTTATCTACATCAAAATTGGTAAAATAAACAAGTTGAGGTTGTACTTGCTGTTCTCGTTGTAACATTTATATGATGTTTAATATTAGATTCCTTCAATAAGTCAATTAAAACAGTTTTTTGATTACCTTCAATCAAAAAATCTACGTTAATATCACCACAGATAAAATAGTGATTGTCGTTTTAATAAATATTATGAATTAATAGCTCTAGCTGATTTATAAAAGTGCTAAACTTAGTATAAGGTGATAATTCATATTTTGAAGGACCTTAAATATGTCATGAGTAAAAATAGAAAATAACGGCGGCCCAAACACCCTTCCTCGTGGCACACCCTTCATTACTTCTCTGATGTTTCAAAAATTATTATTATTAGTAATTTTAACACGTTCCAATCGACCCTTCATATTTAGCTGGCACATTTACCCCGCCATTACAACTTTATTTATGATTTTTTATTAATTTTTTAATTATTGAAACTCTGAACTAATTGGCTGTTTTTAAATTAAAATTAAAATTGGGTCACAGTACCACGAGAAAAAGATAAAACAATAAACAAAACGGTGGTCGCATGGCTAACCAGTGTCGTCTCTCAGAATACGATATTTTGTTGATTATTGTGGTGATATTGTGCTAGATTTTTATACTTTTTTATGTAATCTGGTGTGAATTATTAAGAAAATTTATTCTTAGGTGTATGTAGCATGATGTAGAAAATACCTAAAAGTTAATTCAGTAACTTAAATCATTCTGGAGGTCATTTGGTTTCTTATAGAATGTGGTGCCTATTTGTACTATATTACGTTTTTAAATTCTATTTTTTTATATTTTCTAGAAATCGTCAATTATGAAAAGATAAACAATTTAAATTAAAAATATTTTGGAAATATTTCTCCTTTAGTATTAAAAATGTTAATTTTATTTAAATTTTAATTGAACAGTAAAGTACTAGTCTTACTTTTCTATAACTCAATTACTTAATATATGTTTTATCCACTATCATTAAAATTTAAAAATATACAGGGTATTCCTATATGTCGTATCAATATTAACATATTTTGGCATATTTTGTCAGTAAAATTTCATGTGCTCTGAATTGCTCTTTTTTAAGATATAGTAATTTTAAAAGTAGATTCTCCAGGACGTCACTTGACCTGTTTTTTCAAAATATTCAGATAATAACACCCTGTATCTTAAATATTGTTTTTGTATTAATATTTTAAATACTTTTGGCGATTTCGATTAAAATTTGCTGGTTCATTAAAATTAGTCCAGTGATGACCCAGAGGGCAGGCAACCTAATTATTCATATTTTTAAAAACCCTGTATTTAAAACAAAGAAATTTGTATGTTCATATGTTTACATGTTTATATGAAATTTTAGTTATAAATTAGGCCAAGAAATTACTTCGTTTAATATTGACATAACATTTAAGAATACCATACTCCAGAATGGTATTTAAGAACCACAAATCGCTCTTTTAACTAATTTAAATTCTTTCACAAAAAATATAATTTATATAAAAGCAAAACAGTGAAACCTTGACGCCTTGTTACTAGTTCTGGCTCGCATCTGTTACTTACTTTATTTACGTACATTCTCACATATATTTCCATTATATCTATCTCGTTCTCTCGCACACACGTACCCTTTCATTTCTGTCTCGTTTTCGAACACAAATAACACCCACCAGTGCAACCTGATAGACCAGTATTCAGGTCTCACAAATTTTTCGTGCATATTTGAAATGTCAAACAATTCAACATTTTGCTCGTTAATGTAAAACTAAATTGATTTTTATGGACACAATTTTGAATTATTGGTTTTTAATTAAGGTATAGGAAGTTGTGTTTTTAATATTTTGAAAAACAGAGGATGTCAATCAAAGGGCTCTGATTACTTTTTTGTGTATCTACTTTATTCTCCAATACACCTTGGTACCCATATAAGGTTTTCTTTGAATATACAGAATGTTTCATAATGTAAGTTATTTTTTTTAAATTTGTAATAAAACTCCATAAACTAAAAATTAAGAAATATATTACTCTTTTTGATCGATCAATTGAATAATTTTATAGTATTTCAGTGTTTTTTTTTTTGTAGTGATTTTGAACGTTTCTTTTTTTACAAGAAAAACTTGTACAATGCCAAAACCACGAATGTGGTAATTTGACATTCTTCGCTTAAGTGATTTAGTTCACATTCGTGGTTTTAGCATTGTAGTGAAGTGACTACAGGCAGTGGAAAATAAGCTACTACTCAAAGACGAATTAGTGGATATTTATGTTATTAGTGTATTTAGAATTTCTTAGAAGGCAAGAAGAAAAAATACTAAGAAATTATTTTTTCTACCCCTACATGGATATTAGCTTATCTACGCACAGATTACAAAACGAAAAAGTATGCTATTGCCTTCAACTGAACAAATATATTTCTTATCCATTCTAGATAGTGAGAACACTGCAAAAATTAAATCCACCAATAACCGTTCATATTTTGATCAACCGACTGCTATTATTTTTAAAATTTTAAATAAGTGACAATTCTGTCAAACTAATTGTTAGTATATTTTTTAGTTATTGAGATTAAACATACATTAAAATAGGGCATTCTTGTGTAGAATCGATAAATAATATTTCGTCTATAATTATTTAATTTAAATAAAACTATATGAAGTCAATTTAATTACGAGTAATAAAGCAACAAAAATCAAAGAATAAGTGGTCCTGTGGTTAGCGTTTTTGCCTTTTACACTCGAGATCGACTCTCGGATGGGGAAAAATAAAATAAACAAACTAGAAGAGAAGGTGGTAATATGGAACCCCAGTTTGTTTTTCTTCTATAAACCGAAAATTTTTATGATTATACATAAACATTTTGTACAACTAGATTCTGTACATATTCGGTTTGTGTATATTTGAACGAATTTATAATTATAGCGATATTTTACATGTTACACGCAGTTATTTCAAAATACTCAAAATCGGCATTCGAGGAACTCTTAAAAAATGAATTCCTTTATTTAAAAATGCATTATTAACATAAAAAATATATAAAAACTGAAAAAAATGGTTACAATCGACAGAAGTCACAGATGTAGGCATCTTTGTCATACCCATCAGAACACTCGCTATGTGCCCATAAGTGGCCCATTAGGCACTGAATCCACAGTTCGCCTCGTACGTCTTTAGTATCACAAAATATGCACACAGCGTCATCCTCTGCTGATGGAATTTTTCCAGGTGGAATGCTCACATTATTGAAAGAACCTGAAGAAACATTGCTAAGACCATTTTGATCAGAGTCGGACGATTCAGCAGGCTGTTTCTTTGATGTTTTACTGCAACTTTCAATATCTGTGCAGATTTTTTATCTCTTAAGAATACAGTTCGAATTTTAGTGACTTCCGCGACCTTTTCTAGCAACAGTACCCCTCCCTAAGCGAAAACTAGAGATTCTTTTTCGTCCATCATATTTAGTGATTGATGTCTCCAATTCTGTTTTGTATGAGGAGCTGGTTAAAACTGCAGCAGAAGAAACTTTTCGTCCTCTATTTGCCATTTGTTTCTTCGGTTGTGGAACTGGTAAAATTTTTGCAGGTGAAACGAGAATATGTGGCGCATTTGGTCTCACATCTGGAGTTGAACTGTATCCTGCTTCTGTCAGATCAATTTGGCTGATTTGAAAGTTGTGGGTTCAGGTTTGAAGCGAATTTCTAGCTGCAGTTCGAGAGGAAACAGGGCTAGCTGCAACATTATTTAAAGCTCTTTCACTGAGAGTCTCAGTTAAGGCGTCGTGCTTAGCAGCATTGAAGTCTGCCTCCATGAAAACTCCTCTATTGCAAGGGTATATCCCTGTTCTCGAAAAATCATTCATTGCTATGCTTGCTGTTTGACAGTTTACACAGGAATTCCCAAAAAGTTCAGCAATATCATAAGGTCCCAGAGAACGTTCACTGTGACGCTGCCATATTTGAATTGCTTCACTGTAATTACTCTTCAATGCCCTCATAAAGGTTTTATCCTAGGGCTGCAATCTATATGTGGCGTGAGGGGCAAGGCAAACTATGGTAATGTAGTTTTCTCTTGCCATGTCTATAATTTCAATATTTCGCGTATGCGAGTAATGAATGTCCAAAAGAAGTAATACTGGAGACTCTTCCGAAGGTTTAGTATATTAATTGCTTAAACAAGTTGGTTTGTACCCATCCCGAAGGATGACATCTACCCAAAGTTCTAGCAGGTGCTCCACGCATAAGGGTTTCAGTCATATTTTTACGGGGAAAAATCATCATAGAGGGTATGAATGTACAGCAAATAACGGTTACCAATGAATTTCTTTCAGCGGCTGTCAGCGCACCGATTTCTCGTTTGCCTTTTAACCCTATGATCTGAGGTATTTTGCTTTGTACTATGGACAAACCCGTCTCATCCACATTGAAAATACTGTCTGGCTTATATTTTTCCGGTCATATTCCATCTCAAGAATATCAAAACCCTGACTGGTTTCTTACCCAGATTTTTTTCGACGACTTCCTTTGGTGTATATGCTTCATCGTGCACAAGTTGCTGGAGTATTGTTTTCGGAATGTTAAACCTTTTCACAGCTTTCTTGAGCCCAATTATCTTAGCACGAACCAATTTAACAGCTTTAGTCATAGCATTTTTGTCCCAGGTTTTCCCTCGGGTTTTCCTTTTGGATTTGGTTTTTGGTGATAGTAACCTGCGAGGCATCTCAGCACCTGCAATTTAACACATCCTTAAATTTTGTGTTTAATATGGAACCCTTCTATATAATAAGGAACCTTGTTTCATATTACAATCTCCCTGGAGGTTCCATATGATCAAATCACATGTGTGAATAAACAGCTTTGCAAAACTTTTTGAAGCATGCGAAATGCAAACTTACCTATTACGTTGTCACAAAAAAACCTTGTGGTAGTGTGACACCACAACCAAACAACAAAAAAATCGCTCGTAAATCACTTTTACCTTGAAACGAACTCGCATCAAAAAATTTTTGGTTTACTTGACTACATCTAAACTGCCACTGTTGGATTTCTATTTTGCCGATATGTGCTACAGCTTCCTAAACGCTTCATCTATGACTGACATTTGAAATTCAGCTATTTTAAAAGTAGATGTCACTACCGGTTCAGAATTAACCAAGTGTTCCATATTACCAGCAGGGTTCCATATTATCACCTTCTCCTCTACTATTTTTTATCATTTGAGATCGCCAAATATGGTTTACGTCTATTCAGAAAAATACCCATATTGAAAATTGACCAAACTTTTAAAACATTCAACTGTGAGTCATATTGAAATTCGAATTCTCGGATTTTTCTCACGATCTGTCAGATTTCAACATATCCTATTTTGTGCTTCCCATATTTAGTAGAGAAATACAAGGCATACAATTTTGGTAAGAAGAAAAATGAAAGATTATCCATTTTTCTCAAAAGTGTTCGTATATTCAGTATAAAAGTACTCAAACTCGATTTGTTTTTTGTTTATTTACAGTGATTTTCCTTTTCTTTTTCTGTCTTATTAGATACTCATTCATTATTTTCTTCTGTCTTCCTTTCTTCTTTTTTCCCTCTTCTTTTTTCTTTTTCTTCCTTTTTCTTCCTTTTTCTTCCTTTTTCTTCCTTTTTCTTCCTTTTTCTTCCTTTTTCGTCCTTTTTCTTCCTTTTGCTTCCCTTTTCTTCCTTTTTATTTCCTTTTCTTCCTTTTTCTTTCTTTTTCTTCCTTTTTCTTCCTTTTCCTTCCTTTTTCTTTCTTTTTCTTCTTTTTTCTTCTTTTTCTTTCTTCTTTTTTCTTTTTTTCTTTTTCTTCATTTATCTTTTCTCTTCATTTTTCTTCATTGTTCTTTTTTCTTCTTTCTTCCTGATTAGATCATCCTACTTATCACTCGAACAATATTTTCTCAGTACTTCTCTTTTTCTTTCTCCCTGATTTGATCCTCTTACTTATCAGTCGTAATATATTTTTTACTTTGTTTGTTTCCTCTTATTTTTTCATTTCTTTTTCCTCAATACTTCCTCTTACTCATCACCCTTATATTTTTTCTTTCATCACTACTGACTTCGATCTTCGATGTCTTTAGATATTTTTCTATACTTACCATAGGTAATTTTAGTTTGTATATTTTGTGTATTTGACTTAAATTTTTAAGACTTTAGAAATTTATAATTCGATATTTTAAATTGGTTTGTTAGATTTAATTTGTAATTTAGGAAACCGTGTTTATACAGAAAATTTTTCCGCGGTTGAAGGATGACAAGCTATGTCAACTGTCACCTTCCGTTTTTAAATGCGTAGTTCTGGCTTTTCGTTTTTTATTATCAAAAGTGTCGATTTAACTTTACATTCAGGCAATAAACAATTCCACCATTCGCAAGTACATCTTTGAATTATTGGCAATGACTAGATTTTGACGTAAGACCGCTCTTCTGTAAAATACCATTCCTTCTATAATAATCTTATATCCAATCCACTCCCAACTTTACTGGGGTACTGCACTACACTATTCAGTTGAATTTGGTGGGGTCCTTATACCATTTTTGTATATTATTAGCTTCACATCGCTAATTGGACGAGGTCTATTTGAGTTGTTTCGGATGAGTATCATTGTGATAATTACCACACTCAAAAGATCATCAAACTGATCTTCTTTTTGCATTATATTGTTATAATTCTGCGCTGCTTTTGAGTGAGGTTGGTGAGTCGTATACATATAAGGTTCTCTCCAATTTACTGGACCCCCTTTGAATATTTCTAATCCTTTTTATTTTATTATAATTTTGTACCATCATTCTTTAAAAAATGTATTTTTGGTAATACCAATTTTTGCAAACCTCTACATACCACTGGATGGATGAATTTTTAAGTATTTTTGAATTATGTATCATTTCATGCTATGTAAGTAAATTTTTAATATCCTGCCAACACTTAATTTTAGTTGTTCCGATGTATATTAAACATTAAATTATATTGTGTTATCCATTTTGAGTAGTTTTATTTCTAATATTAAAAAGATTTTGACTACAAACAATAATTTAAAAAGTTTGTAAACACTGGTGTCAAATTTTGTTTAAGGGTTTAAGTTCAAAGGGCAAATGTATCAGTACCTCCTTTTATAACTTACAATTGACTCCTAATTAGGCCCTAACACTATATGAATCTATGAATCTGACATATTCAATTTTGCCAATATTATCTATTCATTTGAACAGTTGATAGAATCCTTTAATATATAGGGAGGGCCACTTAAAATCCCACTCGTCTTTATCTTCTTTATTAATTGACATATCGGAATATTTTTGTTTGTTTTTGAAAGCTTGAAATAATTTGTTTTTTCTAATAGATTCAATTAGTCTGTGACGCCATGAGTTACTTCCGGTTTTTCCAAAAATAACATTAAATCGCAATTTATTTTGATTTTTAAATGGAAACTTTCATTTTTTATTGAAAATTTGAACTTTTTTGTTTCAAATCTGGAAACTAGCAGGAAATGCTGATCTTTCAAATTTCAGAGTGATTTTTAGTTTCGTTCTATAATTTAAAATAAAAAATTGATCATTTTTAAAATTGGGGTGGTTTTGGTCGGTTCCAGTGGAAACTTTCAAAGATTTTTTAAAGATGGTACATTCCCATTTTTTTTTGCCTTAAACGAATTAATAGGAACATGTTTAGATACAAAATATGGCAGCAATTTTGACAGCTGACAAATAATTTTAAACACATGATTTTTATCTAATTCAAATTTTCAATATAGAATGAGGGTAATAAAATTAAATTGCGATTTTCTATTATTTCCAAAAAAAGAAATAAGAATATGACGTCACATTCATTACAAGCTTTCAATAAAAAAAGTCATTGCGGTGTGTATTCTTATATGTTTTGTTAATAAGTACGTTCCCTTATGCCCTGGTCTATATCTCATACTGTATGTTGTGTGGTCTGCCCTCTCTCTCTTTTTCCGTCGCTATTTTTAATGTCTCTCCAAGACTCGGTATGCCATGAAAATGCGTAATAATTGACAATCGCTGGTGTACATTTCAGCACCTCAGTACCGAAGCAGTTGACCCAGGTCGGGGCTTGACTCGCAGAGTTACACACACAACATACACACATTGGTTGCATATATACATCTTTGGTTTGCGTACTTGACTCTCTTTCACGTTATCGTTCTGTTATATTGCATTGTTATGAATATACATTGTCACACCTCAATGTGCTTTTTTTAGAAGAAGACAAATTGTAGTTATATAAATAATTGACATTTGTTTAATAGAGTATACGCATTAAGCAAAATAAAGATGATACGCTTAATTATATTTCTGTATGTTCAATAATATTGAGTTTCTATAACGTTCTTCTGGAGTCAGGATTGCAAAGTTAACGTATTGTATAAGTGTTCTTGTCTAAAAGTTCTACGAACTAGAAGTTTCTTTTCAAACCACAAGCGCCCGTCTGGTAAGCAACGGGTCATTGGTTCTGGAGCTAAGATTTCTAGGTTGACTATAGTAGCGCAACTAATTTAATAAAAAAAAAATAATAATAATAAGAAAAATAAATGATAGATACTGTTGGTCGCCTATGAAGATATGCAATAACACTATTTACCTCTGAAATAGAAGTAAATAATACTCAAGATTGATAAGCAGATGAGTTTATTAAATTTTACTGGTTGGGCTATTTTTTATTTTCTTTTTTTTTATATATACATATAGTTTTGGCTTCACAAAAATTCGAATCTCAGTAAATCGTTAAATTAAAAAAATACAGAACTGGTTTAGTTCTTTCAAATAATGTTTGTATAATTGATAAATTTCAGATATCAACTCACAGGGGCGCAAATGCTACGAGGTAGCGGCACTGGGGGTAATTACAGCAAGAATTTTTAAACTTAACTTTTTATGTGCTAAATATGTATTATTATCAGAAATAGACTCTTAAATATTACCACTTCCCCACTGTCAGCTCAATTTATTCTCAGTAAAACTAGTAAAGTATACAATCGAATCATCTGGCGTGTTTTTCTAGGGGTAGGGGCAAATATACAATATTGTGAACCTAACATTGCCTAATTTTATTTAATAAATAAGGGGCGCATATTATACGATGGAGGGATACTGGAAATAATTACCCCAAGAATTTATAAATTTAACTTTTATGTGTTAAAAATGTATAATTATCAGAAATAGTCTCTTAAATATTACTATTACCCCACTCCCAGACTTCAGCTCTAAGTGTGCCACTGTCAGCTTAATTTAACCTCAGTACAACTAGTAGATTGCACATCTATACTAAATTTTCATAAATTTAAAAATACTCTCAAGATAAACCTTCAATATTTAAAATTTTATTACAATCAACCTCAAAAATAGCCCCAAGATAAACCTTATTTGATATTTAAAATATCTTGAGCTACAAATATATAGTAAAACTAAAATATGACGCTTTAATAAAGTTTTTCAAAATTTCAAATTTATAATAGAATTATCATTTTTCTTTGATAGAAAATGTTTTCAGTGATACTATAATTCTTTAAATAATACCGAATTCCTTTAGACGCCCTGGGAGTTCTTGGAAGTTTCTGAAACCGAAATTTTTGCGTACATAATTTCTATAATAAATTTACCCTTTGTAATATTATCTGGCGTGTTTTTCCAGGGGAGTGGACAAAGATTATCTAATTTTATTTAATAAATAAGAAATTTAGAATTTTTACATGAAATATTGCTACTAAAATTTCCACCTTTGCTCCACGCTCCAATCTAAACAGTAAGTATGTTTATTACCTTAGCCAGCGTAGCCAATGTACCTATTTTCGATCTTATCCGCCGAATTTTAGGGACTTTTTATCTCTCTTACAGTGGCGGCTCGTAGGGGGGTTCACAGTGACAGAATATAGGTATCAGTACAGATGTATGAAAAAACTTTCAGTGTTTTAGAAAGTTTATAATATACCTTTCTAAAACACTGACAGTTTTTTACCTATATATGCACCGGGATCTATATTCTGCTACTGTGAACCCCCAAAATTTTGGTCACACAAGCCGCCCCTGCTCTCTTACATAATCTACTGTCATGCCAGCCATTTTCGATCAGTTCGGACCTGCTCTAATAAGGATAAGGAGATGAGGCCTATGCATTGTAAAAAAAATTGAATAAAAGTGGGGAGGTTAAGGGGACGAACAATAATATCAATTTGAAATTTTTGGAAAAATCAAGCTCTACATGGGGATGAAGCCTATTGATTCTGAAAAAAATCTGATTTAAAACAAGGGTTAAGGGGGTCTGTTAAACTGTGAAAATTATAATTTAGAATGCCACGCATTATATACCTTCATTCTAGTTTGTATCTGTGTAATATTGTGTATTGTGATGAGACTGATCTTATAAAATACACATTTTAGTTCACTTGTTTTTTTGTCAATAAAAGGTATTTAAAAAATATATTATTTTATTTGTGTGTGAAAATAATTTG
Organism: Psylliodes chrysocephalus; assembly: GCA_927349885.1. Classification (NCBI taxonomy): domain Eukaryota; kingdom Metazoa; phylum Arthropoda; class Insecta; order Coleoptera; family Chrysomelidae; genus Psylliodes; species Psylliodes chrysocephalus. The sequence goes on from OV651821.1 coordinate 10,404,236, forward strand.
GGAAAATGAATAAAACAATAAAAACTGAAAAATGGTAGATAGAGTTTCATGTAATAATATTTTTACAAAAAAATTAATGTCAAACTTTCTACATAACCTGATATATATTTAAAAATAGTCTCAGAAGAAAAGTCAGTTGACTAATGTTTATAGATGATTTTCAACGTATTAAAAACAACGTTTTGAATTGAACTTACAAATGATAAAATTATTGGAAAAAGTGATCACCCATTTTAAATTACCACGAGCCGTAACACGAGAGTGTTGAAATTAAATTTATCTCTGCTGTATTTCTTTTGGATATAATTCAATACTTTTGTGGTATTAGCCAAAGGAGTAGTTGTTTTCTCAAGAGAAACGGTCGCTCGTATTTTCTTTGACATGGCCATGCGTTTTAATTATTTTATTTTACGTCTTGGTCACATTTGAGTTGGTATTACTATTTTCCTTTTTTTTATGGTAGAGTTATTGGTTCGGTATTCCTAGATGGTAATTTGAATATCTATTTGATGAGAGATGCCTCTGAATTTTAAAATTAATCTTAGATATTCCAAAAACTGCGGTACTTACCTTGCTTCTATGGTACTTTTTTGCTTTATAAAATTTACAAATCAGACCAATCGAAGTCCTTTATCGCAGGATATTCTATCTTTTTGTTACGTTATTTAATAAATGTTACGTTACAAAGTTATGATTTAAAAGTTATGTTATAAAAACATATTTTGCACCAGATGATACGTTAAGTTTTTTACCCTTACCTGGGTCTCATTGTAAAAATCCTTATAATAAGAATTCTTACAAGCCTCAGGCCTAGCTCAGATCAAAAATGGGTCAGTGGGATTCGTTTAGAATTTACCTTCAAATCAATGGCAAGGTCTTTAATTAAAAAGAATTCAATTAAATTAATTTGGGCGCCATACCTTTAGATGTACAATAAAAGTAAATTTGTCATTAACTTGTCAGTTGAAAGTAAGGAAAATAAAAGAACTTAAATTTTAAAACAATTCATCGGCTTTAATTTAAAATTAATTCATTTAAACAATTAATCGGCTTTAATTTAAAATTAATTCATGAATGAGTGATATTAACAATAAAAAAAGAAAATGAAATTTATTGATTTTAACAAATTTTACGGTTTACGTTATTTGACTGATAATACGTTTAAAATTAAAATTGACTAGTATAACTTTGACTCAAAAATTGTTTGTGTGGTCCTGGCCGACACTTATCTTGTGTTTCCGGATTTCAACGGTCGAACTGGTCCGTGTCGCTCTCTTAACTGTAGGTCAGCCTACGATGACTTTAGACATATTCTGTATACTACGAGTTCTTAGTTATAAAGGCAAATTCCTTACTGTTACAGAGCCAGTTCCTTAATTTTTAAGAAAGAAAAAACGTGTCAGTTACAACAAAAAAAACGTATCTTTCCATTGCTTCAAAAAAAAAACATGTGGTCAGCCTACAAGTCAACCATAAAAGCTTACTATTTAAATTAAACATTTTTAAATTGAACATTTCAAGTTTACAACAATACTAGAGATTTACAATAGTATTTAAATTAAAATACATGAAGAATGGAAAGATTTTTTTAAATAACTGAGAAAAAAAAATATAAAATTAATGGCAGCCATTTTGTACATTACATGTGGTTCTCATATTACGCGGAAATCTCGAAAATAAATGAATGAAATAACTCACAGATAATTTCACGAGGATATACACATATACTAAAATTAATTTCTACCATTCATTATAAAAAAAAAATTATTTTGTTACCTTAGTTAGTTCGGAAACACTTAACAACACTAAACCAACCGGTTTATTTCGCTGCAAAATTGAAAAGAATTTAGCAAACGATCGAATGTGAAACGTGAGTATTCACATCAACAGGTAACCAGGCGTGCGCACAATCTCTGACCGTAATTATTGATTTTTAGAGATGGCGCACCATTGGTTGAGCCATAGAATGTCTCATACAGAGATAATTTCCCCGAATTAACATAATATCCATATTTCCAAATACGAGGGGCACTCAAAAAGTATTAGAATATATTGGAATATTTGAACTAATTAAATATTGTAATTATGAAAAAGGGAGTGACGATTACAACGTAACATTTTGCTCTTAAAGAAATTAATTTTCAGTAAAGCGCGTCTCCTCAAGATTAGTCGATTTATAATTTCCGTTCAAATTTAGGGAAAACGTTTATTTATAAAATCGAAGTAGACAAAAAAAAACAACGGATATAGAAAAAAACTAAACGTTCTTCATCAATATTCCTATGGATAAAACGAAACAAAACTCGACAGTTAGTTTCTGGGAATGAGCTAGAATAATACAAACGAATTCCTCCCATGTATTCACTATTGGCTGTTCACTAAACAAAACGTGCTCCGTTTTGGCGACTAGAATCGAAGTGAGCTTAGTTAAAGTACAGGGCCGTTTTTAGAACCGGTTGATCTCATAATCACAACAAATAATTTGTCGTAAATATTTTTAATACAAGGAGAAAGGAATATAACGTGAAGATAAAAATGTAACCGATATTAAGGAGGTCCTTTCGCCACCAATGTTAAATAAAAAATATTAGATTATGACTAAAATTAATTTTTTTCTACGAACTCTTAAAAAAAGTCATCTTTCGCCACAGAATACTTTCAGCGAAAACTTGATTTCCGTCACTAGTGAGAAAAAATCCCATAACGTTTACTTTCGTCTCTAGTGACGAAAGTAAGTTGTTACATATTTTCATATATCAGTCGCCCCGTGTAATATTTTGGCAGCTTATAATTATTAATAATGAAATAAAAAGAAGCTCATTAAATTCTATATGCGTTTTTACCTAAACTTTAATGAATTAAAGATAAAATAAAAATGTATAAAAATAGTGCAAATTAAACCAATCTACATCTAGTTTCCTGGTTTTCATTTGTTTATTTGAAGTTTTATCACTTTTGAGAACTGTCAGTTTCAGTTCGTCCTAAATTTAACACATTTTTATGATGTCTGAGTCAGAAAGCGATTGTACTCCCCCAGAAATTATTTTTAAAGCTGAAGAAACCTCTTCAGATTTATTACCGGCCAAATCAAAAAAGAGATATGAAGAAATTTATATCAAATTTTTGGACTGGAGAGAAAAAAATAAAGTGAAATAATTTTCGGAAACTGTACTACTAGCATACTTTGGAGAAATATGTTCAAATTTTAAACCGTCGACGTTATGGTCCATTTATTCGATGCTAAGAACTACACTCTCTGTTAAAAATGATGTCGATATTAGTAAATTTCCAAAGTTACGTTCGCTTTTGAAAAGAAATCTGATGGTTTTAAAAGCCAAAAATCCAAAAAAATTTTTGTCTGAAGACATAAAGACTTTCCTAAAGAATGCACCTGACTATAAATATTTAATAACAAAGGTAACGGAATTATTATTTTTATTTTAACAAATACTTAATACATAACTACTAATATTTGTAGGTAGCATTAGTTTTTGGATTATCTGGCGCTTGTCGTTGCCACGAACTAAAAGATTTAACAATAAGCGATGTAAAGGATACTGGAAGTATTCTGTTAGTTAAAATCCGTAATACAAAAACAAAAGTTCCGCGTTCTTTTCATATTTCTGGACCCTTTTATGATATTTCTAAAAAATATATGAGCCTATGTCCCGCAAACATGGATCAAATTAATTCAAGATTCTTTATTAACTATCAGAATGGAAAGTGTAGCAGACAGGTTGTTGGAATTAATAAAATCAGTAAATTTCCTAACGAAATTGCTCAGTTTTTAACGCTTCCGAATCCGCAAGATTACACTGGGCACTGTTTCCGCAGAACATCCGCAACGCTATTAGTGGATGCAGGAGGTGACTTGCTTCTGTTAAAAAAGCACGGTGGTTGGAAATCTAGTAGTGTTGCGGAAGGATATGTTGATGAATCCACGAACAGTAAAAACCAAATACAAACCAAAATTTTACAATCTGTACAAAATAAGGAAACTACTAGTTCATCCGATTATGGCGCATCATCATCATCTGAAATGACATTTAACAGTAGAACAAATATGTCGGCATCTACCTCAATAAATAAAAAGCTTGAGTGTGATACCCCCATAATTTTGAACAATTGTTCAAATATAACAATAAATCAATATTTAAATAATAAATAATATTTCTGAAATATTTAATTGTTGGTTAATTTTTTGTTATTCCTAACATAAAATAAAGCATTTGCTAATTTTTTGTTTTTTTTTTTCATTTTAGTAGGTACCTACATGACATAATAGAGTTCGTAGAAAAAGTATAGTGTTTTACTCGTCGAAAATCATTTTTCGTCACTCGTGAAACAATATACTATTTTCTAATAGTAGAAGTCCTTATTTATCTAATAGTGAACTTTTAACTATACCTTACCGTGCAAATTTTTGAGAAAAAATTTTTTTGAAAATGTGTGTGTTTGTTCAGTGTCTTACGAGAAAGTAAGACTTCAACAACAATTTTCGAATTATAATTAATTTTACTATTATTTATTGTTTAGATGGAGTAGAAAAAAACTAAAAATAAGGTTTTTGAAATATTTAGGTTTTGTTTTTTACAATAAAATATATAGGTTACCATGGAATTTATTGAGAAATTAATATTAAAAAATCACAAAAAATTTTCAACTAGAGAGAAAGAGATATGCTTTATTGTCGTTAAAAAATTTACAAAAATTTTATAGACAAAGCGTGTAACTTAAATACTAAACATATTATAAAAATAACTAAACAGCAGAAAAAACAAACAGAAACAAACAGACAAAATAGGAATAACAATTGCAATGGATATGCAATATCCGTCATTATAATTATTCTAATTTAATTTTTAAATTTAAATTTAAATTTAAACTTTAATATTTAATTATTTAATTAATGCCATTGTATGTGGAACTCAAATGTCTAAGGTACGTTATAAAATTCTGCTACTGTGTAATATGGTCTTTCTAGAAGGAAAGCTTTAGCCAGTCTTCGGAACTTATCGTATGTATTTATAGATTTTAATTGCATCGGAAGGTTATTATACAATTTTTTGGCATTGTAGGTAATGTTTTAATAGGTCAGAAGTGGGCATTGTTAAATAAACATCAGTCTCTAAATTTCTTGTAGGATATCTACGAGTCGGTCTTTCGGATAAATTTTGAATGTGCTTGCGAACTAAGCAGACGGATTCGAAAATAAATAGAGCAGGAAGGGTTAGAATTTTGAAATTTTTGAAGTAATTTTCGCAATGTGTCCTACTACTTAAACCAAATACATAGCGGATTGCTCTTTTTTGCAGTTTAAAAATAGATTCGAAAAGGTATAAGCTACAAGAACCCCAGAAAGGTAAACCATAGCGAAGGTGAGATTCGAATATGGAAAAGTAGGTTATTAATGCAGTAGAAGGAGTCAGCTCTTTAGAAACCGATTTAATGGCAAAACATGCGGAGGATAATTTTTTTGCTAAGGTATCTATATGAGCAGACCATTTTAGAGAATCGTCTATATAAAGACCTAAAAACTTGATTGAAGTCACCGTTTGGATCAGATTATTGTTTAAAGTTATAGGTTGTAAAGTACCTCTGTAAGACAATGCTACAGTTTTACTGGTGTTGAAACAAAGTCCATTCGAATCAGACCAGGACTTAATAGTCACTAGATCTTCACTTATGATAGATTGTAATGTCTGCATGTTAGAATTATTCCAGGTTACACTGGTGTCATCAGCAAATAAAGTAATTCTACCACTTATTCTTAAGTCTGTGATGTCGTTGATGAATAATAAAAACAAAATTGGACCTAATACTGATCCTTGAGGTACTCCACTGCTTATTGCTAGATTTGTAGAATCCTCACCATTCGCCCGCACCTGTTGATTTCTATTTTCTAGGTAAGTTTTAAACCATTGTAAAGGAGAACCCCGTATGCCATAAATTTGTAACTTATTAATTAAAATATCATGATTTACACAATCGAAGGCCTTTGCGAAGTCACAAAATACTGAAGCGGTGAAAAGTTTATCATTAAGTGATGTGTATATTTCATTAAGAACGGAAAACATTGCGTCGCTAGTGCATTTTTTAGGTAGAAAGCCATACTGATGAGCTGTGAGGATGTTATGCTTGAAAAGAAAGGGCAAAAGACGGTTTTTCATTAGCCGTTCTACTATCTTCGATAAGGTAGGCAATAACGCGATAGGTCTATAGTTACAGGTTTTGGTTTTGTCGCCACCTTTATGAAGTGGGATTATTATAGCTGTTTTTAGACAGTTAGGAAAGAGACCAATTTCAAAGGATTCATTAATCAGTGAAGTTAAAATGTTGATTACTACATCCGGTATATTTAGAAATATTTTGGTGGACAGGCCATCAATTCCACAGGAAAATTTATTTTGGATGTTGTTTATGGTTTGCACTAGTTCATGCTTGTCTACTGGTCTTAGGAAGAAACTTTCAGTGATCCTTTTAGTAGGTAGGAGGAAGGAGAGAGCATCCTGACTCGGAGCTATGTTAGATTTGATATTTTTACTTACATTTACGAAATAATTGTTTAGTTCATCTGGGCTAGGATTTACACTGTTTGAAGAACGGGTTTTATTCCTTAAGTCATTTGTCCAAGATTTATGACATTTAGTTTACTTCAATTTTTTTTTTAATATTAATTTCTCAATAAATTCCAAGGTAACCTATATATTTTATTGTAAAAAAACCTAAATATTTCAAAAACCCTATTTTTAGTTTTTTTCTACTCCATCTAATCAATAAATAATAATATAATTCGAGAACTGTTGTTGAGGTCTTATTTTCTCATAAGACACTGCACAAATACTCACATTTTAAAAAAAAATTCTCAAAAATTTGCACGGTAAGGTATAGTTAAAAGTTCACTATTAAATAAATAAGGACTTCAACTATTAGAAAAAAAAATAAATTTTAGTCATAATCTAATATTTTTTATTTAACATTGGTGGCGAAAGGGGTGGCGAAAGGACCTCCTTAAGGCTAAATTTTACAAGAAGGACAAAAATAAATGAATAGAAGAACTGGTAGTAGTTATATTAAAAATAAATATTAATACATTTGCGAAACATATTTTTACTGAAAAGTAATAAAAAATATTTCTCTTAAGGAAATGTGTTTGTTGAAAAATGATGGCTAGTATGACGGTTTAATAGATCAGATAAATGCTAGTGACGAGGAAACCGCAGATTATGTTTCAGAACTAGCGAGTGAATGATGAAATTGAAAGATATTGTCGATAAAATTAATAGTCAGTATGCTATCTACAAAACTAATGAGGTGGCCATTTTTCATACATTTTATAGTCTTCATACGATAATGCTTTGAACCGGTGAACACTAAATATAAATTTGTGATGGAGGCAGGGAGTACAAACTTACCTAAAGAAAGAATTCTTGGAATTTAGCCGAATACAAACCCAATTTTAACAGTTCTATTTTTATAAGGAAATGCTATTAATTTCTAGTAGATAAGGAGAGTGAAAGTCAATCTATCTCAACATTATTGCTAGTTATAAACATTTTGGTTATTTTCTATTTAAATTAATATTTATAAGCTGAAAATGGCAGAACCAGTTAACTTAAAAAAAATCTTGATTTTAAGAAAATTATATTTCACAGTTTTAAATACTATTACTTCTGGCAAACAACCCTATTTGAAAATAGTAAATTATTTTTTTAAAATTTTGATTTTTGTAAAAACTTTTATTCACATAACTGATTTTGACTGTTAAATTATTAATCGATTTTATTTCATTTTTGTGCTTTTAATGTTAATATCATGCGAACCATTTTCGACCAGTCCGGTTCTGTTCTAATCCCTTGAGTCCCTGTCGGCCTTATTTGGGCCTATTGTGGCCTCCACTTTTTCAAATACCAAGAATATTAGATGAATTATGGTCGCCGCCAGTTGTATTGAAATTATCCGATCTAGAGTGTTCTTAAATGATTACAAAGATCCTAGAAACATCATTTTTGGTGGATGCACTATTCTAGAATATGGTGAATCAATGGCGACTACGGGATTGTTGGTCGAAATACGTCTGGAATATTCTAGAACCCTCACATGAATATAAATAGACTGTTTTGGCGTTGGAGAGTGAGTTCAAGTTGGGATATCACTCTCTTTACATAAATGTTGTCCATATAAATTAGTGTATAAGTAAATGACATATAGGGACATACATGGAACTACCACAGATTTAATGACTCGAAATAAGTTGTTTTAAACCATGTAGAGCTATTTGCTTCATTTGGCCGCTACAGGTCAACAAAGTTGAATAAATACAGTCTGTTCGCTATACTTACGCGGGTTTCGGATTAACAATATTAAGCAAATTAGTCATTGACAACCAGTTCCAATAAGCTTCTTCCCAAGAAATTAGGTAAAATTGCCCTAATGGTCAGATTTAAATTAAAACAACATTAGGGTAGGTACTAAATGTGTTACAGTTGAATTGATTCTTTGCAAGTATTGACATTGTATGTATATTGTAAATTTAGTGGAAATTTTAAAAATGCCTAGACGTGTGTTAGATGTAGATAATCTAATTTGTAGTGTACATAAGTATTTTACGGATGAAAAAGAAAATGGCGGTCCTTTAAAATCGGTAATGTCTGTACAACAACGCGTATGCGATGCTCTAGGAATTAGTGAAACCAAATTAAGAGGAGTATTACAAAATCACAATAGTGAACTGCCAAAAGAAGATCACCGCAAAAGATATTCCAGATGGAAAGAAATTGAAATTCGTGATACCATTTATCGAATGAGGGCCAACAAGGAATATGTGACCTTAAATACAATTCTCTCGGAATTAAAAGATAGAAAATTTGACGACATTGGCAGAAAAAGTCTATGGCAAGTAATACATAACTTGGGTTTCAAATTTCAAAAGGAGTATAACAGAAAGGTCCTTTGTGAAAGAAGTTCTGACGTGCACAAGAGAATTAACTTTCTAAGAAAATATTCTAAATTTAAAGAAGAAGGGGCGAATTTTATATATTTAGACGAAACATGGATATTTTCTAGGGGTGCAACCAAGAGAATATGGCAAGATGATAACGTAAAGTCCATCAAACATACCGATGAAGAAGGGAAGCGACGCATAATTTTACATGCAGGAGGGAAATCGGGTTTTATAGGAGGTGTTGATTTAATATTTTCATCTAAATCAAAATCCAGTGACTATCACGATAATATGAACACAGAAATGTTTGTAAAATGGTTGCATGAAAAACTTTTCCCAAGTTTAAGTGAGCCCAGCGTAATTATTTTAGACAATGCACCTTACCATTCTGAAGTATTAAACAAAAGTCCAACGAATTCTTGGACTGTTGATAAAATTAAAGAATGGTTGACAAAGGAACATATACCATTTCCTCAATACACAGGGTGGCTCACGCTCAACGGGACGGAGCTTTATGGGAAAACGACCAAAGATATAAAAAATTCGTTTGGGAGGAATACGTAGGTTACAGACGGCTACAATTTAAAATTTGTTAGATGTATACAGGATGTCCCACATAAGAGGAAATATACAAAGTTATATTATTTTTAATGGAACACCCTGTTTTTTATTTTAGAATTAAAAACTACATCAAAAATAATGTCAGTTAACTAAAGGTTCCCTATTACTATTATTATTAGTTTTCGATTTATTTGAATTTTTAAGGAAAAAAGTCTCCCAGAAATTAATTGTTTACTCTTGTTTGAATAATTTTTTATGAACTAATTTTTTTTTTCTTATGTGGGACATCCTGTATACATCTAACAAATTTTAAATTGTAGCCGTCTGTAACCTACGTATTCCTCCCAAACGAATTTTTTATATCTTTGGTCGTTTTCCCATAAAGCTCCGTCCCGTTGAGCGTGAGCCACCCTGTATATTAAAATCAGAATTATTACACTTGGCAAATATACACGCAAAACCAAAAACCTTTGTTGTGGATCAGATTATTGAAAGTTACGGTCATCAAGTTTTACGTCTGCCACCGTATCATTGCCAGTTCAATCCCATCGAATATATATAGGGAATAGCAAAACAATATTATGACAACCATATTGGGCCTAATGGTTATAGTGATGACGCAGTTCGGGAAACTTGGCGAAAAGCACTTTCAATTGCAACTCCAGAAGTGTGGGGGAACTGTATATCCAAGTGCGAGAAACTAATAGAAGATTGGTGGACTAGTGAAAAAAAAATAAACGATCATAATAACAATTAATGGTGATGACAGTGATGATGATGACGATTATGATATTTTGGATGATAATGACTGATTTTCATTTTTGTTGGCAAGTTCAATTTTTTTATTTTTCATTTGAAATTCTCTACATGGAACAAATTTTTATGTTAGAAAATATTTTATTTGAGCTCTTATTATACATAGACCATATTTTCTGTATGAAGTGTAATATAAAATTATTATTAAATTTATAATAGCCACATTAGACTCCATTAATGAAGAAGTTTAATTCTGCTCTCAATTATACAAAAGATTCTCCATTATTATTTAATTAAAAAGTTGTACATTATTTTTCATTTCATTTAACCAGTTGATATTTCCCCAAAGAACAGGTCAAACTTACAGGTACTTACCTGGAAATACTCATACAATTTTTAATCCGAAACCCGCGTAAGTACAGCGAACAGACTGTACCTTTCTTAATTCCAAATATTCTAAAATAATAGGATATAAATCTTAATTTTCTAATTTTTTTTTATATCTAAAGTAAATCAGATCGGATGTTTTTTTTTACATTATTGCTCTATGATTTATGGCCCCACCTAAAAAATGAAATATCCCTGAAACGTTCCTGGCACGGCCACGCTGTTGAACTAATAAAATGCAGTTGAAGGTTGAATCAATGAACAGGCCATAATTCATAATGCAATTGCAAAGTCAAGATCGAGTTTAACTCAAACTGTTAGTTTAGCTTGTGTTTAGCCGACGCGTCGATGCAAAAATTCCTCTTCCTACTCGGAATTTAAAGGTTACGGGGTTCATTTTGTCTCTGCCAACATTTTATGGTTCATTTTAAGATTCTATCTAAACTTTTCTCAAAGTTTCTGGATATATTTATTAATACGATATTACGGAATATTACAAAAATACTCTGGGAAAAAAATTTGCGATTTTACGTTCAGTTATGTAGTTGTGATTTTCATTTGGCGCTATTTAAGTAGGGCTCAAAGTTATTTAAATCTAAATTACAAAGTTATTTAATATCTAGAGATTATATTTAAATGTAGTGATTTAAATTATCACAAGGTGTCGCATGATCTAATAGATATACGAAAGTTGAAATTAAATTTCTATCTCTGTTTTTTCTTTGGATATAATTCAATACTTGTTGTGGTATTAGCCAAAGTAGTAGTTATTTTCCGAAGAAAAACGGTCGCTTGTATTTTATGTGACATATGGCTTTGCGTTTTATTTATTTTATTTTAACTCTACCATCATTTATGTATTTTCCAGCACATATTGCTATTTGCGATATAAAATAACAATAAATACATATTTAATATGACAAAGAAATAATCAAAATGTTTAAAAATGTAAATTAGATGGCAGTATTAGGATTTACTTTCAGAAAATAAACTAAAAAATAAAGGTCAGTATTTAAAATAATAATATTGATGATGGCCCTTCGGATACGAAACGTTGGATTTAAAATTTACCTACAGAAATGTAAGCTCTATCTACAGTCAAATAAAAAAACTTTAATTAAAGGTAAGGTAAGTGCACCAATAATTGACAGTGTTCCAGTAATTGACACTTGCTCAATTATTCTTCAAAAATAAGAACATGAGAAATATGAGAAATTTATCTTAAACATCGGTATTTTTAGAATATTTGGCAACCGTGTAGCCTACGTAACAGATGTTAGGTGGCACCACGGTCAGTTACAAAATGGTGAAAAGAGCACGTGCAGTGATAGAGTGTTTATGTTCAGACATTTCATAAGGTCAGTATACCAAATTGAATATATCTACTTCTTATCACTTCATGTTAAATTTATTTAAACTATTCCTGGGGGTATATTAAACAACACTGATGGGATTTTACTGGTTTTTATGCATGTAAATCCTAAACCCTCATTTTTGTTAAGTTTCAAACAAAACCAGTATGTTCCAGTTGTTGACATACCCTGTCAATCACTGGTCCACAAGCAAATACTGATATACACTGTTGTCATACTGTCATATACCATTTAAATATGAGATCTAACAGCCTTTTGGTTCCAGTCATTGACAGGGGTGTCAATTATTGGTACAAGAAGTGTCAATAACTGGAACACGTTTTTTATAACAGTTATGGCACCTAAAAAAAATATACAGAGGCTCAGTTGGATGAAGCTCTTGCTGCTATAGCACGAGGGATGCCAGTAGCTATAGCTGCTAAAACTTACTTTGTTCCATGAACAACGTTACTTTATAAATCAACAGGAAAGCTACCTATACATTGCCGAATGGGACCAAGTACCATCCTCACAAGCAATGAAGAAACTCTTGTCGAACAGTGGATACTTTCTCTAGCAAAAGTGCACCATCCAGTAGGCAAAGAGCAATTACTAGACAGTGTCCAGTTTATCGTTAAAGAAAGTAAAAGACCAAACCCTTTCACTGATTCGAGACCAGGTCTAAAATGGTACGAGTCGTTTTTGAAAAGGCATCCAAATTTAAGCCAAAGAGTTCCACAAAATTTAACACCAGCCCGCGAAAAAGTTACTGAACAACAATTGCGACAATGGTTTCGGGAAGTGAAAGAATACTTGCAGTCAAAAAATTTATTTGTCGCAACGGAGGATCCTTCCAGAGTAATCAACTCTGATGAGAGTGCTGTTTTTCTTCAACCAAAAGGTGATAAAGTCCTTGCACGAAAAGGGGATAAAAGCGTGTACAATTCTGGAACCAACGACGAGAAAGAAAATTTAACTGTATTAGTAACCGCCAATGCCGCTGGGACACTAGCTCCTTCCATGGTGGTGTTTAAATATGAACGCATTCCAAGTCATACATCAATAAAAGTTGGGGAATAGGCCGTTCCGAAAGTGGCTGGATGTGTGGAGCAACTTTTTTGATTACATAACAAATGTGTTTGTACCATGACTAGATGAGAAAAAAATTGAGAGACCTATTATTATGTTTATTGACGGTCATGTGTCGCACATGACATTACACCTATCAAAGTTTTGTTCAAAAAACGGAATAGAACTTTTTGCATTGTATCCAAACTCTACACATTTAATTCAACCTATGGATGTGGCTGTATTTATGCTGCTAAAACAATTTTGGAAAAAATCTGTAAGAGATTGGCATATCGAAAATCACGGAAAAATATTGCGAAAAGAAAATTTCGGAAAAGTGTTTGAGGAAGCGTTATCCAGAGTTACAGATAAAACAATTCAACATGGATTTAGGGCATGTGGACTTTCGCCGTTTAATGTAGAAAATGTGAAATTTTCAAAAATTTCAAACCCGTCGACAGAAGTTAATCAAACCAGAATAATAGAAGGGTTGGCAGTTTTGGTAAAATTTATTCCCTCAGAAAAATTTTGATGCTGCATGGACAGGTAATATGGAAGACGTGTCACTATTTAATGTATGGAACACAATGAAAAAACAAATTAAAATAGAATCCGCTTTAGGTGTTGAACCATTAGAAAACATAAATAAAAGTGAGAACCAAAATTGCAACAAGAAAGAAAATGATCTTGTAGAAAACATATTAGACAACTCGAGACCAGGACCTTCTGGCCTTCAACAACAAAGAGTTGATTCTGATATGACCCCATTAAAAATTGTTATACATTCTGATTTCAATATTACATCTCCTACTGTATCACAAAGTGATAGATCTCCTTTAAATTCATTGGAAAATACAACGCCGTTCAATGTATTATCTTTAAAGAAACAAGTTCCCACTCCATTTAAAAAAGCCTTGTTTTGGCCGGAAGAAGTAAAAAAAAAGAAAAAAAGAATAAAGAGCAAATTCCTTGTACTATTACGTCAGAAATTGGGCAAAAATACCACATAAACAAGGATACTGAGAAAAAGAGAAAACAAGAAGAACAACAAAAACGAGCAGAAGAGAAAAAGCGAAAAAGGAAAGAAAAAATTATAAAAATACAAAACGTCAGTAAAGAGGGAAAGTTCTGACAATTCATCCGAAAACAAAGAATGGATAGAAAGTGGAGACAGTATTGATGATGTCAGTATATCAATTTAGAAAATGAAGAAGAGAACGAAATACCAATCAAATACGACGATATCCATGTAGGAGATTTTATTTTAGCGAAATTCTTAGGAGGAAATAGAAAAACTTTTTTATAGGTATATCTGTGTGGTTCAGAAGAAATATTCCCGAAACGATATTGAAGTTATATCCCTTAAATCAACCAATGAAACGAATACTTTCAAACTTGTTGATAGTGATATTTCAACAATCAAGATAGAGGATATCATAAAAAAGTTATCCCAACTGGAACTACGCAATGTCGGCGACAGAATAAAATATGTATTTTCAAAAAATATTGATATTTTTGAAGCCATAAATTTTCATTTTTTGTTTTTATTTTTTGTGTTATGAATTTGCTGTTTATTTTTATTTACTTAGTGTATTCAAAATGAAAAGTATAATAAAAAAATGTTCCTTAATTTGTGTCAATAATTGGTGTGTCAATTATTGGTACATGAAAAAAATCAAGTGTCAATGACTGGTACTTCAAAACACTTTTTTTATAATATTTATTTCATGAAAAGCAAAATTATTAGAACTAAAATTACATAACTAATGAACTCAAGAAACTATAAGCTACAAGAAAGAATCGTATTATATGCTTAAATTTTTTTGTTTGGTGAAAATAATTATTTAATACAAATCAGCGTCTAATAGTGTCAATTATTGGTGCAGTTACCTTACCAGAATCAAAAATATTAAAAAAAACTATTTAGTTTTCTTCAAATATCTTGGAAACCGGATCATGAATTTAAAAACTCATAATTTGGCAACTTTTTCCCATTTAACAGACCGTTAAAAGAAGTATTAAATAAAAAAATTTTAGTAAAAGATGATTGAATTTTGGAAAGGTATAGTAACTTTTGAACAACCTTTTATAAACTACAATCAAAATACCGAATTGGAACTACTTATTTCTATCATTTATAAATACCAGTAAGTATACATTTTATAAAATAACAAAGAAAAAGCTAATGCACAAACCAGTTCTACACCACTGGTGTCTGTTATGGTATGATCGATCGGTTTTTTATGACTTCTCTCTACATTAAAATCAATTTATTTTTATCTAATTTATTTTAGAAAGAGTGTAAACAACCGCCAACCAGCTGATTAGTTAGTTTCTGTTTGAATTGTCGCAACGGAAATGTCGGGGACGGATTGCGATATATATTTATAAATTGCATTTATTCTTTTTTCGAGTCGATTTACTTTGTTTGTCAATAACAAAGCAGCGACCATTGAGATAACAAAAAAATTATATATAAAAAAGTATTTCGAAATCAGTAACGGGAACCAAGAGTAGTAATTATTGTTGTCACTCGATAATCAGATTTTTTATCTTTTAGAAATGTTCTATTTTTACTTTCTATAACCTTTTTAAAGTATGGAAGAAATTTCTTTCCAATTGTAATGTGGGTTACTAACTAAATGGCATTCAACTAACAAAGGCAATTATCAACATACATTCTACAGGTAACGTAAATAATCTCGACTGGCTCCGGTTTCGCACCGAGTGGAGAAAGACGTGGTCCGTTCAGTTCCAAAAATATGGGGCGCCAGATATATTTTACTGATGTTTCCTTGGTCCCAACCTAAATCAATCAAAGATTAGGATCGAAATAAGACAACAAAAACTCCTGTTTATACCATTTAATAAATTGTTAAACCCTATTACCTCCAATGTGTATTAAAATGTACCCCTAGACTTTACTATAAACACAGCCACAGTAATCAACCACAATTAAAAATAATTAAATACAGTAACTATATGTCATTATAGTGTTAAAAAAATGTATAACTGATTGTGAACAATATAAATGTCTCTTGGAATGAAATACAAAAATATATAGTTGATTATGACAATAAAAACTATAATCAATAAGATGAATGTCCGTAGAGCAGAAATTAAACCAATAAAAGTTATCTTTGATGGGGCAGATAATCTCCTACCGCATAATTAAGTAAAACTTAATGTAACAGGGTCATAAGCATTGGTACCAAGGCGTGTGACGTTATGTTCTGTGCAGAGTAAAATAAAGGAATATCAATAAATATCATCACTTGATTTCAGTCGTACAATTACCATCTTGCTAAAAAATTATAACATAAGACAATTCCCATCCCAAAATATTACTTGTTAAGAAAGAACTTAAATATCTTCCATAATTATTAACCAATGAGTAGGTATGAATAAAAAATAAATTAAGCCTTGTTTCTTAAGTCAGTGTCCTGGATTAACCGTCAATGGGCATGATAGCTGTATCTCTGCAGCTCCGTCCAATGTAGAAAGAAGTCCTCGACCAGAGGCGAATAAATGGGACATCAAATCACACTTTTAGTGTCTGCGTGGGTGGTGGTTGAGCCCTGGAGAGTGGAACAACAAAATCAAATGGTGATATTTTTTCACTTGTTAGTGCCAGTCGATGTAACCGGTCACTTGTACTCTCTTGTTTAAAAAAGGTTTTCCAAAGGGTTGAAGATACTAGTTGATTGTTTCCTTCGACTTAGCTACAGCAGCAAACGATGTAAAAAAGTCTATTAATCCAAGAAATGGCAGCAGACGAAAAATTAGATAATTCACAAATCCCAAATATATCATTTTGAACACCATTAAACAACGACAAAACAACGTCGAAATTTTAACCTCTGACCACCACAAGAAGATCATTTTGTCACCCATGCCAAAACGGAAACTGCTCCGTCACGAGATCTTTATTTCCGACGGAGGTTGTCATCCGTTATTCGGACACAATTCGCCACGAAGTCAACAAAATAACCCTCACACGTCAATGTAATAACCAAACACATTTTCACTATGACAGCGTTGACACTTAAATGTTCCCATTGTCAGAGATAAGTAATAAGGCTTGGCAAAAGTGTAATATAAAAACATTGTAGGGTTGAATACAGTATTACCAACTTAATCTAAAAATAAAATAATATTCGGGGTGTTCTATTTAAAAACAGGTAAAAACGCAACACTCTGTATATTCAAAAAATTTTTTAAAATATTTATTTTTCAAGTCCATATAACTTTTCATTTAAAACTTTTGCGTGCCTATAACACAAATTGAAATATTAAGCAAGTACGCATTAATGGGACACCCTGTATATCAAATATCTTGACAGCACTCGGAGAATATCATTTTATGTGGCACAAAAACATTGACAAAAATAAATTAACGTCAAAACATCATAATAGTCACAAAAACATAGTTCTAAAATCTACAAAATGTGCTCGGTTACTAAAATCGTTATTTGGTATTGATTCCGTTTTAAAAATCGATTTTTTATTAATTCAGTTTTTTTAACTTCCTGCGTAAAAAATATTGAGGTCAGAAGTTTACAAACGAAGCAATGACTTGATATGTATTGTGGCGCGAAGCCGTCTCTGTATTTTGTTTACTTCTTGCCCGCTGGCCACATTTTTTTCCCTGGGCTCGTTTGACTATGTCTCCGAATAACACTGAAGCCTATTGGCTTATTGTGTTTTACCCCATGTTAGTTTATAGTACCCACTCTGTCATCTTTGTACCTTGTACAAGTTTGTACAGATCCTTGGGTGAGTGGGTTCTATACGTTGTTGGATCAACCCGGGGTTGTCCAAAAAGAGCCTGTCTTTCGCGATCTAGAGCTTCGCATTCGCACAGTATGTGTTAAGCCGTTTCTGGTTTCTTGTGACATAGTCGGTACATGAGTTCCCCATTGCTCATGCCAATTTTGTGTCCCTTTACTGGGGCGTGCCCAGTCATGAACCCTGTTATCACTTTCAACTGGTTCCTATTCATAAATAGTAGTTCTCCAGTTCTCTTGGGACATGGTCTGCCTATGAAGGCTTTTCCATGTGCCTGTTTTGGAGTGCTTCCCCAATATTTAATATGTTGTTCCCGAATCCTGTCGTTTATGAAACCCCGGACTGTACTTTTTGGTACTTCTGGGTTTTTTTCTGGTTCCGGTGTTTCTTTTGACCCTCTTTTTGTAAGTTCGTCAGCCTTTTCGTAGCCTTCGATCCCTTGATGACCTGGCACCCAAAATAGTTTTACTCCATTTCGGTCTGCCAGTGTATTTAGTTCTTCGATGCATTCCCATACCAGCCTCGACGTAACTTTCTGACTCGATATCGCCTTAAGTGCCGCTTGGCTGTCTGACATTATTTGAATGTGCTGATTTTCGACAGCTCTTTCATTGTTCGTTTTTGCACATTGCAAAATTGCGTATACCTCGGCCTGAAATACCGAGGAATGTATTCCTATAGCATAGCTATGGTTAGTATCAGGGTTTTTGGAGAATACTCCCGCCCCAGTGCCTTCCGCAGTCTTAGACCCGTCTGTATACCAGGTTTGTTCCCGCCGTTGGACATTGTGCTCCCTTATGGTAATCTCCGCTCTTTCCTGTATTAAAACCTCAAATGGAGTATTGTGGTCTGATCTCATGTCTAGCACGTCTCCTATCACTAACCTTGAGATACTCATGTCAAGATTTCCCAGTGTATTCCCTAATCTATAAGCACCTAATCTTTCCTCCCCTTGTATCACATAGTGAAGAGGTGGGAGTCCTATTAGTGCTTCCATTGCAGCTGTGGGGGTTGTTTTCATTGCCCTCGTTATTCCGAGGCAGACAAGTCTTTGTACCTTGCTTAGCCTCGTTATTGGTTTCATTTGCCACCACCACACCAAAGCTGCGTATGTTATTATCGGTCTCACCACCATGTTACAAAGCCAATATACCATGTCTGGTTTTAACTCCCATTTTTTTCCAAAGGATCGCCTTGCTATCATTAACGAGGTTTTCGCTCTCCTTGTGGTTTTTTCTAGATGCTGCTTCCAGGTAAGTCTCGAGTCAATCATAACCCCGAGATATTTTACCTCCTCTTAAGCTGGATGCTTGCACCTCTTAGGTTTGGAGGCCCTAGTCCCTCCAATTTCCTCCTTCGGGTGAATGCAATGTCAGATTTGTTTGGGCTAATGTTTAGTCCTTCCGCCTCTGTCCATTTTGTTACTATATTTAGAGCATCTTGCATTCGTTCTCTTACTATAGTGTTGCAATTAAATTTTCCCTGTGCTATGATCACTAGATCATCGGCATATCCCAGGGTTCTATAGAGACAAACGCACCGCTTCGAGAAGCTGCCAGAGTGATCCCTTTACGGCGTATGAGTCATAGAGAGGCAGTTCCCGATCGTTCTGGAAAGCCGAGAGTGTTCTGGTACAGAGCAGCCTTTATATAAATAGCGCGAGTTTGTCGACGAACAAGAAGATTCAATTTAAGTATTGGTCAGTAAAGACAAATTGTAATAAATAAATTAGAATTGTGAGTTAGTGCTTAAGTATTATATAAATTATAAATAAGCTATAAATAAACTAAACAAACGTTACAGTATGTACTGTAAAGTTACCAAAACTCAAAATGTCTAGTTATGGCCCCTGATCACAGTTATTCCACTCCCATCTGATTAAATAGATCTGGAAACCCAGGAAAAGTGGTAATAGTTTTTTAGTTTGTGTAATTTTTATCACGTTATTGACTCAAAAGTTATCAAACTGTATGTAAAAACATTCTTATTAATTTTAACCAATTTGAAAGTAATAAATTCTGTAGAAGTGTTCAATTGCACAACACACGCATTTCACAGCCACGCGTAATGCATAGCCTCGTTTTTGTTGAACAAACACTACAATAAAAATTATCTATAAAATCTGAAAAATATCGACTAGAAGGTCAAAACCCGATAAAGTGCGAATT
The DNA here is from genome assembly GCA_927349885.1 of Psylliodes chrysocephalus. NCBI lineage: Eukaryota > Metazoa > Arthropoda > Insecta > Coleoptera > Chrysomelidae > Psylliodes > Psylliodes chrysocephalus. The sequence continues at coordinate 10,424,260 of OV651821.1, forward strand.
AAAAAAGAAATAAAAATGCACACACGCTTTAAAGCGTTAGGTGTGAATTAATATTGATAGATGAATCGTACTCAAAGTTATTTATTGCCTTCTTTTTTTTTAATTCAAGTGTGTCGATGCGTGCGGTAGGTACATAATTAAAAATTGTTTATTTTAGTTAAAAATGTATATATTTTCCTAATCGTAGAACTGAAATGAAAGCGATAAGATATAAGTAAAATAGAGTTTTTTTTACAAAGAGTGATATTGAACTTATAAAATGTACTATTATGTTGTTAGTTTTTTATGTGTGAAATTTTAAAATAAATGAATTGAAATCGAACAGTTTGAGAATATTGATAAATGCATATACGTTAGTTTCAAATCTTTCAGACCACTAGACAAATTTAGCATCTAATTAAGTTGTTTTATAAAAAGTAATGAAAGAAATTGAAAACAAAAATAATATTTAAACGTAATTTTCCACACACTAGTCGTTAAAAGACTTAAATATTTATTTAGTGTTATCTAATTAGTTGTAAAAAAAGAAACTATTGATTTTTGTTATAAAATTATAAAGAATATTGTATTTAATTTTAGAAATAAATAAATAGTATTATTTGAGACTCTTCAGGTTTCACTTTTACCCATTTGAGACGTGTCTACAAAAACCATACATTATATCTATCGTGTTTCTATATTTCCTTGCCACCCGAGGTTTAGAAGCAGTTTTAATTTTTCACTATAATCACTAATATGCATCAACAGCCACCATTACCATCTTGTTGAATAAATAAATTATTAGATTTTTTTTTTACTTTTTATAAATGATTCTTGATGGTCTATTAGATCGACTTTAGTGGCAGGCCTGGTAGAAAATGGAGACGAATCATGCAAGGCGCATTTGTGATGCGTCCGCACATACGAAATAATATAAATGTAAATTAGACAATTAGTTAAGCAGGTACTAGACAGACAGTTAATGTCCAAGGATTTAATAGACAATCTTCGTGCTGTACGACATGAACATATATTTTCCATTTTTTGTTGCTAGTAGGTGGAATTTATTTTAATGCTTGGTATGTGGTATTATTTAAAAGGGTTCGTTAACATTTTCTTTTTAACAAAAAAATAAATACAGTCTGTTAACCACTAATTTAATAGATTATTAATAAAATATGACACTAGTACTTTCTTACCATTCAAAATGGCAACACATGTATTTTATAGAAAATTTTTTCGTTGAAGGCACCCACCAGCGAATTATAGTGAACATTTTTTGACATAATTGCAGATTTATAAAACGCCATAATTGGAAGTAAATTGGGCTATGGTTCCATATTATGCTTTCAGTTAGCTCTAGATTACTAAAAAAATACGTAATTCAGTCTACAGCATTAATACCAGCAGTATGAGCTTTTTGAACAAGACCCATTCAAAGCAGCAGTGTATTTTCTGATGAACTGCCTCTAGAACTTCGCCCTATCTTCCGAAGATATTCTCAAGCAAAAAGTGACGTTCAAAACAGTTTTTTCTTCATACAACATCTTGCAGGAAAATTTCAATACAAACATTTTAAGCACTCCGTTTCCCAAATATTTCATTTCCTCCTTGGACAATTCAAATTCCAGATATAGATTTATCGCTCAAACATTTTTCAAAATATTCAACAAATCCTACTTACCTACAAATCCTACAACTTTTCTTAGATACCCAGAGCACATCAACATATTCGGAGATGCATCCAAAGCCAATGTGGAACGAACAGCATCGGTAATTTGCAGCGACATGCAGGAATCTATCTGTTTTGTAACTCTATGCAGAACCTACACTGGTGAAACAATGGCTATATTAGAACCACTAAAAATTTGTTATCTGTTTAGTTTCTGTGGTTCGCATTACGTGTAGTCAGCCATACAAATCCTCAGAAGTAAATGATATATATCCCATTCTATTACAAAAGGAGTAGGAAATGTTTGCATGGCAAAAGGTGAAAGTATGTACCTTTCTAAAGTAGGAAGGGTTATTGATATGACACCCAAAGTCATATCGCCTAATGAGTCTATCGTCATTCATGCTGAAAACGATAGAAATATTAATAGATAGATAAACACTGAAAGGAAATGCTGTCAGCTACTGTCAGTATACATATCAGCAAGAAAAGTCAACCAATTTGGCCCTGAATGACCTCAAGCCAGCTTACAAGTAAGGGCAAGAATGTCATCACTAGGCGAAACTACATTGACTGCTAAAGCTGGCAATAGTCAACTTCGTAAAAAGTATTGACAGGACTAGAGCCACCAGTTGTGCGGAAAAAATTGAACCAAAAATGATAGCCTATGAGTCGGTGGTATGTTGCTCAAATCTATAAATCAGTCTTATAAATAATGTATTTAACAAATATTTCATAATATATTAACCTACATGTTTTCTGACTTATCTGCGAATGAAACGTGGAGAAAATACTTAGTTTTCCTTTTATTTTGTTGCTTTTTTTTGCTGTAGTGATCTGATAAATTGTAGACTGTATAATTTTTTGCAGAAAGATTGTCTTTTTTTCAACTTATAATAAATAAAGAAATAAGGTGACTTAATTTATTATTCTATACAAATATATAAAATATATTAAATTACATTATTTAACGTATAACAGTATTTTGGGGGGTGGGTTGGCTCAGTGGTTAGAGTCATGGCTTTGAGATCGGATGGTCTCAGGATCGAATCCCACCGTTGGCCGGAATTTTTTCATTTAATTTAATTATTTAAAATTAATTCTGATGCCTTGGTAGGATTCCTCACTCGACCATTCACTGTTGGGTTCTAATTAACAGTGCTGTTCCTAAAGTGGCGCTGGGAAACAGTAACAAAGCCTACACAGAACACGAGGCTAATGGCCGTAGTAGTCGACGCCGATGACACCAAATTAAAAAAAAAAAACAGTATTTTGCAATTATTACAATACTTACGAATGCTTTTTATTCCGAACTTATGCTATAAGTTCTTTCGGTCTCTACTGGTTGAAACTCTTATACAGTGAGCACCATAAGTCTTACCCCCCCCCTATCTAACTCGTTACTGGAGTCTTGTTAGGAAAATCGCCAAAAAACGTCCATTTTTTTATTTCTACAATGTACATTTTTGTGTGAATAGTTTACCCATAATTTCATCCCTTACTGGAGGGGAGCAACCCTTTCGAAAAATTTAAATGGCATGGGGTGGTGAGTGATAGCTCATTTAAAAGATGGTTTTATTCTCTATTCAACCGTGTAAAAAAATTTGAAATTTGCTTTATTAATTCTCGACTACTTGTTGTTTCAGAATAACGGAAATTAACGTAGCGCACTCATCCTTAGAATTAAAATTCGGCCCTGCATGATTTCGGTTTTGGTTCAGACGTGAATTAAGACTTTTTGCCATTAGAAGGTCACTGTTAGTCTAGTTGCTTTCCTATTTTGTGAGGTTTTGTTATTTTTAAACATTAATAAATCAACACGTAAAGCAAATTTTAAAATTTTGACTAAACCGTTTGATATTATTTTTTACAATGTATTAGACATAGGAAATGTATTTTATATAATCGGTTATTATGATCTAAATTAGACCTAATACTACTACAAATAAATTAGTCAAGTACCTGCAAATAAATATAGTTTTTTAATAATACCTAGATTAAAATGAAAAATATTAAAGAAAATACCTTTAGAATAAAAACACTAAAAGTTTTTATCAATCATTTTCGTCCTTAAATAGCGGTTTTTGTAAGTAGTTATTACATTACTAATTAGTATGATTTATGAAAATGGCAAGTTAGAGGTACCGAAAATAAAGAAAGATTTAACAACAGAAAAAAATTATATAAGAACGATTCTTATCCCGTTTACATCTACATGTAGATTAAGCAAAATCCACTGGATTTGGTAGCACAAATGATAGGAATACTGCTCGTAGAGCCTTTAGCAATACCAAACTGTTTTCGGAAATAACGGAAGTTGAAGAAACCCTAATAAAAAAAATTAAATTATCCTAATTTGTTTGTCTTGCCAGTACCAACTAGATGCAGACAAATTTAAATTTTTTTGGCATGAAACTGCCAGGCTATAATGAAAAAAAAATTCTGGTATCCTATGCCTGCAACCATTCACAAAGTTTCAGTACATGGGAGACAGATAATGGAGAATTCCATATTACCCGTGGGATATTTCGGGGAAGAGGGATCTGAAGCCAGAAATAAACTTTACAAATATGATCGACAATTTCACGCTAGGAAAACGAGTCTGCAGAATAATATCGAAGATGTTTTTCATCGAGCTATGGACACCTCAGATATTCTTTTAAGTATAAATTTACAAAAACGAATAAATAAACAACAGAAGTTAAAGCTTCCAGCAGAAGTTACAGAAATGATTTTAGAACAACAATCACAAACTTTGGAACATGAAGATGATTATGAGGAAGATGAAGGGGAAGAAACAATTTTGGAAAAAATAATGCCTGATCTTTTGACTCACTTAAGATATGGAAATGTGATTTTACTTTTTATTTAAATTACCAAATATATTTTTAAAAAATGTATTTATTATTTTAAATCTAGTTCTAAATGTACCCAAAATGAGTTTTATAGTGTTAATATACGAGCCCCTTCCCATTTCAGTTGACCCACCTATTGAAATTTAGGAAATTCGTATTTAAAGATAAAAATATAAATATTGCATGAACTTTCCAATTTTTATTCATTGAACAATATGTTTAATATCGTTTAATCATAAAAAATATGTAGAAAACATTAAAATATTTATTTAATATAAAATTAAAAAAAAATAAACAAATAGTTGGAATCAAACGTTAATCAATTTTAAAGTTTACCATTGAGTAACGTCACCTTTATTTTTTATTACAGCTGAAATTCTTTGCGGCATGGTATTAACTAAGCCTTAGCAAAATTCTGGTGTAAATGAATCCCATATATCTTGAAGTTTTTGTTTAAGTTCAGGTATTGTTCTTGCAGGATGTTTTTGGAAGTACCTTTTTCATCTCATGCCACAATGTTTCTATTGGTGATAAATCAGGACTACTAGAAACCCATTCCAAAAGTGGAACACCGAAGTCTTCCATCCATTTTAGAGCTTTTTTTGACGTGTGACACCCTGCTCCATCCTGTTCAAATACAAAATCTTTCCCTGATGTCAAATATAATTCCATAGTCGGTAAAAGTGATTCCTCCAAAATGTCCAAATATTTATTTGTATTTACAATTCCTTCAATAAAATGCAATTTCCCTATTCCTTTAGATGACATGCTGCCCCAGACCATGACCGATGCGGGAAATTTTACTTTTCTTTTGAGACAGTCTGGATGGAACGCTTCATGTTTTTTGCGAATAACTCGACTTCTGCTATCTCCAACACAAACTTCGAATCGGGCCTCGTCACTCCATTGTATTGCATCCCATTGATGAGAAGTCCAACTCATATGTTCTTTTGACCATCTTAATCGATTTTTTTTCTGTTTCGCAGTTAGTAGTGGTTTTTCTTTAACCTGTAACAAAATTGTCAATTTTAAGCAAACATATTTGATTCTTTTAGTGTCTTCAATCCATGTTTTTTATTGTTTTTATTATTATAAACTTACTTTGTAAGTTCCAAATCCCAATTTGCGAGCTTCTCTATGATATGAAGATCTCGAAATTCGTCTTCCAACAGCATCACTCCACTGAGCACTTAATTCAAGGTAATTAGCACGACGGTTAGTTTCAATAATTCTTCTCAATACTCGTCTATTGGCATTTGTAATCTTGCTTTTTCTAACATGACGGGGCTTTGGGCTGATTGAACCAGTAGTTTTGTATCTTCTAACTATATTTCTTACACTATATCGTGATAAATCCAGAATTGCAATGTTTTATAACAAGAAAACGTATTTTTTCGTCAATGATTTTTCCTCTACCCATTTTATTAGCTTAAAAGAGGTTAAATTGTCTTGTGACAGTTATTTGAATTATTGTTTGTTATTTTTTCAAAGCTACCTTCGATTTTGGTTTATTTTCTAACGCATTGAATTCAAGTTGAAATAATGCAATAATGCTCCATGTGTTAATAAATTTAAAAATAAATAAATAAATTGATGTTTTCTAGTTCTAGTTCTAATATAATTCTAAATTAATGCATTGTTAATTAATTTATGATTTAAAAAAGTATGTACTCTTTAATACTTTCTTATTGTCGTTATATAAAGAAAATATTAATAGGTGGGCCAACTGAAATGGGAAGGGGCTCGTACTCCATTAAAAACAGTTGAATTCATATTTTGTCATGTTTTGACTTTTGACCAAAAAATTGCTTCGATTGGTAAATTTTTTAACAAAATACCAACTTTCTTATTTTAAATGCAACACCCTGTATATTTTTAAATTTTTAGATTCCTTAAATAATTCTTAACTGGTTCCAGAAAATTTTAAAGTAAGGGTATAATAGTAGGACTATGCCGACAAATTAGTTCTCATGAACGGAGCAATAACTCTTAAACAATGCGTATAGGTTAAATCATCATAATTCTGCATCAATGATTCTCGCTTTACTCTACAACTCATTATTAATGAAACACCCTGTATATCTACAACAATCTACAATAGATAAAGTATGTTCAACTATCGAATCCGTTTCTGTCGGCCGTCGTCTTATGTTTTTCGTCAAACCGAAATACTCGAGTTATCGGAATTCTGGAGAAAAACGATTTTGTATTTATTTGTAGAGTCGTTATCCGTGTATATATTAAATGTATTTTGCAGCCAGACTGAAGTAAACACCGTACAATAATCAGGGCAATGCATCAGTCCAAGGTTACATGCAAAGGCGCGCGCAAACTCACGAACTAGGTGTATTGTATATATCTATATATAATATTATACTTATACATGATATAGGTACATAACGATCTAAAAACTGACTAGTTTGTTTCGAGTAGCGTTTCGTTTACCTTACCCATTCCGTTTTATTTACGCATTTGAATGCGAATCATCGTTCCCATCGCGGTTGCAGGTTGCAATAGCGCGATTCCCAGCCGTTGATTCCAAACTCGCATTGAAGTTGTTCGTCCAAAGTTTGTATGAATGGAATCCTAATGAAAAGTTTTAAATCATAATACGTTGAATTTTATTCAAACGTTTTGAATGTGACATCCAATTACAAAGTTTACGCGATACATATTTTTCTCAGTTACCATTACTGAATATAATTCTTTCGAAATCAATTTTAATCACAGAATGTTAACATTCTCACTCTTGAGATTGATAAAATATTCTGAAACACTTTAATCTTACCTGTTTTTATTCTATATCAAGTTTTGAAAATTATTTGACAATAATCAAACCAACTGTAATCGTCCAAACTTTATCTTCTAATCAAGCTATACTCAACTTAGTAATTGGAAAATATGATAATTTCTTAAAAATATACAGAGTATCCCAAAATTTCGATTTACATAGATCTACTGTATGTTGATGAGTTCAAAATAAGTCGATTGAGCCAAAATTACCTATATCACAAAGTTTATGGTAGGATTAGGGTGGTTTTTACCCTTCCATAATTTCAGTTGGTGTAATTTTTGCTTTGAATAATGGCTCTTCAATTAAAATAGCTACACACCAAATTTTATAAAAATCGAACGAAGCGTTTTTGTGTTATTAAAAAAAATTGAAAATTTTCTTCCAACTTTGAAGCTTCCTCACAGGCAAACGATGGACTTTATGATATAGGTAATTTTGGCTCAATCGACTTATTTTGATCTCACCAACATACAGTAGATCTATGTACACGGAATTTTGGGACACCTTGTATACAGACGGCTCCAAGACAGCAATCTGAACAGGATAATACTGTCTGTATATATACCAAACTCTAAACCAAAGGATAAACGATTTTTGCTCGGTGTACTCAGTCGAAGTCTTTGCTATAGAAAGTGCCTTGGAATGGTAAATTCAAAACCCATCTAATGCTGTAATAATGTCAGATATAAAATCTGCGTTAGATGCTTTTAGCAATTTATCGTTTAGCAGTTATACAATGTCTAACACTGTGTAATATCAAAAAAAATGGTCCAACATCTTTATAATCTCGAATATTTCATTAAGTTTGTTTGGGTTAAAGGTCATTCTGGAATTATAGGTAACAATAAAGTTAATATTTTGGCAAAAGAAACGACAAATCTTTCTAATATAGTAGATAAAATTAATTATGTTGATATAAGAAATATGGGTAAAAAAGAAATCCGTAAAACTTAGAACCTAAAATAGAATGATGTTACTTTAAAAGGGGGATTTTAACCTTTTTGGTTAAATTATCTCCCGATTCCAGGGTTTTCTGTGAAGTGGTTCGGGCACTTAAATTTATATTTTTAATTAAACAAGAGGGTTGTCTCTCTACGGTATTTTATTATCTGCAGTAAATGGATGGAGTTTGTTGTTTATAAGATATTTACAATGGGATGAAGTTATGCTACAATTAATATTAGAGAATAATATATTATTTACAATAAAATCAAGCCCCGGTCTTCTGTGTGGTATGCATACTATACGTGAAGATTCACAACTAATCTTTTGGGCCATACAAAGTAAGTAAACCTATATTATATTTAAAAAGCTAGTTATTAATTTAGATAGCAAATCTATAAGTTTTATATGGATTTTATATATTTTGTAGGTTATTGAAGACTACCTCCTATTTACTAAAAAGAACAATCCTAGTTTTCTCTAAGCATTATGGACTATGGTTATGAGTACGAAAAATATATGAAAATCAATAATAAAGTGGTATATCTTGTATTGCTACTACTTAGCTGCGTTCCAGTGGACTTCGGATACTCAGGATTTCCTCAAAAGTTCATTCACTGCTTCTTAGCCTAGTGATGTCAGCCTCTGTTGGATGTACGTAACCTGTACCTACTCAGGAATATTCGTGAGGATTTCTTCGAGTCCAAAGATGAATTAAGAGGGTGAATAACGATTGGAAAACAAGACAATCTGATGTGATACGATAAGGTAAGTTATTACACGATAACTTAAGAAAAGAAAAGAGAAGAGAAGAGACCTAAAATAATATTTTACATTTTAACAACCAGAGTAAATTTTAAATAGAATATTTTGAAGAAGTTATTTCTATAAGACTCACCTTGGCGTGGCGTGAGGCCTCCAAGTGGCTTCGATAAAGTCGAAGTTTTTAAATTCTAAATCTAAGAATAATTATGAAAATTATATCCACAGTGATGTGATATTTACTAGTTTTCGTAAATATTGAAATATTCACTAATATATTAAAATAATTAAATAAATTTATGTAAAAATCCGCAATAATGCGAGCACGTTCTTCACGAACCAAAATGTGCGTTCTAAAAAGAAAGCTTTCCAAAAAAAGTTCCTTTTTTTTGTTATTGACCTTAGCCGGTCTTGTTAGTCTAGAGGTAAGACTATAGAAAAGATCTGGTTGTAGGTTTACCTGAGAAGTTTTAGTTTGCTGGTTGACAATTTTTATGTATGAGAAGAAAAGAAGAATCATTGAACTTTGAACCTTTGAAATTCTAAAGGTTATTTTATTGTTATTAATTTATTCAGGGTTTAATATTTATTTTTATTTTTCAGGAAAGTCACTATAAGAAGATAGAATATACCCTTTTAGTGAACTAAGAAGAATTATGATGGGAGTAGAACATTTGAAATAAATTGTTATACATTGTATTAGAAGGATATTCGGAATAAAGTTAATAGTTTTACTTTGCCTTCATTTATTTTGTGTCAGCTTATTGGAAAACAGGTAAATTTACTATTTATTTTAAATTATGCCCAGAAAAGATATTCAAATTTAAATTAATTAAATTTTTACAATTAACCCGTAACAATGACTTTGTGGCTAAACTCCAATGACCCTTACACTTATATTCACCCTACCTTACCCACAAAAATTCCACAGATACGCGAGTTTAATGCAAGTAGATCTTACTCGGTTACTATCACAAGATTAAAATTAAACCCTAGACAATTTTCGGCTCAATTATATCAAATAGGCATTGTAAATACAACTCTATGCACTTTGGTTGCGGAACTAAATCATATATTTTTCGCCTGCTCAAATCTTCAGCAACACTGTTCCAATCTAAGTCTAGTATTACGTAATAAAAACATCCAATTATCCCATTAATTTAACTTATTCCGTAAGTAGTCAAATTAAAATCGTATTTGATTTATTCTTTTCTACAAATCATACATTAATGATATTAATTTAAATTATTTTAATACTTATCTGTGGCAAATGGATCTAATTACCTAAGCCAAAACCTTAAGGGAAAAACAAAAAAAAGTGTTAGAATTCATATTAATATTAATTATTCATATTAATTACTAGCTGACCTGGCAAACGTTGTTTTGCCATGTATATTATTTCTAGGAAACATTTTTTTAGTTTAATAAAAAATAATTATCTACTATAAGTGTGCGGGGATGTACTTATAATCAAAAGCGTTGTAAACAATGAAAGTATGATTTATTTAGGTTAATAAATTAATCTTTATTAAAGTAACGAATATATTTTAAATTACAATTCTTGATAGCTATCTAAACATCAAAAATAATTATACATATTTGTACTATCACGATTGCACAGTTCAAAAAATTCGGTGAGCGTAGTTTTTTGTTTGGTGAATATACGCGCTGGCCGTTTTCAAGATGGACAGCGAAATGGATAACTGCTGGACCCTGTTCATGAATTGAGAAACCGAAAATACGCCAGACAGCTTCATTGGAACTGATATACCGGCCAATTTGGTAATTCGTAATTTCATCATTTTGATTCAACGGAGGAGCATTTACATTAGTATTTTCAATTCTAAATACAGCCATTTCCTTTATTCACATACTTGCAAATATATTTGATACTCTTCACCGAACTGCATGACTCAACATTAATATGAGCATTGAATGTTTTGCTCAGCAGAGGTGAATGTGTTAACTATAAAGTTTTTAATTAACAAATAAAAAATGGGGGTTGATCGTAGAGGGGTGGAAATTAAGGGTTGTATAATAAAAAAATTAAAAAAAAAACATTTTATCCAAAAAATAAAAAACAAATTTTTGGGGTGGAAACCCCTTATCACTTAAGGGTTTGAAAGATAGATATTAGCCAATTTTCAGACTTACTGAATATGCAATTTCATAAGCATTGGTCTAGCCGTTTCGGAGGAGTACGAGAACGAACATTGTGACACGAGAATTTTATATATTAGAATAAGAAGATTAGAATAGCGAATATCATGAATCCAGTGTGGGTTTATAACAAATCTGGTGTGGATTAAATAAACACAGTGAGACTATAGGACCCGGTGGGTGTCCCAGATTTAATGTGGACATTCTAAATCACTAAGATACTGGTTTTTTGATAGTTTTGTCAGACTTATAAAAACATTTTATATGAAGGCTAAGAATATTGTTCAGGTAATATTGAGAGATATTGCTATGTACAGTTTTACTTTCATCCAACCATTTATGAATTTGGATTTGCATTTTGTGGTTCTACTTTGAGTTTTCTTTTAAAACTTGAATCAAAAATGAAACTGGAGGGTCATTGCATGAAAATATACTTAACATTTTGGGCAAATTTTGGAAATTATGGACTCAATAGGGAAGAGCACTGATTGAGTTATTCAAAGAGAGATAGTTGATATCAATACAGCTCTTAAATAAGGTTAAAGCTCGGGTTAAAGTCTTTACAGACCAAGTTAGGTTCACGTTAGTCCTTACTTTTTCATCCCTGTAACCTCTATACTGGACTTGAGTGGCTGCAGTTATCTTTGATAGTTAACTTCGAAGCAGTCGTTGAAATGTGGGTGGCAGTTTATCTTTCCAGGACTTTTTTAAATCCTGGACTGACTGGAGGGTCATTGCATGAAAATATACTTAACATTTTGGAAAAATTTTGGAAATTATGGACTCAATAGGGAAAAGCACTGATTGAGTTATTCAAAGAGAGATAGTTGATATCAATACAGCTCTTAAATAAGGTTAAAGTCTTTACAGACCAAGTTAGGTTCACGTTAGACCTTACTTTTCCATCCCTGTAACCTCTATACTGGACTTGAGTGGCTGCAATTATCTTTGATAGTTAACTTCGAAGCAGTCGTTGAAATGTGGGTGGCAGTTTATCTTTCCAGGACTTTTTTAAATCCTGGACTGGACTGGAGGGTCATTGCATGAAAATATACTTAACATTTTGGAAAAATTTTGGAAATTACGGACTCAATAGGGAAAAGCACTGATTGAGTTATTCAAAGAGAGATAGTTGATATCAATACAGCTCTTAAATAAGGTTAAAGTCTTTACAGACCAAGTTAGGTTCACGTTAGTCCTTACTTTTCCATCCCTGTAACCTCTATACTGGACTTGAGTGGCTGCAGTTATTTTTGATAGTTAACTTCGAAGCAGTCGTTGAAATGTGGGTGGCAGTTTATCTTTCCAGGACTTTTTTAAATCCTGGACTGGACTGGAGGGTCATTGCATGAAAATATACTTAACATTTTGGAAAAATTTTGGAAATTACGGACTCAATAGGGAAAAGCACTGATTGAGTTATTCAAAGAGAGATAGTTGATATCAATACAGCTCTTAAATAAGGTTAAAGTCTTTACAGACCAAGTTAGGTTCACGTTAGTCCTTACTTTTCCACCCCTGTAACCTCTATACTGGACTTGAGTGGCTGCAGTTATCTTTGATAGTTAACTTCGAAGCAGTCGTTGAAATGTGGGTGGCAGTTTATCTTTCCAGGACTTTTTTAAATCCTGGACTGGACTGGAGGGTCATTGCATGAAAATATACTTAACATTTTGGAAAAATTTTGGAAATTATGGACTCAATAGGGAAAAGCACTGATTGAGTTATTCAAAGAGAGATAGTTGATATCAATACAGCTCTTAAATAAGGTTAAATTCTTTACAGACCAAGTTAGGTTCACGTTAGTCCTTACTTTTCCATCCATGTAACCTCTATACTGGACTTGAGTGGCTGCAGTTATCTTTGATAGTTAACTTCCAAGCAGTCGTTGAAATGTGGGTGGCAGTTTATCTTTCCAGGACTTTTTTAAATCCTGGACTGGACTGGAGGGTCATTGCATGAAAATATACTTAACATTTTGGAAAAATTTTGGAAATTATGGACTCAATAGGGAAAAGCACTGATTGAGTTTTTCAAAGAGAGAAAGTTGATATCAATACAGCTCTAAAATAAGGTTAAAGTCTTTACATACCAAGTTAGGTTCACGTTTGTCCTTACTTTTCCATCCCTGTAATCTCTATACTGGACTTGAGTGGCTGCAATTATCTTTGATAGTTAACTTCGAAGCAGTCGTTGAAATGTGGGTGGCAGTTTATCTTTCCAGGACTTTTTTTTAAATCCTCCGGTTTTAACGGTTTTTTATTCATACTGAATTTGACTTTTGTAACTTATCCCTGTTAATCTTCAATTAACTGTTTCAGTCCATAGAAATTATATTTTTACCGATTGGCAGCTTTCCTATTGCTGGCAATTGAGGAGCTGAGTGGTGTCTTAACTCTGCGATTTCCAAGTGAAGACGGATTGTTCATTTTTAGGAATGAGACATAGGTTAAGGGACCTGAGTTCACGCACCTTTAACATATTTGTTTCCAACGTCATCATGAAACATTCTATGGGGCATTTCGGGAATGAGTGGTCTTGCCTGATCTTGAGATGATCAGAGGAGATCCTCCGATCAGCCTCTCAATTATAATTATCGTTTGTTTAGTTTAAGGGGGGTTATTTTGTATTTATCGTGGTTTTTAGCTTGGTTGATGCTATAATTTACTAAGGCATACTTGGTGGTCCTTGGAATTAATTCCTATTTTTTTTTTGCTTTGATAACTTTTCTCTTTGTTTAACCAAGTTCATACCTTGTGTAGTACGAGTCTACCTTGTGTATTTTTAGTGCTTTAGGGCTTGTTAGTCTTTGGACTTAATCCTAAAATTTTTGGAGGATAAATATTGTGGATTTTAGTTTGACAAATACTACAATTTTCTAGGGCTTGTTGCTATGGAAGTGAGTTTAACTTTCATCAAGGCTGCCACATAATGGAGGTGTCCGAAAATAGGTGTACGAATGTATGTAGTGCAATCGAGGCACTACACAGGTCCTTATTTAGGAGTTTACTAATATATGCATATAATTTCAATTACTAAGTTGATTTGTATTCGATTTTTTTAATTTTGTAAGAATTAAACATATTCAATAGATGCGTAAGAGCATAAGGGATATGTAAGTAATGAGGGAAAGCCTCAACTGTATACTTTGAGATATTGATTTTACATTTTGGGGTCCGGAAAATGTACGGAGGTGGTAAAAATTTAGAAAAACGACTAAACAGCCTCTTAGCAAAAATCGATTGCTTGCTTATTTTGTTGGATACTGGAGCCTAGGTGATAATGGCATCTTTAGTTGTTTTATAAAAAAAAATTTTCAAATTAGGTTTGAACTTTCATATATCTAGTAAAGTATAGAATTGTTTTTTTCTCAACTGTACTTAGGGTTTTGACGATAATTCAAAAATGGATAAACAGTATATTTTAAACTTCAGATTTAATCTAATAAAAGCTAATAAAAGTTATATGGATTTGAAAAATAAATATTTTAAAAATATTTTTGGATATACAGGGTATTGCGTTTTTGTCTAGCAAATAAAAATGTATGTTTTTTAGATAGAATACCCTGTATTTTATTTTAATTTTAGAATATTTTGGTAATACTGTATTTAATACTAGAATATTTTTATAAAATATTACAGTATTGCCAAGCAATTCATTTTTTTTTAAATTAGAAAATGATGCAGACCCCAAATTAAATTATCATAATTTAGGTAGGTTTACATTGATCTCAAAATTGTTTAATATACAGACTTATAAGATATTAAGCTAAATAATAGTGGAGATAGAACTGATTTTAAGTTCAATTTACTTAATTTTTTAAAATGCATCACCGTGCATATTATCTTATCATAAAATTCCTTAAAAAATTGTCTATACAACGATACCAATAAGTTAGCCAATAACACATATAAAGGGTGTCCCATTAGTGCATATTTGATCGATAGCTGTTTTATTATTAGAAGTACGACGAAATGTTTAATATAAAAGTTGTATGACCATATTTAACAATTATTCCTAAATATACAGGGTGGTCCATAAACTAAATCTATACTTTTTAAAAGCAAAGCACCCTGCAGGTTGTTATACTAATTTTGTTATCTCATCGACAAACAATTTTAATAAAATTGGACTTAATCCTAAATTTGGTTGTTTTTGTTGGGTAGCTATTATGATTTTTAGTTGCTAAGGTTTTGTTAATCCTTGGACTTGATCCTAAATTTCTTTTCCTTCTCTTTTCCATAGAAGTTTGGAATAATGGGTGGCTTTGTTATTTATCATCTGGTTCCGACACTTATTGGGTAGGAGAGTTTAATAAAAAAAAACTTCTCTTAACGTTCGAAATTTTTTTTTCGGGTTATTGGAGGGTGTTACGTAAAATTAATTTTAAATTAATTTCAAATTTATTTTTAACAACAACTTCTCCATAACCCCTCGTAACATAATTTAAACGACAACCGCTCGCTTCTCGGGATTTACAAAATACGGCTTGCGCGCCGGTCCCTCATTTTTCTTATACATTCACGTTAGTAAACTATAAAACCTGCTGTTGTACGCGACTACTTAATATATATTGTGTACTTATTTGTAAATATGTTTTATTATTTTTATTTATTTTGTATAGTTACCATTTGTTCATATTTGTATTTTTATAATCTGTAAATTTTCCTACCCTGTAATTGGATTTATCTGTTGGGTAGTGTAATAAAAAAAAATATGAATTTCTTCTGTTTCGCTTTTACAGCTGCATTTAAAGAATCTATCGATTAAGATGTGTGTTTTATTCACTCGTAATTATTAACTAGTATGTTGACCCTAATTTCCATCTAATGAATTTTATATCAAATTTCGAAGTAATAATTTTAATCGTATCAAGTAAATTGGCAAACTTTAAAATGACTTTATATTTTTATTGTTATTTTCATAAATCTGTGTTCCTGAGAACAATCTGGTTCTTGTGTTTGATCTATATTCCTTTAAGAACTTTCAAGATTATAATAAGTTACTTTCCCGAACTCTTTATTATTGCTACATATTTTCAGCATCAATTTAAATTATCTTCAAAAGTTTCGTACAATTTATTTTTCTTTCTTAAGAGCGTACGTACAATTTTTCGGGTATAGGAGTTTCAATGCTATTCTTTTTCCCAAACTATGAAAAAACTAAAGAATATTTTAAAAAAATTTAAAAAGTACAATAAAGAACGTGTTGATATCTAGAAAAGTGCTGGCTTGGCAACATCGTAATATTTTTTTTATGGAAACAGAGGGCGGTTGAAAATTGTGAAAATAACAACAAATTTTCATTTCATAAAAATAATAAGTCAGCTTTTTTTGTTTTTTATATAAATCTACCCCTTTCCAAGGTAATAAATCAGAAGGAAAATCACCGAAAACCGATTTCAAAAAGGTCTATTAGTTTTTTTAGAAAATGGAAAAAGAAACAACGCTTTTTAATCGAGCTAAAATTCTTTACTAAATTCGCTGTCTTTCTTCCACGATGTCCGGTCTCCATCTTGTTAAAAATCGATAATTATAGACGGATTAAGGTATTTTGTACCTCACACGTGCATGTTACTACATTTAAATTAAAACATTTGTGAATGTTAAAAAATTTAAAAAAGATTTTGTAGAATATAAATCTTTTTTATAAAGATTAGTAAACTTTGCTGTATATATACGATATTCTAAAAGGTAAATCACATTTATGTGATTATAATTTTTTTATTTTTTTTATTTTCTAATATATTATGGATTGCTCTCTAAATATATATACAGTGTCTCGCAAAAAGCCTGCTCCATAAGGAACACTTTTTATTGTCACTTTTTTAAGAAAATATTATTCTTGATATTCCTGAAATTCACTCGTAAGGGGGTGAATTAGGGAGAGTATTATCATAAAACTTGGTGTTCAATTTTAAACCTGAAACTTTCTTTATTTTAAATATAAATTTGGATGCGCAGTGAACTAGGTACCCACATTTTTACATATAAAATTAATGTAATATAATGTATATAAGCCCATATAGTACTTTAATAAAATTAATCTAGTTTATTATATACTTTTTTACGTAGATTAAAAAAAGTTTAAAAATTTGATGCTTTCTTGGTGCGTCGTATGATTTCACTTTATATATGTTTAGGTACAGATAATTATTGATACTGACAGTTTATTTTTAAATCATTAAAATAATATTTTGTTAATCCAAAAAAGGCAAACAAAAAAATCCTTGCCACATACAGTGTAGCAATAAAAAAAATATATAAATATAACATGTTATGTATTAAGGGACTAAAATATGTTAGTCCTAAGGGAATAAAAACGACACTTTAGTCCCTAAAATAAAGGAATGAATTACATGTTTTAGTTCCTTTGATACAAAAATATTTATTTATGCAACAAGTGTAAAGTTACCCTTTTTTGACGAATGTGTATGTTGTCGCACTCACCTACGGCTTGTGCGTCAATCACACGAGTCAAGAAAGGGAATTTACACACGAGTTGCATACAATATTTTTTCTACTACCTTACACATTATCTACTAATATTAGAAATATAAAAGTTACTTTTTTCACTAGTGCGTAAAGTCCATAGTGATTTGGCTTTAGAAATTAATCTTCAACTTATACTTTTGTCGTATTCTGTGATGATATACTAATAAAAGTTTAGAGATTGACAGTTCTTCTAATCCACACAGCCACAGACTATTTACTTTTACCAAAATCGACATCCACGGTTTGTTTACTTTTAATTAAATCGATGACATTTAGAGAAAATTATAATTAAAATAAAAAACTGTTGATAATTTGTTGGGGACTAAATAAATTCTTAAATGAGTAAAATCAAACAGTAGATTCTCACACACTTTTATTAAAAAATAAAAATTAAAGTCTGCATGACAATTGTTTCGAAGTACAACTTCTTCTTCAAATGTGACTTATTTACATTTCGGTGCCTAATATACAGTGTGTCTACTTAAGTTGGAAACATATGGAAAAAAAATTATTATTGATTTTAGGAAAAATAGTTATTCTTCATAAAAAGTTCTGCATTATCTAAAACCTTGAATAAAGTCATCAAATATCAAATTGTTTTAGTGGTATACGAGGTTTGTCAAAAAATATGAATTTTGCTCAAGAGTAAAGTACGTTTATTTTTGACAAAATCGAAAATTTTTATTGTATATATACTAAGTAAACTAATATAAGTGGGATAAGAGCTTTATTAACGTACGTATGCGAAATTTGCACAACGAGTGCGTAGCATGAGTTGGGCAATCGCAGAAGTACCTTAATAAACCGTTATCACACGTATACTATACAAATTTTTATCTACGCCTCTAAATGTAAAAATAAACGCTAATTATAATTTTTGTCTAAGACTTTAGGGTTATTGTTTTCCACCACTACCTACATGTCGATTGGCGACACATCGAAATGTTGGATAGCGGTTCTAACAATTGAATAAAAACGTTTTTTTTTTCATAGCAACGATAATATTGTCATAAACACTGAGTCAAAAATAATTCATTTTTAACGTATTTTTGCATTTTCGAGTAATAAAATGAGTGATTCGGAAAGTTTGTCATCTGATATTGAAGAACAAGCTTAAATAGTTATTTATACAACAAGTGCAAAAAGTAAGTGTTTATTGCATGCGACGTGAAATTGTCCAACGAGGCCGTCAGGCCGAGTTTGACAACACGTCGAGTGCAATAAACACTTTTTGCACAAGTTGCATACAATATTTTTTCTACGTTCATGTAAAAACCAAAAAATGTTTTACAGAACTGCAGTTGTATTATCCAAATCATAGCAGCCGTGATCGTGTACCTTTGTTTGAGGCATTTATTTACGTTTGTGTTCATAATTTGTAATGACATTTTTAATAAAATACATTTTTTTATTAATTTATTTATTAAATAATTGAAAATAATATAAAATATGCAATTGTTTTTAAAACGTAACACAGAAAATGAAAATAGACTAAATATTTGGCGTTGATTTGAATATTTATGTTTGTCATGATCATAAAACGCTGTAGTAAAATGACAGATGAGTGCAATAAAATTTTTATTGCACTAGTACAATAAAGAACCAGTTTTTTCACTAAATATAGTTCAATAAAGTATTGTTTTTAGTTTAAACGTAGAAAAAAGCTATTATTACTTGTTACTTTAAATTGTGACAGTAATTTGTTATTAAATTTAAATAGATTTTGACATTTTGACTTTTTTATTTGATTGATTGAAAAGCAGTGAGACGGGCGTAGATAAAGAGATTTATTAAAGGTGAGTTATTAATTCTTAATTGAGCATTTAAGAGGTTATCTGAATTTTCCGCCAAAATTTGATTTGAAAAAGTAGAATGATTTTTGTTTTTGATATAACTATTGTAATGTTCTGAATAGGGTTTTTTGAAAGTATGGCCCGTATTACCAATATACAATTTTGGACAACTACCATAATTTACTTTATATACTCCCAATTTATTAATGGAACAATTTTGCCCTTTTTGTTTTTAAAATCCCAAGCGTATTATTGTTTTTGAAAGCTATGTTTTGGTTTTTTAAGTATGATGAAACCTTCACTAGGGGTTTCTATATAATATGAGAGAATCGCATAGTTACAATTTTGATGGATTTCATCAAGTTAAGGCCTAACAATCAAGAACATAGTTGTTTGTTTAACTAGGCAGAGAAGTAACAGATTTATTACCGCAGCTAGCATTTCATTGGCGAGGCGAAACCGAGGCAATGAAACAAGCCAAGTCAGTAAATCTGTGTCTCTGCCATGTGAAATATCTAATTTATTCTGATTGTTTATACAGTGTGTTTAAAAAATGGAACTAAAATGAAAACCTCTTTTAAGTATAACTGATATAACTCACGCATTTTTAATATATCGTATATTATGGTTTTTGATTAAATATACTTATAGTAACTTTGTATTTAATTTATTACAGTAACTTTTTTGGCCGGATGCCCATGCAGAAGTCTTGAAAAGAAAAAAAAAGTAATTTTTCAATGCCTAAGCAGTAAAAGTGTTAGGTACTTCTAAAATCGAGAAATATCACTAAAAGTTACATTTAATGTTAATCGACAAGAACATTAGTTCATCAGAATGGCAAATTCTTGAAAAAAATTATTGCAAGTATTAATTTACACAGGTGTGTAAAATCAAATTTTACCCTAATTTTTCTATTAGAGCCTATGACTTTCACGTACAAGTTAAAAGTGAGTAGTTGGCTCTACTGGTTTTGCTTTTTTGTACATTATAAATATTTACCTATTAAAGTTGTGCATAAATTTCACGCACTTCTTACATAATATACATAGAATGCAGAACATAGAATGCTTTTCATTACTAGACTATATTATAACATAAAACATTTTTGTAAAATTTTGCTTTACTTACGTGTTGTCCTATGATGTATTGACTACCGGAAGATTACTTTCCGCCTCAGAATAATTTTCCATTCTTTTTTTCAAGAATCCAATATATAGAAAAAAAAATAAATCAATATTATTTAATTTTAAATATAAATTGGTATTACCTTAATCGAGCCAGTCGCTTATTTTTCCGTTTGTATGTTGGTTTTATTTTTCCCATCTTTCACAAAAATGCACTTAACAACTTAAAAAAAACTAACTCTATACTCCTAAATGTAATTTAATCTAACTACAGCTATTCACTAAATTAAAATAAAAAATATTGTAAACACCCTCTAATAAATCCAACTACATTATAATAATATCTCACAATACACCAAGAAGAACTAAATGCGGTTCTGGTTTCCTTAATTCAGGTAACTCTGACTCACTTAAGACCTCTGAACGTCGGCAGCCGTAGTAGGGAAATAATATGTGGGATGGAGTACACGATTTCGAGTTCGAACGTTAAAATTTTGTAGGTACGCTCTTAAAGTAAATTGCCAAACCCCACGCTGCCTGCAACTTTGTCGCAACCAAAATATAAATACCACTTGAAAAACTACGACTTTCTTTTCAAGAGGATCGTGATTTTTCAAGTGCTGTTTCTTACATAACTGGTTATAACTGCACAATGTTACTGCAATGAAATTGGACCTTATCAGACGTTTTTTTGAGAATCCACTATTTAAACGCGAGCTTCCTGTTTATTAGTTACATCCTTTGAAACAGCCAGACTAACAAAAAAAGGGCCGGGCAAGATCATTACTGTTTAGTGTATATGTTGCGGCATGCAGCAGTCTCATCACTGGAACAAAATTAGAAGTCGTGGACCGACTGCACGCAACAACTTTTAGATTTATATGATTAGCTAATCGGATCCACCAGTTAATTTTTCCAATTGTATTTTTTTGAAAACATATTTTTTTCGAAGAGCAGTTTTTCGAATCTCCGACTAACGTTTAGATCATAACCTAATCATTCGTTACTGTTTTTTTTTTAATATTTGATGTAATTGTTGTCATATTTAACAATGTCTATATAATTTTTTATTGTCATTTTTAACAACTGTCTAGATCGGTATCTGTAACGTGGAGAATGGGTTACCCCCCGTTTCTTAGGCTTCACCAGACCTATTACTACTCGAGCAAGGCTGGTGCTCATTCAGAAACCCGGTAAACCACCAGGACACTAGAGGTGTGTCGTTCGCGAACGATTCGTTCAAAAAGAACGAATCAGTGGACTGACTCGAATGAATTGATTCCCTGTTTTTAAAAGATTCGAATCTTTTTTGAGTCAATTGCTCGATGGCTCTGCGATCGATCAAACATGCCGAGTTCCGAGTTTGGTTGCTTCGTTCATTCGAATCATATTCGAAAATTTGGTATTTTACATCGGCATCGGCAAATTGGTCGCTTTTGTTCTACGTTCTACGGCATAATACGAGAACTCTAACTGACAGGAGGTGGCGGTATGTGTCTTTAATGTTTTTCTCACTTTACGGGAGGTGTATTAAGCTTAGGTAAACAATTTATGCGTGTTGTCTGATAAATAAATTTAAATCAAAGTAAAATTAAAACAATAAATGACGAATCGTGAATATATAATTTTGCGTTAATTTGGCTATATATTAAGCCTTTAAAAAAAAATTGTGTTATTGTTGTTTATCTTAACGGACAAGGATGTATCTACTATTCAGCTGCCTTTTTTTTTATGAAATATAAAGCATTAAATCGCTTTACTTTAAAATAAATCTGGTTATAATTATTTTACTCGACGACCTAGTAGGTAGGTAGGTTAGGTAGTACCCAAATTCGTAAATGTTCGATTCGATTTCCTTCACCGGATCGACGGAATAATATCGTTCGTGGTTCGCTAAAATGAATCACTTGAGAACGAATCTTGAAGAACGAATCTTTTTAGGTGAATGAATCAAATGAATTAATTCAGTAGAAATATTCGAACTTTCCACCTTTACAGGACACCTAACATCGTCTACTGGATGGCATCAGTAAAGTTTTTGAGGAGTGCTAAAGCTGAGATTGGAAAAGAAATCGATAGAAGGTGGGACTGTCAGAGAATCAGACTAGGAAAATTCACACTCCATGCAGTGGAGGAGATAAGAAAGAAAGTGTGCAGAAGCAGACGACAAGTGAATAGCACTAATAACGCTAGATGTATGAAATGCATTTAATACTAGAGTTGGGTAATTTCTAGTTAAAAAGTAATTAATAATTACAATTACTTTTTTATGTAATTTGTAATTGTATTTAAGTACTTTTTCTTAAAGTAATTTAAAATTGTAATTGCACCAAACTTTGGAGGATTTGTATTTTGTAATTATATTATTTAAATTGTTACATTATCTAATTACAATTACTTTTAAATGCGTATTTACGATATGCACGTGGTATAAAAACAAGAAATTTCCTATTCGACCAGGTCACTAGAGCTCGGACTCATTTGTTTGAATGCATTTGACGAAAGCGCTGTGCCTTGGAAAGAGCATCAGTGAAGTAGCGAAATTGTGGAACCCAAAATAATAACAGTAAGAGATAAATAGATGTAAATATCCTTATTTTTAACATGTATTTTGTATTTATATTGTAAACATCATAAACTAAAGAAATATAGTATGAAGTGATGCATACAGTAGTTTTTATGAGGTTGATTAACGGCCCTAGACTAATGATGGTATGATTATAAAGTACCTAGGCTTAGGTACACAAACTTTATATTTTTTTTCCAAATCAATAAACTTTTGAAAGCTCACATGTTATTATTAACTTGTTTCATTTTTTATACTACTTGTTACTTATTATGAATTTTGTCTTTTCTCTTAAGTTAAGGAGACCTTAAATGGTATAGAAAACAATACGCTTAGAGCTGGTTGTATAAAGCTTACCTAAGTTAAGCTCAGTTTTAGGTTATACATGTCAATTTCCGATCCTATAGGTGCAGTCTTATGTTTGGGGAAACAAGCCCTTAGTGCTAAATGATGTTTAGATTGTGCCTATGCCATACAAAAATTGTCATGTGTCATCTCAAACCGAGTATAACTTTAAGTAAGCTTTATTCAACCCGCCCTTAAGATATCTATAAATAATTAAGAAAGTAGCTGCAAACGGCTGTCATAGTTGAACCCTAAAAATTTTATTCTTACCGGTCCGACCGCATATATTTATGGACTATAAATAATTATTAAACATGTATTATAACATTCAAATGATAATATTACAAAATTTCAACAGCTATTCACAATTTATTAAACTATTTACTCGAAATTGTTATTAACATCTATAAAATAATTTTGTACGCCAATGTATCGCGTCCACTTCGGTGAGATCCGCCGCAAACCTGTCAATTTATGTGTATAAAGTGGGAAAACTGGCAAAACCCATTCCAACTTTTACTTCTGCTATACACCTCATGGGCCATTTTATAGTTTTGTTCAGATGATCTGTTTCTCAGATTCCGAATACCGCGCCTGTATCAGAAAAGAAGCAAGAGAAAGAAGAGCTCTACACTACACAGCCTATATAATTGTGGTTGTCCTTGAGACCATATGTATACATGCATCGAGGGCAAATCTATCTAACCGTGAGTGCACGGGATGCAAGATCGCGACGTTGCCGTGTCGTATAAAATTTCTCGATATGCGAATAAATTCAATTTAGAATCTAAAATATAAAATAATTAATTATATTTGTTTGACTTTTTATGTAATGTGCGAAGGTATAAAAGAATTATATCTATTTTATAAAAAAAAAATTTATTGGTAACTTTAAAAATTACATATTTGATTCGATTAGATTTTTAAATTAAATATTTCTTATATTTAAATGTCTTGATTTAGCCTTGGATTCAAATTAATAAATAAATGGTTTTGTCGGTTCATTAAATATATAGAAAGTTTTTCAATATTTACCCATGTAGTGACGATTTCTCCAGTAAATAAAACATAATTTCCATGTACACAGAATAAGGCTAAGCAAATTTTCACAGTACCAAAAAAATATAGTGTAAACTTAAAATGAAATTACATTTATCAAAAAAGACGATATATTAATAATATTATGATGTGTATCTTCCTCGCAAAAGCTTTGCTTAGATAAAATTCATATATATCTTATTTATATTTACAATCCAAAAATCTGTCAAATTTTGTAAATATTTCGTAAATATTTATATTGTATTACTTATTTTTGATATGATAAACTAATAGGTTTATTTATTTTTTTCAGGTAAGCAGATTATCCAGATACAATTAGTAAGTATAATATATTTTCTTGATTTTCACGATTTTAACAAAAATTTGTTTTTAATTAAATTTTATTATTATTTTTCACGTTTTACATTATATCCTATAAAAACTAATTAATAGACCTAGGAATATATGCACCCAAAAAGTAGTTAAATATGCGCATATATATATATGCCGCAAAATACTTCAATATATGCGTAAAAAATTGAAAAATATGCAGAGCATATGCATTAAGAGTAATTTGTTATTTGATCGAAATAGTTTATTAATATTTATTATTTGTTTTATTTTACAATACCTAATATAATACAATAAATATTTAATTATTAACTAATTTTATTTACAAATCAACATTATTATAAAACGAATGAACAATTAGATATTTTTCTAAATTATCTGTATTAAATGATTGTCTCCTATCAGTTAGTATGTACTTGTACAAAGAAAAAGTCCTTTCGACATCTACAGAAGTAATAGGTGCAAACTTAAATTTTCCTGAAATATCTGGATGAATAGTATTAATATCTTCAAAGTTACCAGAATAAATATTAGCAAGGTTTCTTAAAACTATAAATCCTTCATTTTTTAAAATTACATTTGAAAATTTATGAAAAATCGTCTTTCCAATATCACCCTGGACATTTTTACACTCTGATTCAAACGTCTTAATTAAATTTACGGAAGTCACCAAAGGTAAATTTTTTTATTCTAAATCTAATATAATTTTGGGTACAAATGCATAAATTTTGAAAACACTAATTGCTTTGGTAATATGTGATTTTGAAACAACTTCTTTGTATTAGATATTCCCTTAGATGAATCATCAAAATCAAATATGATTTCTTTAATTTTTTCATAATTATCTGCGTAAAAAAAGGCAGCTTTAAGCCAGGTACCCCACCGAGTAATCACAGGTTCCGGTGGCATCTGTAATTCAGGAAAATTTTCTTTGTACAATTGAGTTCTTAGAGGAGCTTTAAGAAATATTTTGTTTGCATTACTAATTAAATCATTTATTAAAGGAAAGGTAGACCTAATTTTTTCTGCAACTCTGTTAAGGCCATGAGCCAAACATGTAACACGGATTAAGTTTTCATAAAACATTTTTAAATTTTGTGCGGCTTTTACCATGTATACAGGGCAGCATCGGATAACAGCAATAAACATTTTTCTGTTGGAACGGCTTCCGGAAGAAAAAAGGAAGACAATTCTGTCTGGATAAAACGAGTTATTGTCAAGTTATTTGTTTTATCTAATTGCTTAGAAGCGATTTGCATTTCTTTGCGTAATGAACCTATCATTAAATGGGCTATATATCGACCATAAGAGTCTGTTGTTTTATCCACAATAATGTAGAAATGGTTTCCAACGGTAATCTCACGAATTTTTTTACGAGTCTCAATGTACAAACTGTCAACACCACGTTTGCGTAATATACTTTGCTCTGGAATATTAAATTTACAGTATTTTTGCAAAAATGATCGGAGATTTGGATTATTTAATCGTATTAAAGGGATATTCGAAGTCACTAAAGCTTTGCATAAATCTTTATTAAAAATAGCTTGTTCACTTCTAGATGATCCAGATTCTAAATATTGTTTCAAGGGAAGTTGACTTTGTCTGCGAGTGTCTTTAGATTTCTGCTTTGCTATATGTCAGGGTGTTTTCGCGTGTTGGTCTATTGGAAACTTTTTTTTACATGGAATCTAAAACAAATAAATTCCTGTAGATGTTGAAGTTTAATAATTAAATTAAATAAATGCGTACGTTGTAAAGTTGCCCTACTTTTTTTTAACTGTGAGTTGAAATAATATTTTACTGTTGTTTGATTTACCATTGTGAAAGGTCAAAATAAAATATAAAATAAAAAAGTACTTACAATTTTAGAACATGTTTGACAAAACACCTGGTTATCACCTTCTACAATAAAATCTGAATAAGATTTTACCCACGACTCAATTAATTTTGCCATTTTTCCCACTGGTTAACACAACACAACAATAAAGACTGAAATGAAGTTGAAAGTAAACTGAGACATTTAGAAATTTGAAGATATTAATACAACTACCTGAAAGGATATTTAGCAAAATTTGTTGGTTTAAGGAGGGTGTTTATAATTTAATCCTCTCAAGTAACTTCACAAAAAAATTTCCCGATGCAATCTAAATCTGTCAAGTCTAAAAAATCCCCTGTTTCTTGGTTTAATGAACAGTTAAATGAAATGAGATGTACTTTATCTAATCTTAAATTAATAGCGGATTCTACTAGAGACCAGCAGGCTTTTGCTGTTTTTAAAGCATATAAAAAACATTATAGTAGTCATCTAAAAATTAGTAAAAAATCAGTATACGATAATTTTATAATTAATTCCGGGAATACATCCAAAGCTTGTTGGCAAATAATTAATTTTGAAAGGAATCATAGTCATACTATTTCCAATTTTACAAACATATCATCAGAAAATTTTAATGATTTCTTTACTAGCGTAGCTGACAATGTAATAAAGTCTCTTCCTACCGCCTCAAATATTGATTTACTTAATTTTGAAAATTTTCCTGCCCCGTGTAGTTCTTTTTTTCTGTACCCAGTAACTGAATTGGAAATTTTGAATACGATTAATGCCTTAAAAGACACAAACTGTGTGGACACTCATGAGATAAATAGTCGGATTATAAAGGAAACAACTGAAATAATGTTGGTACCACTAACCAATCTTGTAAACGTAATCTTCACAACTGGAGTATTTCCAGATGTTTTTAAAAACTCAAAAGTTATTCCGCTTCTAAAAAAAGGAGATAGTTCTGTTCCTGATAACTATAGGCCAATATCTATAACCAGCGTTTTCGGTAAAATAGTAGAAAAGGTTATGAAGCAAAGGCTCAATGATTATTTTAATAAAAATAATTTCTTTTGCGAATCACAATATGGTTTCCGTAATGAACGCTCCACTATTCAAGCTGTTCTTAATGTTGTTAGTGGCATAGTTGAGGGCCTAGAAAGAGGTGAATACACTGCAATTACGCTATCTGATCTCTCGAAGGCCTTTGACTGTGTCTCTCACAACATTCTGCTGAAAAAACTACATTATTATGGAATTAGAGGTGTACCCCTGTCACTCATTTCATCTTATCTGAAAAATAGATCGCAGGCTGTATATTTTAATAATACCTCATCTAAGTTTAAAATGATCACACATGGAGTACCACAAGGTTCTGTCCTTGGGCCTCTACTGTTCATTATATACGTCAATGATCTAATTAAATATATGAACCCTTGCAAAACTATTCTATTTGCCGACGATACGACCTTTATCTCAACTGGAAAAGATCAATCTTGTTTATTAAATGCTACTAAGTGCAGTATTGAATTGTCAAAAAAATGGTTCTGTGCCAATCAACTTATGCTAAATGATACAAAAACTCAAAACCTTAATTTTGGATCTGGTAGTTCATCATCGGAACTTGACAGTGTCAAATTGTTAGGTGTAAAACTTGATAGTAATCTATCATGGACCTGCCATATCGATATGATTGCTAAAAGATTATCTAGTTTGTTGTTTTTGCTTCGGCGTTTGGCCTTAATTACCAATTTTCAATGTTTAAAAATGGTATATTTTTCATTGTTTCATTCCCAGATAGGTTACGGAATTATTCTTTGGGGTAATTCATCAGAGGCAATGAAATTATTTCGTATGCAAAAGAAAGCCATAAGAATCCTAGCGAATGTTGGGTACCGTGAGCACTGTCAACCAGTCTTCAAAAAATTTGTAATTATGTCATTACCATCACTGTTTATTTTAAATACAGTTCTTGAAATTCACAAAAACAGTGCAAATCTACTAAAGCAGTCTGATGTTCACCATTATAATACCAGACAAGCTGGGAATCTAAGGAAACAAAAATTTCGATTATCTAAATCCCAGAAAAATTCACTGAACCTTAACTTATATAATATTTTACCATCAAATTTAAAATATTTAAACTTTTCCCAATTTAAAGGAAAATTAAAGCGATTTCTTCTTGAAATGTGCTTTTATTCAGTCAGTGAATATAGACTATTTTAAAAATTTTAAAAATAAAAATAATACATATATATTTTAAGTTATGTTAGTTGTAATATTATTATTTGTTACTGTAAAATATTTGTAACTCTGCAATATTTAGAAACCTTTATTTTTTATTGTTCTTGGAACATATTTTATTTATTTGTGACTTGCTACAAATGTACTGTTTGTATATAACGTAGTGAATAAATTCTATTCTATTCTATTCTATTCCAATAACCGTAATTTATTACAGGAAAAAGTTAATCCTTCAAAATATTATTTTGGTCCAAAACTCATAATTTTAATATGTCCAACCAATTAGTACGTCAGATATATGCCAAAAAATTAACAAAATGTCAATATATGCATTCAAAATCAAAAATTGTATATATATGCAACATATACAAAATAGGGCGTTTTGCATATATAGCTCTACAATTAACATTTTAGATTAATAAGACAAATATATTATTAAACAAATAATTAAATTCATAAAAAATATATAAAATTTGCCCTTTATCTTTAAATTTAGAATATTTTCTCAGAAAGTTAATTCTCTTGTACACGACAGAACTTCTTTCACAAAGGGCTTTTCTGTTATCTTCCTTTTAAAATTTGAAACCCAAGTTATGTATCACTTGCCATAGACTTGTTCTGTCAATGTCGTCAAATTTTCTATCTATTAATTCCGAGAGAATTGTATTTAAGGTCACATGTTCCTTGTTGGCCCTCATTTGATAAATGGTATCACGAATTTCAAATTTCTTTGCATCCGGAATACATTTCGTTTTCAATGATGGGCTAGTTTTGCGGTGATCTTTTTTCGGCAGTTCACTATTGTGATTTTGTAATACTCCTCTTAATTTGGTTTCACTAATTCCTAAAGCATCGCATACGCGTTGTTGTACAGACATTACCGATTTTAAAGGACTGCCATTTTCTTTTTCATCCGTAAAATACTTACAAATTAGACTATCTGCATCTAACACACGTCTAGGCATTTTTAAAATTTCCACTAAATTTACAATATACATACAATATCAACACTTCCAAAGAATCAATTCAACTGCAATATTTGTAACAAATTTAGTACCTACCCTAATGTTATTTTAATTTAAATCTGACCATTAGGGCAATTTTACCTAATTTCTTGGGAAGAGGCTTATTGGAACTGGTTGTCAATGATTAATTTGCATAATTTTGTTAATCCGAAACCCGTGTAAGTATAGCGAACAGACTGTAGTGAAAAAGTTACAAAGCAATATATTAAATCTTCGTTTACTTCTATATCTGTTTCTTAGATTTCCTACTTCTAAGGATCTCAAATAGGTTTTACCGTTGGATTTCTTCTAGCAATTTGAGCTAAATATCGGTCTCGTTGCCCGGTAGTAACTCTTCCACGAATCCTTTATATCTGTTTCTTAGATTTCCTATTTCTAAGAATCTTTTTGATACCACCTCTTGTGAAACATCCAATATAAGGCAATAGATATTCGGGACATGACTTACCCCTGCTAAAGCAATTATTTTTCCACTCTGTACACTTGAATAATCCCACAGAAGACTTTTCCTTTTATTCTTTTTATTTTTTTTGTAATATTACAATAAACAAAATCTGCGATGTTACTTCTAAAATTATAAAATCAACACTAAGTATGGCAAATAATGGTTATCTTTTTTACCAGCCAAATAATTTTTGTTAGTAAATACGTTATTTTATTTGCGAGTGAATTTTTTTATCAATTTTTAAAAAATTCATTTAACATACTTATCATATAAGTTACTAATGGGCAAATTTTGAAAAAATATTTTATTCTGTTTTTGAGAAAATAAAATGTTTTATTCAAAATATCAAGTAAAAAAAAATAAGTATAAACCGACTTCAAAATTTGCCTGTGATATCAAAAATTGAGTTGGCTGATTTTCTTATAGCTGTCGTTATTAGATATTGTCCTAATGTATATGGGATAACGCCCCAAGGTACCCCCTTTTTAACAAAAAATAATAAAATAAATTGGACAATGTGGTAAATAATTATCGCTGAATATACATAAAAAAATTAATAGTTTGATGATTTTCTCATCGATCCCACTATCAGATTTTGACCAAATTTATATGGTACTACCCCTGAGGTACACCCTTTCTAATAAAAGAAATAATCTTAGAAATCGGATAACGTGGTAAAGAATTATCGCTGAATATACTTAAAAAAATATTCCGACGAATTGAGAACCTCCTTTTTTTGAAATTTGTTAGAAAGTAAAAAAAAATGTTTTTGTAAAATACACACCGCACAAAAATTATCGCATCACCAATGCTTTTAAATATTTTGGCTACAGTAAATTTATTTTTAAAATTTCTTAAGTATTCCCTGAATGGGCATTCTTTACTGATAAACTCGAGTCAAAAAACTGGTCGTTTCTTCTTTTGTTTTTTGTTAGGTTCTTGTTTACTTTTTTTCGGGAGAATGCGGGTAGGCATACATTCCACTTTGCAATTATGCTGTTCATTTCTGTGTTTTCTGCCTTGATATTAAGTTGTTCGATAAAGGTGTATACTATGGCTGGTCCACAACGTCTATTTCGCCATTTGACAGATGAAGAAGCCGTCAAAGTAATTGCGCTGATTGAAGATGGGCGAAGTCAAAGGTACGTGGCGGATTTATTGGATGTACAACAGAGTACCATTTCAAGAGTTGTTCAAAGGCATAGAAAGACTGGACGGTACTCTAAAAGAGAGGGCCAAGGTCGTCCTAGAGTTACAACAGCTTTAGAGGATCGTTTTTTACGACTTTCAGCCCTAAGAACACGACACTGCACTGCTCGAATGCTCCAGAATGACCTTTTAGCTACCCGAAATGTTCAGATTTGCGTACAAACCGTACGTAATCGTCTTTGAGAGCATGCTATACGTGCAAGGGTTCCAGTAGAGAACATAGAGTTTGCCGTTTACAATTTGCTAGAGACCATGCTGGATGGGGTGTAGAAGAATGGTCAAATATCCTCTTTACAGACGAGTCCAGATTTTGTTTGTTCTCTTCAGACAGACGTATGCCAGTATACCGAAGACCAAGCAAGCGACATTACCAATGCAACTTTCGTGAAAGGGAAAGTTTTGGAGGTGGATCAATAATGGTATGGGGAGGAATATCTTTTTATGGGCGAACGGAGTTAGTAGCTGTTAATAGTGGTAGGATGATGGCTGACCGATACATAAGGGATATTCTAGAACTTCATGTGGTGCCATACGGCCCTTTTATTGGCGAAAATTTTGTGTTAATGCACGATAACGCCAGACCGCACGCTGCCGGGATAGTGCGGGATAGTATGGGACCACTTAGGTTGGGAGATCCAGCACCATCAAGTTCCATTCAAACCCTTAATGAGCTTCAACATGTAATAAACGAAATATGGAACAGCATGAAGCAAGAATACATACATAGATTGTTTGAAAGCTTACCAAGGCGAATGGAGGCTGTGATAAGGGCAAGATGAGGCAATACAAGATACTAAGAAAATTGTATTTTTCAAAAAATTTCACGTATTTCGAAGAATTTAATTTTTGTAACGAAGGCAATATAAATTCTATTATGTCCGTTTTTGGTATTCTTTATTTACCCTGTACATATTGATTTAAAATGAGAAATTCAATATAAATTAAACCAAAAAAAAAAAATATTTTTAAAAAAGTACATGGCCAAAATATTTAATATATACAGGGTGTTATTGAAATACACGTACATATTAAAATGGGGAATAGTATGTAATGACCAAAAACGATTGGCACCAATTTTAACTTCAAATTCTAAAATTTAAATATTGGGGAAGAGTCCCCTTTTCCGACCTACTAGTTTCCATATTTAAAGAAGTAAAATAAATCGAAATTGAACTTACCCATAGAAATTGCACTGTTGCCGTAGCAAAACCAATTAATTCAAAATAAAGTTTATTACAGTAATTGTTCAAAATGCCGTCCATTATTATTTACACACACTTGCAATCGTCTTTCCAAAGAACTTTGAACATTAGAAATTAGTCTTGGATTTTGTCGTAGTTCCTCGGCTACCGCATTAACTTTATTGGTTAATTGTTCAACACTATTAATAGGTTCATTATAAACCAGTTGTTTCATGTGACCCCACAAAAAGAAATCGCATGGATTTAAGTCCGGAGATCTCGGAGGCCACTTAGTAGGTCCATTTCTGCCTATCCACTTTTGAGGAAATCTAATGTTCAAAAACTGCCGTACGTTTAAATCAAAGTGAGGAGGAGCGCCATCTAGTAGGTACCACATCCGTTGCCTTAATTGTAACGGTATCTCTTCTAGGAGTACTGGCAAAATATCTTCTAAAAAGTGGAGATATCCTGGCCCATTTAATCTGTTCGGGAGAACATAAGGCCCGATTAAATACTGATCTATTATGCCAGCCCAAACATTTATTGAAAATTTTCTTTGATGCCCAGTTTCCCTAATGGCGTGAGGATTTTCATCACTCCAAATATGCACAATACGCATATTGAACACGCCATCACGAGTGAATGAAGCCTCGTCAGTATACAATAATATTTTTAGAAAATCAGGAATATCAACACATTTTTGAATCATCCATTCACAAAACTCCACTCTCTTTTCTTCATCACCTGGATATAAGGCCTGGACTTTTTGGATGTGATAAGGATGTAAACCTTGTTCTTTAAGTGTCCGCCACACAACAAATGAGGACACTCCAATTTCAAGACCTAGTCTTCTACAACTTAATTGAGGCCGGTTTTCAACAGCTTCCAATATTTCTTCTTCGGCCGCCAATGTTCTTTGTGTTCTTGTTCTCCCTCGATCTGCATTGACACTCTCAAATTTTCCATGGTCTCTTAGATGCTGAACAGTTGAAATAAACGTACGACAGTCCGGAATTCTCCGATTTGGAAACCGTTCGCGATACAGGATTTGTGCTTGCCGAGAATTTTCTCCAGCTGCCCCATAAACCAGCACTATATCCGTTAGTTCAATATTCGTAAATAGTGGCATCGTAAAAAAATATTTAAAAGTAATCGTAACAACACTTTTTACCAACTTAGAAATGACGCGCTCGTGTTAGCCAGATTCGTAAATCAACTAAAATTTTAATAATCTATAGTTTCAAAAATGTATAGTTTAAAAACAATTATTTATCAAATATTCTAGTTTTTTGATAACGAGGGTAGTAAAAACCAGTCTTCGGAAATAGAAATTAATTCGAAAATCTTGGCAACATGGTTATTTCTTACAAGACTAGTTTTCTTATCATCTGACAAAAACTTGCATATTAATTACCGTTGATGTTTAAAATAGGTAAATAAACCTAATTTATATAGGTCATCCTCAACATATCAGTGAAGTACGTTTGTTTTAGAATTAATTTTCAAAAATTAATAACTCCCTTAATAAGGGGTATTTTTAAAAAATAATATTTTTCTACATTCAGTGGGGATCTGCGCAATACCCAGTTTTAATATGTACGTGTATTTCAATAACACCCTGTATAATTTTTGTGCGGTGTGTAGTATTAATCTCTATATAAACTTTCCAAGTTTAACGAAATGTCCCGTCGACGTGGCAACGTCGCCCCGTTAACAGAGAGCGCAAACACAGTCTGCATCGCAGTCGCTGCCTTCTATTCCGTTTTCTGTTCTACACTCTTTCGCACGGTTTTCTCCATACTTCCATACGCCGAGTGATCAGCGGCGGGCGGTGTGGACTTAAAACGAAAAAAAAAACAAGTGAAGTTCGCACGCCGCTTCGCTCCATAGTTTTGTGAATCGCGCTCTCCTCCTCGTATTTACTGGCGAATGCGGTTTTTCTGCCATTTTTCTATCGTTTTTTCGCCGAACGTCGTCGGTGTGCTCTTGATGTTCGTTTGTTTATTTCTGTGTATATTGATATTTGAAGACTGACGTTTGTTGTTTTTTTCTGGATGTTACGTGCCTACTTGGGGATAATATTTGAAGATTGTTATGTGTGTTTGAGCTTTCAGAACAGTGTAGGATTTGGATGTGTTTGTGATTTTAAGGTTTGTTGTTTTTTTTTCTTAAAGATCATGTAGATGTAGATGCTACTTTATTTTTGGTACATCCAGTATCAACAATTAGTTACATTTTGTTTGTGTACACTTATACATTGTTAACCCTAAATAATGTCAGCTCTTTGATCGAGTCTGTTTTTTATTTATATCTCTAATAACTTTAATATCAATTATTTTAACTATAACATAACCCTAACTTGAATTCGCGGCGTTTGTCTAGATGCCTGAATATAAAACAATAATTAATGAATTGAAAAAATACATTAAAAATGACCATAAATGGCGGGATTACAAAACAGTAAGAAAAACTCAAATTAGGTCAGAATTTAAGATCTTGTCACTGCAAAGTTATAAATATTAAAATAGAATCCCTGGAAAGTTTAAACTTATTGCCTTCCGATATTTCTTCTCGGCGATCTCGTGCTACTTTTTATTTAATACAATACCTTACAAACTCAATGTGAAAAAATCTCTTGTAACCATTAACAAATCAAATCAATGACCTCTTTATTTTGGATTGGACAACAGCTGACTCAAAATTTCATAACAACAACTATTATTTACTGCAGACCTCAATATAAATAAATGTATTTTTCATTAAACAAAATAATACAGTGTCCTACAATCCGGTATTTAAATATATTTTAAGAATATCTACAAGATATCCATGTAATTAGGCCAATAGGCCTATTTGTATAAATAAAATTCCTGTTATGTTCTTTTTTACTTATCTAAATTTACAACCATACTTTTATTTTTCATATTTTGACCTATATGCATAACTCTAAATAAAACTCGTTAATTTCTAATTTTGTCCAGTCTGATAATTCTCCCATCCATCTCAGCATGCTTATTATCTTAACAACCTGTATTTCTGCTCTATACAGACCTGCTAACGTAAATACGTACAGTCGAAACCTCACGATGATTTTCTCCAATACATATTAAACAAAATTGATTAGGTTGAAATAGTGAATCTCATCCGAGAAGGCCATGCCGTCAACCCAAAGATTAAAATTCTTGAAATCCATGAGCCATTTATAAAAAAAAAAAAAAAAAATGGTAAAAAGGGAATAGCTAATGGCAATGGACCCTTTCGAAAATTCAGCTTAAACCCTCCCTTGATTAAAATTCGTCCCTTCATAGGGCTACTAACACTTTACAATAATTTGCCGAACACTGTTGACATTGACATTTCTTCCACAATTTTATTAGGGTTATAGGTAGATAGATGCACTTAAAAGGCTAACTTTTTATATTTTCTTTTCTTGCAATCTAAATTTTATTTAAATTTTAATATACTATGCCAAAGAAGAAAGCAAGGCACCTAGGGAATTTTAAAGATATTTTTATACCCTATTCAAAAATTTTGTGCGCCTCGGGTTTTTTTTAGTTTTTTTCTTAAAACAACCACTCTATAATTTTAAGCTCTTTTGGCTTCTAAACTATTTTAAACTTTTGGAAAAAATTTGCATTTTTAAAAACTGTGAGATGATTTGTTAGCTTCGAACAAAATCTGCAGAGCATCTTGGGTTTTTAAAGTTTTTTTCTAAAAACAACCACACCAAACTTTAAGGCTATTTTTAGGCGTTTGAAATATAGAACTTTTTTTAAAAAAAATTCAAGTTTTCAATAATATACATTGCTTTTCTAGAACAAAGACAATAAAAAAATCTTTTTTTAAAGTTTTTTAAATTTTTTTTTTTCTAAAAACAACTACCTATGTGACAGCTTTAAGCTATTTTTAAGTTCTTATGAAACAATCTGAAAAAAATTGCCATTTAAAAAATGAGGTGCTCTGCTATTATTTTTTTTAAATACAATTTTTTAGGAATATTTTATGTTTGAAAAGCCTAAAAATAGCATTAAAATATGGTATATTTTTTTTAGAGAGACCTACAATAATAATGAGGTATTCTGCAGGCTTCATTCCTTATTTTCTAAAAATAGCAAATTTTATAACATTTTAAGAGCCTAAAAATAGTCTAAAATATGGTGTGGTTAAAAAAAAACTTGAAAAACTTAAAAACCCCTCGAAAAAACCTAAAAAAACCGAGTAGCTCTGCTATCCTTGTTCTAACAAAGCTCATTTAAAAATAGCGTTTTTTTTTAGAAAAGTTTTATAATATTTCAAAAGCCTAAAAATAGCATTAAAACATGGTATATTTTTTTTAGAGAGGCCTACAATAATAATGAGGTATTCTGCAGGCTTCATTCCGTATTTTTTTAAAATAGCAAATTTTTTTCGAGACATTTTATAACATTTCAAGAGCCTAAAAAGATCAAAAATATGGTGTGGTTAAAAAAAAAAACTTAAAAAACTTAAAAAATCTTAAAAACTTAATAAACTTTAAAAACCCTCGAAAAAACCTAAAAAAAAGGGGTGCTCTGCTATTATTTTTTAAATACAATTTTTTTAGGAATATTTTATATTTCAAAAGCCTACAAACAGCATTAAAATATGGTATATTTTTTTAGAGAGGCATACAAAAATGAAGTATTCTGCAGGCTTCATTCCGTATTTTTTAAAAATAGCAAATTTTTTTTCGAGACATTTTAAGATCCTAGAAATAGTCTAAAAATATGGTGTGGATAAAAAAAAACTTGAAAAACTTAAAAAATCTTAAAAAAACTTAATAAACTTAAAAAACCCTCAAAAACCATAAAAAAAACGAGTAGCTCTGCTATCCTTGTTCTAACAAAGCTCATTTAAAAATAGCATTTTTTTAGAAAAGTTTTATAATATTTCAAAAGCCTAAAAATAGCATTAAAATATGGTATATTTTTTTAGAGAGGCCTACAAAAATAAGGTATTGTGCAAGCTTCATTCTGTACTTTTTAAAAATAGCAAATTTTTTGCGAGACATTTTATAACATTTCAAGAGCCTAAAAAAAACTTGAAAAGACTTAAAAAATCTTAAAAAAAAGCTTAATAAACTTACAAACCGAGTAAAAAAATCTAAAAAAACTTAATAAACTTACAAACCGAGTAGCTCTGCTGCCTTTGTTCTAACAAAGCTCATTTAAAAATATCATTTTTTGTAGAAAAGTTTTATAATATTTCAAATTTCAAGAGCCTAAAAATGTGTTGATTGTTTTTAGAAAAAGCTTTAAAAAACCGAGGTGTTCTGATGGTTTCGTTCGAAGCTAGGAGACCCATAAAATGGTATAAAAATAGCCTTAAAATAGCCTAAAAATATGGCATAGGTTTTAACTCAAAATTCCCTAGGTGCTCTGTTGCCTTCATTGGCATAAATGCTCTTATTTCGTTTGTTATAGAGTCCTACCTACCTTACATCAATAATTTGTAGCATAGTTGTGATTTTTCTATTATTTCAATTAATCAATTTTCTTTATATATTTTTCGTGGACAGTATTCTGGGTTTGTCCTTTAAGTGCCTCAAATAAATAAATAAGCTATTACTACTTCTGTGCCTCGGAGGTAAACTCTAGTCAACTTTTTAGCAGGGCAGATTGAATGTTGTTTGAGCACTTTTTGGGCTCCATAATTACATATTATTATATTTTAACAAGAAATGCATTTACACACCCATTTATTGTCACGATATTTATGTATTTTTTACTAACCTAATAAAATTTCCTACTTTTATTTTAATTTACATAAGTTGTTGTAATTCAACATAGTGCAGTTTCTCTCCGAGGCACAGTTATATTGTTGATATGCTAAGGAGACAAATATGTCAAATCGATTAGATTTTCCTATGTTCAGGTTAGTCGCATCAAGACCTGATGCGACAGACCGTATACTTTCCGACCTGTTAAACAAGATTGTCTTTTAATTCACCTATATATTTTTTTTAACTAATACCGGGATTAACACATAGTATATACTCCACTGATTTTTTTATCCTGTCCTTTTTTAATTGGTAACTTATTCATCCAATTACCTTACTAGAAGGTATCAAAAAGAAAGAAAATTTGGCGATTAATGTAGCAGTGAGAAAGAAATAGATTAAGGAGTCCCTCAAGGTACTTTTTTAGGACCCATACTCTTTAATATTTATATAAATGAATTATTCCAATTGAAAACTATGGACAAAATAATTTGGTTTGAAATTAATAACCAATTCGTCTGACTGCACTCTTATTTCAGAATGGTTACACCATAAACTACTTGAATTAAATCTAGAGAAAAACAAACTATTTTCCCTTAATTTTTAACTTAGTAGGCTTTCCAAATTTTAATAAATTTGCCATAGCTAGTAGAAATAGCTAAATGATGATTCTAGATATTAAACGTTAAATTATTATTATAGATTCTCACTTTCAGTGGGACTAAAATATATTTTGCATGTTATGTAAATTGAAAACTGCATTATATAAATTTAGGAAAACGAAAGGAGTTTCATTTATTTCATATGCACTCGTAGTGTCATCTTAAATATAGACTCTGCGCCTGCGGTACTCTGGCCTTCATTCTCATATAAAATATTTAGAAGTAATTTAAAGATATTTTCTCAAAATAATGAAGGTATGACAAACAGTTTTTAAATTTTCATAATTTTTTTCTGACAATTCCAGTCTAAAATAATTTTTTCTCAATTATTCATGATTCAAACTATTTTCTAATTCTAGACCAATACCTCCTTCAAACATTGATCAGTCCCTTTTGATAGTAATAAAAAATAAGTCATTTTTCAACTTTAAACCCAATGTACCAAATCAATATATCTTCTCTGGTAAGCATAAAATAATCTCAAGTCATAATAAACTAAAAATCATTAAACATTGAAACACTAAAGGTACAAAGATTGCTTTAAACTCAATTTAGATAACAGTAGTTTCATTTTTAACAGGTTATATTTTAAATACAAATGTCATTTTTAAAACTATGTTTATAGTCTATTTTTATGTATGAGAGAGTATTAAAATAATAAAGCGTTCGTAATCCATAGGCGTAGCACTTCTTTTAGTAGACAGTTAAAATATTTTTTGAAGTTATTCCTCGAGTATACACTTATATGTTCACCTAATTAACCTGCTTATAACTTCTAAACAGCTGAAGGTAAAAAAAGTGCAATTTTTTCTAAAATGTTTTATTTTTCCACAAGGTATGTTAAGAACATTGTGTCAAACGGGTTATGTAGGTATAAGGGTTTAAACTTTGACTTTTAAACAACGTTACGTTCATAAATAATAATTTTAATATAAAAAATACTTCTTACCTACAAATCCAAATTAGAATCGAAATCAGAAGATGAACTGTCGCAACCAATATTTACAATGAGTGGCTCGATCATTTCATCAGTAATATTGTCCAACTTCCACATTTTCTCTTCTTCTTTAATCGTATGATTTACTGCCTTTTCCCAGTTTTCAGGCTTCACATTATTTACAGCCTCCAAAAACAACTGTTTAACATCACTCATTTTAAAAGAATTATTTTTTCTTGAAACTTCTCCCTTTATCTGTGCCCATATCAGCTCGATCGGGTTTACTTCGCAATGATATGGTGGTGATCTAACCACCGTCAGCTTACGATTTTTTGCAATTTCATCAATTTCATATTTTTTTAATTTCTCTTTATGAAGGGAACACAAATGATACAGTTCTTTTCTCACAGAACCGGGATGGAACTTAATATTCTTTGAATTTAGCCAATTCTGTAAATCTTTTTTTAACCACTTGGTTGTGGGCATTTTTTCTATAAGTCTCGAGTGATAACTTGCATTATCCATTACTATTATACAGTTCTGAGGAAGAAGATCTATAATTTGTTCGAACCACTCTTTAAAGACATCAGCATTCATGTCCTCATGGTAGT
This sequence comes from Psylliodes chrysocephalus, assembly GCA_927349885.1. Lineage (NCBI taxonomy): Eukaryota > Metazoa > Arthropoda > Insecta > Coleoptera > Chrysomelidae > Psylliodes > Psylliodes chrysocephalus. The sequence continues at coordinate 10,465,005 of OV651821.1, forward strand.
CACCGGTACGAGTAGATTCAAATGTCAATAAACCACCTTTAACAAAACCGTTTGAACTACCGATGTGTACTATTATTAGTCTGCGCCCCTTTCCTGATGGTGGATTTAAACCAGTAGATAAATTATTTAAAAAAGCCTGTCTTCGACTTGTAACAGTTTCATCTTGCCAAAATTTATTTGGTTTATGTCCCTCGTTGATCCATGTTTCATCTAAATAAAATATATTTCTTCTTTGGTTTCTCATTTCTTTTATAATCCTTAGGTAATTTCTTCTCCATACTATAATATCGCTTCTTTCTATTAAAATAGACTTTCTGGAATGCTTTTTCCATAGAAAACCTATTTCTTTTAAAAGTTTCCATAGTGTGCTTCGACTCATTTCAGGGTAATCCTTATCATCTCGAACCGTGGCAAGAACTTTGTCTACTGTCGGAAATTCTTTTCTAAAGAAGAACGCATGTACTTTCCTTCGAAGTCTTTCTTTCAAAAGATTTTCTAATTGAAATTTTGGTTTTCCTGGAGCTTTATGTGATGTTTGAACCTCGCCACATTTCTCTTCTTTAACAACTCTGTAAATCGTAGATTTCCCAACACTAAGCGTACTACTAACTAATTCCACTGTGTCATCAATACTTTTACATAAATGTTTGTCTGTAAATGATTTAAAACAATTAAATATTAATGTTTCTTCATTAATTGTTAAAGGACCGATTTTTTGTCGTTTACGTGGCCCTTCCAAATTTTCCATGATCACACTAGAATTCACACTTCACCCTGCAAGTTGCAACTAAACGACATTTAGTAAACTCAAGAATACACAACTTGGACCTCCTTACTAAATGGAAAACCTATAATCGCATTTTCGGTGAAATTTGTTGGGAAGGTATTTATCTACTTATAATTCGATTACTGTAAGAAATTCTTGGAATTAAAATAATTACAAAATTGGCAAATAGGTACTTATTGAAAATAATCTTAAGATACAGCTATGTAATCTTTAATACACAGGGCTTTTGGCCTGTCCAAACCTTTTTCTATTGTTCTGTACAGCATATGTTTATAAAGGACCAATAAAAGACCCAAAACTTGTAATAGCTCAGGTACATTTATTACAATTTTAGGAAATATTTAGATTATTCTGTAAAAATATTTAAAATGACCGTACTAAGTTTTGCATTAGGAATGCTGTTTTATTACTCTCTCATACATAAAAATAGACTATAACAATGACCGAGGTTCAAGTTTAAACTCAGATTTCTTTTTAACTGCCTAAGGTACAACCCGTCCTAAGACAATAAAAACTTACCCATACACCCCACAAAAATAAACGCATTACTGGCTTACATTTTTTAATATTTGCCGTATTTTTTACTTCCTCAAAACACCTCGTATAATTTTCGAGTAATACTTCGTTAAAATTAAAAAGATGAAGTTTTTCTGATAATATCAAGTTTTTATGACAAAAGAATTTTATTTACGTTAATTAGTAAAATACATTCTTACTCAGTGATTTAGTTTATCTGCTTATTATTGATTGCGAAAAGTGTTTTACTCTCTATAGTTTTCACACCACTGGCACTATTTCTGACAGCCGTGTAAAATTTAGGAAAAAGGTGTTCCTTAACCGTACCTCCTTATCCTACTTCACTGAAAACACGAATTAACTGGTTGTTTTACAGTTAAATGTCCTTTATGTTGTCAATAAAACAAGTTAAATATACTTGGTTCAATAATATTAACTAATAAAAAGTTAATGCCAATAAAAACTACTTAAATTATAACCCTCTGTATCTCTGCTAATATCAAATATTGGAGCAATAGGTTTTTGGGATTAATTCGGAATCCTAATTTTTGTGTCTTAGATGACACATTTAATTTCAACGTTTCAATCCTCTTAATAATTTTTTTGTAAAAGCAAAATTTCCAAAAAGCTTCTTTAACGTTTAATTTATTGGTTCGGCTTATCAATTGTTATTAAAATAGTACAACATAAAGATACGACAATACAACCAACTAACAATATCAAAACAAAATATTTAATATTCGTGACCCTGATAAGAATTTTATCTTCCCTCTAGCAAAACTTTCGAGATCCGATTCATATTACAATGTTCGTTTTAATGACGTGTTTAAGGCATTTTTTTAAAAAACAAATTTTATATTTTTCAAAACGTAAAAATAAAAATATTAAAATATTTTACCTTTATTTTCTGAATATTCCTCACACTTTTTAAAATGTTATATTAATGATTTTTTTAAATTTTTTATCAATACACAAAATCAAATTTTTGACGCCCTGTATAATGTATAAAGTTTGTCTTATGGACATTTTTGTACCTATAAAAAGCTATTTTTCTGAACTTCATACAGTATTTTAAGTATTCAACATTAACGCCGGAAGAACAGTATAGTATAAGCCATGCTATTGATTAGAGAGAGATAGAACAGTACGCGCCATCCCACTAGCGGTAGAAGTGTTTCAATCACAGCATTCTACCTTTATTTCTATCGGGTACAAATATAACTAAGCGTCTCATCTTTATTTTGAAGGATCTATACGTTAATATATTGTATAGGTATACTAATTCCAACAACATATTTAAAATATATTCAGTTTGACATTACTGGCTGGGTATTATTATTACTATTATTAGCTGACTCGATCCCGCTTCGCTGAAGTTTCTCAAATCTCAATTATTAAAACTCAAGAGAAATTTTTTCATGCAATACCTAATTTTATTTTTATTTATTTTTATAAATTTTTATTAATTTTTATTAATTTTTATTAATTTTTATTAATTTTTATTAATTTTTTTTAATTTTTTTTAATTTTTATTAATTTTTATTAATTTTTAATAATTTTTAATAATTTTTATTATATTTTGTTATTTTTTATTAATTTTTAATAATTTTTATATATATTTTTATTTTTTATTAATTTTTATTAAATTTTGTTAATTTTTATTAATTTTTATTACTTTTATTATTTTTTAAATTTTATTATTTTAATTTTTTATTATTTTTTAATAGTTGTTATGTCATCGATGGTACGTAATATTTTAGTTTATGTGAGTTTGGCAATCCTATAAATATTGTTGTAATTGAAATAAATAAAATAATTTTTGAACTGTCACAAAGTCATTTTGAATAAAAACCACGTATTCTCTTATATATAGTCCATTGTAATGTTCGTACAATATTTTTTTTATTTTAATAATTTTTATTAATCCTTTATTTTTTATATTTATATTAATTTTTTTAATTTTTATTTATTATTTAGTTTTACGATACTCCCTATTTCTCCCCTAATTAAAATTTAAAAATAAAAAACCTTGAAATATGTCATTATTTATTAATAGTGGGTAGCTACAATTCCAATTTTCAAGTTCCTATACCTTTAAAAAAAGCGATACCTTCTCCTTTCCCCCCTTTCCTCTATTTCTCCACTTTTTCCGCTTTCTTCTCTTTCTCTCCTTTTCCCATTTTCCCCTTAAACTATGAAAATCCAAAATCACTGAAATACGCTTTTATTTATTTGTGACGAGCAGCTATAATTCCAATTTTCAAGTTCTTGCCTTTAAAAAAAATCGATACATCCATACAAACTTTTAACCCCAGTTCCCCCCTTAAATTGTGAAAATCCAAAAACCCGGAAACACATCATTATTTATTTATGCCTAGTAGCTGTATTTCCAATTGCATGTTTCACTACCACCATACAAAAAATCATGTCTGTGAAAAACAAAAGCAAATTATCCCATGGGAACCGTATATTTTTCCGGGATAAAAAGTAGCATATGTGCTATTCCAGACTATAATCTATCTTTGTGCCAAATTTCATCCATATCCGTTCAGCCGTTCTTGCGTGATTGAGCAACAAACATCCATGCATACATCCAAACTTTCGCATTTTTATATTAGTAAGATTGGCCAAATTAAAAAAGTAGGTAGATTTGTTTAAATGTACAGCAACAGGTTGTTCAGATTGTGTTATATTTTCTAAAAAAAAACAGCGTTAAGGTTCAACCTTGAATTTTATGATTACCAACCCGTACCATCATGTCATGTGGGTCATCAATTAATAACAACTATGATGAGAATGAGTAACTTTAATGTTTTATTTTTTGTATCCACGACCAAACGGAACGGAACCCGCATAATGTTTCATTTTCACCTAATAAGGCAGATGCGAGGATATTACAAAAGACAATATATATACGGAGTTTTTCAATTGCTGTGAAATAGATATTATCTCGGATATTTTATGTGCCAGTTTAGGATATAAAGAAAAAAAAATAATGTAGCAGATAGGGCTGAAATTAATTTAGTTTATTCACAGTTAGTTAATAAAAATAATTTTCGATATCACAATGAATGTTGGTAATTTGACAAACAAAAAAAATTCTGTCATAACAGTTTAGCGAATAAACAAAAAAATAATGTAGCAGATAGGGCTCAAATTCATATAGTTTATTCACAGTGAATAAAAATAGTTTTTCATATCACAATGAATGTTGGTAATTTGATAAACAACAAACATTCTATCAAAACCATATTTACCCAGATTTCCATTATTCTTATTTCTTTAAGTTTTAATCTATATAAAAGTGCGGGATCGTTTTGGTCTCATTGTTAAGAAAAAACTACGTTTTATTTTATATTTTGCTTACTAACATCAAAAGCTTCTTCGAACATCAGATTTAATGCCAATACATTTTAAAAAACTAAAAATTAAAGATATCTAATAATAAATTTTAAAACAAATTCCAAACGTATAGCAACTAAACACCTTACAAGATATTTATCTACTATCATTTGACAGCCAAAAATTATAATACTTCCAAATGTGTTTAATAACGAATTCTTCTATAATCTGCTTGAACATTCGTAAGGTGAAATTTTGATGAATGAAACGACTAATGATCGGAGAAATCTCTAAATTATAGTATCCTACACCGACTGGGATAACAGTAAAATATGAAAAATGTGTTTGATTAAAATAATCTCTTGTATGTAAAATAATCTCTTGCTGATTATGAAATAGAAAACTATTTCGATGAGTATAAGTAATATTTATTACAGGTCGTTTCTCAATCAATTTTTAGATTAACAGTACGAACAGTTAAGTCAAGATCTCATATTGTAATTCTACATTTTTTTATCAAAAAGGGATCCCGTTAATGATTTTACAATACATAGAGCAATGTTAAAATCTTGGGGTCAAAATATGTTCAATATAGTCCCATAAATTAATTATAGTGCCTCTATTCTTTTTAGACTATCAGTAAGTAATTATATTTCTTATCTAGAATATTCATTTCTAGATTTTTTTTGCAAAATAAATAATAAATTAACTTCCCAAACAAAATAAAAATAAACGATAATAAAATATCAAAACTCAAATGTGATAGATGCAAAATGAAATAAAATGAATTTAGCTCAAAGCCAGAATATCACATAAAATACAACGACCGTTTCCCCTTCAAAAAAACAACTACTCCTTTGGCTAATACCACTACAGGCATTGAACTACATCCGAAGGAAAAACAGCAGAGATAGAAATTAATTTTCAACACTCTCTACTTTGATTTTGCTCACCAAGGAGGACATCATTCTTGGACCGGTTTCGTCCTTATTAGGACTTCTCAGCAAGAAATAGATAGGTTCTCAAGTCCAGTCTCTAATGGAATTAACAAATGCTACACATTTCACCAGTATATCATAAAGTTGGTTACGGAGAGAATAAAATTCAAGTAGCGAAAATGGTGTCGCCATCTGTTATTAGTAAGCAAAATCAAAATGCGCTATGGTACCCAGTTTGAAAACTAGGTGGAACCAAATAAACCAAGCGGGCAATTTGTAAACGATAGTAAAATATCAAAACTCAAATGTGATAGATGCAAAATGAAATAAAATGAATTTAGCTCAAAGCCAGAATATCACATAAAATACAACGATCGTTTCCCATTCAAAAAAAAACAACTACTCCTTTGGCTAATACCACAACAGGCATTGAATTATATTACATTAATTTCTATCTCTGCTGTTTTTCCTTCGGATGTAATTCAATGCCTGTTGTGGTATTAGCCAAAGGAGTAGTTGTTTTTTTGAAGGGGAAACGGTCGTTGTATTTTATGTGATATTCTGGCTTTGAGCTAAATTCATTTTATTTCAAAATAAAAATAGTTTTCATTGATTTGTACTTCACGTCGCACAATTAGATTTTACCACGTTTAGACTAGTTTAAAGGAAAAAGTTTGCATTTTTCGAAATTTAAATTTGTGGTTTCTCAAATAAGTGATTTATGTATAATATTTAATACCAAAAAATAAAACAATTTCTTTACATAGATTTTTAGATTTCTCATTAAATTATAAGTCACTATTAAAAAACTGATTTAAAAAAAAATGTTTACTCCCTGTTAACTATTTGTAAACCATTAAGAACAACCTGACTCATTTTTCAGTAGCACTTAAAATAGTTCAAATTATTGTTATTGTTATTTTTGAATCGTGCATATCCCAGGTATCGCAAAATACTTGAAATATGAGTACGTGCCTATAGTTCTTGCACCAGTATTACTGCAAAAGTTGTATAAGTTTTTTTATGAGTTTATAATTTAACTAAAATAAACCTACTAAATCTAAAAAGTAAGAGTGGTAGATTGACATTTGTACTGTGATTAAAGTTTTACATAAAAATCAGGAGCTGCTTTTTAAATAGAATAATATGTCTTTCATTCAAGTCAGAGTTAGTACAATAAAATTTCAGCATTCAAGTAGGCGTAGAACGGGATTTAGTTAAACTGGCCATGAGTATAATACGAGCAAAATTATTTTCGTTTGAAGACCTTTTCTACATTATTTTAGTTGTACCAACTTTTCCATTAAATGCTTTATTTTATCAAATTATTGTTAAGGTATTACACCCTGTAATACTTATAAAATTTATCTAGTAGTTAATACAAGTCACGTTCTATCTATGGTAATACATGAAAATGCACCTTATTTTCAGTAACTGTTATTCCTATTTTTTTTTTAACACTGTATGTATGATTTATTTTGCAAAGTACGCATGAACTAACTGTATTATAAGTATAATACATGGTATAAGTTTCATAGAAAATCATGAATTATTTAACAGCTCACCCTGTAGAGCCTCAAATTCGGGGTCAATAAGAAATGTGCCTTTAATGGCCTGAAAAATTACATTACTTAAATTTAAACAAATTCTAACAGTACCCAAGATCAATATAAATATTTAAGAGGAATAAGAAGACACTTTACTTTTCTGTATTCATACAATTTAAACTTACCTTAATTTAATTAAATAAAACTTTAATAAACCAAACAAAAAAGTCACGCGATGCTCCTTATGCGGACGTTCGTGTCAAATGCAAATAACGACGGCTTATAAAACACTTGACGATCGTATTTTTATTCTCCCTATAATATGCGTCCTCACATTCACGGTTGGTTGTGTTTGTCTAACACACTTCGGATGATAATCAAAACAAAAAAATCATTATCGTTGGACAAATATTTTTCTACTATACGAGATATGAATAGCTTGGTCACCGTTTCAGGCTTAAGAGGGTCCAGACTGAAACATTTGTTAAAAATGTTAATAATGGAATAAATAAATCGTTTTATTAATAAAATTAGAGATACTAAAACAAATTCTGTATCTGTAACGGGTGGAAGGTGACTTGTCCCACGGTTCACTAGGCCCACTGAGCATTCTCCTAAATTGATAGTTTCCTCTTAACGGATTCTGCCAGCTTCATAACTATGAAGATGCTTCCTTACTTAGCAATGACCAGTCAGAATATCTGCTATCTGGTACAGATTCTGTCGAATCATAGTAAATAATTTAAAGAATTTAAAGAATTTAAAGAATTTAAAGAATTTAAAGAATTTAAAGAATTTAAAGAATTTAAAGAATTTAAAGAATTTAAAGAATTTAAAGAATTTAAAGAATTTAAAGAATTTAAAGAATTTAAAGAATTTAAAGAATTTAAAGAATTTAAAGAATTTAAAGAATTTAAAGAATTTAAAGAATTTAAAGAATTTAAAGAATTTAAAGAATTTAAAGAATTTAAAGAATTTAAAGAATTTAAAGAATTTAAAGAATTTAAAGAATTTAAAGAATTTAAAGAATTTAAAGAATTTAAAGAATTTAAAGAATTTAAAGAATTTAAAGAATTTAAAGAATTTAAAGAATTTAAAGAATTTAAAGAATTTAAAGAATTTAAAGAATTTAAAGAATTTAAAGAATTTAAAGAATTTAAAGAATTTAAAGAATTTAAAGAATTTAAAGAATTTAAAGAATTTAAAGAATTTAAAGAATTTAAAGAATTTAAAGAATTTAAAGAATTTAAAGAATTTAAAGAATTTAAAGAATTTAAAGAATTTAAAGAATTTAAAGAATTTAAAGAATTTAAAGAATTTAAAGAATTTAAAGAATTTAAAGAATTTAAAGAATTTAAAGAATTTAAAGAATTTAAAGAATTTAAAGAATTTAAAGAATTTAAAGAATTTAAAGAATTTAAAGAATTTAAAGAATTTAAAGAATTTAAAGAATTTAAAGAATTTAAAGAATTTAAAGAATTTAAAGAATTTAAAGAATTTAAAGAATTTAAAGAATTTAAAGAATTTAAAGAATTTAAAGAATTTAAAGAATTTAAAGAATTTAAAGAATTTAAAGAATTTAAAGAATTTAAAGAATTTAAAGAATTTAAAGAATTTAAAGAATTTAAAGAATTTAAAGAATTTAAAGAATTTAAAGAATTTAAAGAATTTAAAGAATTTAAAGAATTTAAAGAATTTAAAGAATTTAAAGAATTTAAAGAATTTAAAGAATTTAAAGAATTTAAAGAATTTAAAGAATTTAAAGAATTTAAAGAATTTAAAGAATTTAAAGAATTTAAAGAATTTAAAGAATTTAAAGAATTTAAAGAATTTAAAGAATTTAAAGAATTTAAAGAATTTAAAGAATTTAAAGAATTTAAAGAATTTAAAGAATTTAAAGAATTTAAAGAATTTAAAGAATTTAAAGAATTTAAAGAATTTAAAGAATTTAAAGAATTTAAAGAATTTAAAGAATTTAAAGAATTTAAAGAATTTAAAGAATTTAAAGAATTTAAAGAATTTAAAGAATTTAAAGAATTTAAAGAATTTAAAGAATTTAAAGAATTTAAAGAATTTAAAGAATTTAAAGAATTTAAAGAATTTAAAGAATTTAAAGAATTTAAAGAATTTAAAGAATTTAAAGAATTTAAAGAATTTAAAGAATTTAAAGAATTTAAAGAATTTAAAGAATTTAAAGAATTTAAAGAATTTAAAGAATTTAAAGAATTTAAAGAATTTAAAGAATTTAAAGAATTTAAAGAATTTAAAGAATTTAAAGAATTTAAAGAATTTAAAGAATTTAAAGAATTTAAAGAATTTAAAGAATTTAAAGAATTTAAAGAATTTAAAGAATTTAAAGAATTTAAAGAATTTAAAGAATTTAAAGAATTTAAAGAATTTAAAGAATTTAAAGAATTTAAAGAATTTAAAGAATTTAAAGAATTTAAAGAATTTAAAGAATTTAAAGAATTTAAAGAATTTAAAGAATTTAAAGAATTTAAAGAATTTAAAGAATTTAAAGAATTTAAAGAATTTAAAGAATTTAAAGAATTTAAAGAATTTAAAGAATTTAAAGAATTTAAAGAATTTAAAGAATTTAAAGAATTTAAAGAATTTAAAGAATTTAAAGAATTTAAAGAATTTAAAGAATTTAAAGAATTTAAAGAATTTAAAGAATTTAAAGAATTTAAAGAATTTAAAGAATTTAAAGAATTTAAAGAATTTAAAGAATTTAAAGAATTTAAAGAATTTAAAGAATTTAAAGAATTTAAAGAATTTAAAGAATTTAAAGAATTTAAAGAATTTAAAGAATTTAAAGAATTTAAAGAATTTAAAGAATTTAAAGAATTTAAAGAATTTAAAGAATTTAAAGAATTTAAAGAATTTAAAGAATTTAAAGAATTTAAAGAATTTAAAGAATTTAAAGAATTTAAAGAATTTAAAGAATTTAAAGAATTTAAAGAATTTAAAGAATTTAAAGAATTTAAAGAATTTAAAGAATTTAAAGAATTTAAAGAATTTAAAGAATTTAAAGAATTTAAAGAATTTAAAGAATTTAAAGAATTTAAAGAATTTAAAGAATTTAAAGAATTTAAAGAATTTAAAGAATTTAAAGAATTTAAAGAATTTAAAGAATTTAAAGAATTTAAAGAATTTAAAGAATTTAAAGAATTTAAAGAATTTAAAGAATTTAAAGAATTTAAAGAATTTAAAGAATTTAAAGAATTTAAAGAATTTAAAGAATTTAAAGAATTTAAAGAATTTAAAGAATTTAAAGAATTTAAAGAATTTAAAGAATTTAAAGAATTTAAAGAATTTAAAGAATTTAAAGAATTTAAAGAATTTAAAGAATTTAAAGAATTTAAAGAATTTAAAGAATTTAAAGAATTTAAAGAATTTAAAGAATTTAAAGAATTTAAAGAATTTAAAGAATTTAAAGAATTTAAAGAATTTAAAGAATTTAAAGAATTTAAAGAATTTAAAGAATTTAAAGAATTTAAAGAATTTAAAGAATTTAAAGAATTTAAAGAATTTAAAGAATTTAAAGAATTTAAAGAATTTAAAGAATTTAAAGAATTTAAAGAATTTAAAGAATTTAAAGAATTTAAAGAATTTAAAGAATTTAAAGAATTTAAAGAATTTAAAGAATTTAAAGAATTTAAAGAATTTAAAGAATTTAAAGAATTTAAAGAATTTAAAGAATTTAAAGAATTTAAAGAATTTAAAGAATTTAAAGAATTTAAAGAATTTAAAGAATTTAAAGAATTTAAAGAATTTAAAGAATTTAAAGAATTTAAAGAATTTAAAGAATTTAAAGAATTTAAAGAATTTAAAGAATTTAAAGAATTTAAAGAATTTAAAGAATTTAAAGAATTTAAAGAATTTAAAAATGTAGCAATGTCTTTTCGCACTGCTCCAAATTTATTAATGCCAATTCTTTGAAAGCAATATTTTCACTTTGAAATTTAAAGAATAAGATCGTTTGTGATGCCTACATATCGATAAGACGAAAATATTTCTTAACTACAGTATAAAAATTTCCATAACACTGAATTTTCTGGCAATTTTTGTTTTTGTGTTTGATACACTGACCATAAAAATGGGTCCATGATCTTCTAAATCTGTAAATTGCATATAGTGCAATTCTGCTGCACCCATAATGCCCATTATTAAAGCAACCTAAAATAATTAGATACCGAATTATCCTAGGAGTCGAGCGTGAGTTTTAATAACTCATTGTTATAACTCACGCTGTTTGTTAATGGGTACTATTAATTGCACAAAAGCAGTTAAATAATTAATATATAATTTAATAGGAGTAGATAGAAATATTTAAAAAATAAAAGAATCTAAATCCTTCTTCCTATAGGTGGTAATTAAAAACATAAGTGGTATTTTTTTTTTAGGTTTAAATTATGAAATGAAAAGTTTAATATATAATATTGGATGAGTAGAAATGCAGTTACAACGTATTTAAAATGATTAAAATTTAATTACCATGAGCGTGAGAAGTCTTTTGATTAATAAAGGAAAGCTTATGTTCGAGTGTTGATCAATATCATAGAAGGCAAATGACTAGGTTGTTCGTTGATGGAATGGAAAAATATGTAAATATTGGTAAACTGTTGATAAGTCATACCAGCAAGCTTGCATTGGAATAATATGAAATATAGCTAATAAAAAGATAAAAGAAGAGTGTTTTGCACTTGTTTGGTTTGAGGCTAAGGAATCCAAGTAGTGGTAAAAAAGTAAATCTAAAATATATAACAACCCACAACATGTTAATGCTCCTGACAATCGTTTATTTTTCTAATGTTTTTTGGTTGTCTCATACTTTTTGACAAATAACTAATAAAATGTACACACTTGCAAGTACCATTCTTTCATTTCTTTTCTTTTCTGAATCCAAAATTGGTATTTATTAAAATGTTCCTCAATTTTCATTAATGGCACTAAAGCCGTTTTTGTTTTCGAACTAATTGAATGTAAGTATTGCAATTAATTACCACATTCCACACTGCTACTTATTTTAAGCCCGATTTGAGGAAGCGGAAGGACACCGCGCGTCCAGGGCCTGCATCAACAACAGGAAACCATTATACGAGCTGCATCCAGAATAATAAAAAATTATGAGAAAAATTGCGGCGCATCCTGTCGGTAGTGTAAACGGTCTGCTGTGAGGCCGGTGAGAAAGGGCTTAATTGCCCGCATTTATAGATGTCTGACCGGTCCGAGTCGAGAGAGAGATCTGCTGCAGACTGCAGTGTGCTGTGCAATTTACGAAACGCACTTAAACAACAGCGAATCGACGCTGCTGGTTCGTGGTTCGTTCCCGCCGTCAGCCGACTAAATCAAGATGGCCTTGGCTCCATACCAGTCGATGCAGTTATATACATACATATTATATATTATACACTTACATAGAGAATAGTCTGTAGGCCAGAAGGCTACTAATTGAAACGTTGATTGAATTATACCCAGTTGGTTACTAGTTAGATACATTGGAATATTTACTATCTAGGTGGAGATAGTTTTACGTTCCTAGTATTTCTCATGTACAGAATGTTATTTCACTGAAAAGAACCATAGTCCTAGCTTGTTTTTCGTCCTTTCAGTCATCTCTCTGTTCCCCTCAATCTGGATTGGGTTCAAGACTGGTTATTCACCTCTGGGGTTTGCATGGCGACACTTCAGCCTTATGCTTTTATTGTGAACCTATTTATATGCCCTACTAATAGAAGGAAATTAAGGGTATCAGCTCACTTTGATAACAATCCCCTAAAAGCATTCCATCGAGTTCTATTGTTAGACGGTTGGAGGGAAATGTTGAAGAAGCCTCTGGAGACTAATCACCTCTGGTTTTCTCTTTTATCTTCGACTCCTTCAACATCTGCGTTCTCATTCTGGGCTTAGTCTCCAGAAGCTTCTTCAACATCTCTTTCCAACCGTCGAACAAGAGCACCCAATGTGACCTTCTAGATCTAGATGGGCCACAAGCTCTACGAGTTCGGTCACGCAACGAGACCGGGTCTGAGCTGTGATCGGTGTTTTCATTTGATTGCTTTTTTTGGTACAAAAGTCTCCTAACCCAATTATTTGCTTGCTTCTTACAAGCAAAAAACTTGTCAATAATAGAAATCTGAGTCAGAGATATCCGTGAAGACACGCTTCTGAATGAAATCCAAGTTTGTAACGTTTAGATTTGACCTTATAGCGGTTTTTCATTAAAATATGGATGCGTTTGTTTTGTCCAGCAGTTTCCGTACTCAGTATTTCTAAACGGGTCCTTCTATACACGCATTTAAACCACTGTGTTTATCTAATTTGGTGGACCGACAGGCATCGGCTGATTTCTGTCAACTGACTGTCTAAGGCGTTTCTTCGCGAGCTTTTTTCCATAGATGTAGGGGTTTTTCTGCGACTCTCTGGGCGAGTAGTTGGCTGCCCTGTGTTCAAGATGTCTAGCGTTTCCGCCACGACGGTAATTGTGGGTATATGTTCAGTTTGGGGTAGGTAGGACCTCTATTTGAGTTTAGTTGGGCTATTTATTTCGTTTTAGAGGTTTGTTTGGTTATTTTAGCCCTTTCTGTCAAGAATATATTTCGTAATAGTGGGCGCTATTTGCCACTAAGGTATGTTGGTATTATTGGTTTTTGGGAAGTGACGTCGCTTCTTCCTTCTTTAATTTGAGAATTCGTTCTGCACCAGGGTTAGTAAAGGTAGTTTGAAAAGTTTAATGGAATTCGTTTCCATCCATAATTGGGATTAGGTTATTTTGGAATGTTAAGGTTTACACATTGGATGATTTAGTAGTTTGTTGTTTCCAGGAGCCATCTCGTATGAGGATTTTTTGTGCAAACTAAACTCGATTTTGACCTTGTCATTGGATAGTGGTTGTAGGGGTTGTTCTATCGAGGCGAATACATATCTACCCACCTAGACATGTAACTGTGGTTGTTGTTAGGTTAGTGTTAGATCCCGAGGGTGACCCATAGTCTGGTTGGTGCCCTGTGGACCGGACGTGACCCATAGTCTGGTTGGTGCCCTGTGGACCGGACGGACAGAATAGGTTCACCCGAGCATCCCCCATCGGGGTGGTAAGATCCCACCAAATGGCAACTGCCTGTCTTTGTCACCAGATCGGCCTGGAAATGGAAGCCAGCGTACTTAAATAATCGAGGTAAGTGCGCCGATAGGGATGACTCGATCGGGAAGTTAAAGGTTTTGTTAGATTTTGTTTTAGAGTATGCTAAGGGCGATAAGCGTCCCTATTTGACAGTCGAACTTTTAGGAAAACCTTTATTAGGGCTATTAGATTCTGGAGCCTCGCGTACAATTTTAGGTAGTAAGGGATATAGGGTTTTATTAGATTTAGGTATTTTGGTAAAGAAAAATGTTGATTTGCATTGTACAGTGGCTAATGGTGTTAAGTGTCAGGCTTTAGGAACTGTGAATTTGCCTTTTGTCCTTAGAATGTAAAGTTAGTTTAGTTAGTTGTCTTGTTGTTCCCAAGTTACCTCATTTCGATAAGCCAGGTAAAATTGATAGGCTTTGCCAGCAAACAAATCGATGCCAGATTCAAGTAGAGTTTCGACGTGTCGCGCTACCCTCAGCTACTCAACTCTTTCTAATAATGTGCCTAACGACATTCCTTTCTTATCGCCAGAAAACGAGATGTTCCACTTGTTAGGCAGTCATCTGCGCAGCTGCTGTAGGTGGTATTGTCATCCTAGAACTAGATGCTGTTGGACTTGAGGCAGCTTTGACTGGTCCAAAACTAGGCTGCTGTTGGTGCACCATAAAATTTAAGTAAGGTGGTTCCCTCATCGCAATATCGTGCTGCTCCGCGTTTGCATATAAATCGCCCAACATAGCCAAAGTGGTGGCCCAAGTGGTGGTGTAAGCGTCGATTTTTCCATACGCGCAATCCTACCCAAAATATGCCCTAACCTAGACCCTATTTTCAAATATATACTGCTACCTGATGAGTCCCTAAAACCGTCAACTAATTTTCCAAGTTGTCAATTAAAGAACTGTAGAGAAACATTTTGTGACCATGCTTTAGCTTCAAGATCATGTTTTTGCAGGATTTCTTTCTGTATAAAATTCAAAGTGGTAGTAAATGGTAGAGATTCTATTATCTTGACTCTTTTTCTCTTAAAATCCTTGGAGGTGATGGCATATAGTCGCTAATTTAATAGTATAAAGTAGAGACATTTGGCCATTAGATCTCTTGAGGTCCTTATTACTAGTACATTCTTCTTATTC
The DNA here is from genome assembly GCA_927349885.1 of Psylliodes chrysocephalus. Taxonomy (NCBI): domain Eukaryota; kingdom Metazoa; phylum Arthropoda; class Insecta; order Coleoptera; family Chrysomelidae; genus Psylliodes; species Psylliodes chrysocephalus. Next base: position 10,480,403 of record OV651821.1, read on the forward strand.
AATTTCTTTCTTTAATCGTTTCTAGTAAACAATTTTTCTTTCCACTCCTCTATTCAAAGGCAATCGGGCAATGGGGCATCAAAGGCCTCAATAAACATGTGATTAACTTTGGTTTGCTAGAAAATGCTGAATGCAGACTGTCAAAAATATGAAGAAACCCTAATTAACAAGCTATTCTCTACCTGTGTGACAGTATGGATAAAATGTGATATCTGCTTACAGAAAACGAGACAGCCTAATGAAGCTTTCAAAAATTATAGCTCTAAATAAATTGGTAGATGTTGCTGGAGGTAGATTAGATTCTGCAGAAGTTGGACATGTTACTGTTTTCCACTGTTACCTATTCATATCAATTGTGGGACTCGGTTATAGTATGTTGTCTCGATTGGTCTTTTTGACGTTGACGTTGACAGTGGCCTCTGCATGTTGTTACATGCTTTTGGCTGTTCTTCGCACACTATACCTCAATTTAGCCAGGACGTCAAACTGTATTCTTTACAGAACCTGCACATTTTTACTTCATCTGCTAGATCAATAACATTTATGTACCTTCTAAAGTGACAGTATTCGGTAAGAATACCTGTTGTTATCCTGTTGTTGTTTTTAAACCAAAAATTGACAGACGCTTCCTCAATGAGCTCTTTGACTTATCTCAATCCTGGATAATTATTTCACAATTCCTAAGACGCTATTTGCATCAATTGTTTGATCCATGCCTAGCTCACTGCGTTAGCAACTCCACAAAAAGGTTCGGTGCTTGTCATGGCCTTATTAAAGCCTTTTTTGGGGTAGTTCGATGGTTTTTTTATTGTCCTGGTACCGATTCCTTGTACCAAGGATAAAGTCACTTATTGCTAAAGATACACAAGGTGACAATGGGTTAAGCGAATGCTTGCCTCTAAGTCTGTTATATCTTTAAATTGATTAGACTTATATGACAAATCTAGCCTGTTTAGATTATAATCTATTTCCGTTTGATGGACCATGTAATGTTCATGAAATGAAACAGTAATAGATGGTCTGTAGTATCTAATGGCTTTGTTTCTAAAAAATACTAAATTATTAAAATTGAATATTTTTTTATAGCGCTTATTAGGTACATGCTCCCACGGATTAATGTGGCTACATTTGAGAAACAAACGCTAGTTGGTCGGTCAAAGATTCCTTGATCGGTTCAGCGCAAATTCCACTTGCGTGACGACTTTTACTTGAAATAATTGCACTTTTAGATAGATATATCGATTTCGATGGCATATCCACTCTTGAAAATGTAAGTTTGTAGGTTAACGTACTTGTCTGACCGACGAATAATCAAATATTTCACTTAAATAAAGTATAGAGAGATAAAGAGAACACGATAAATGTCTAGCGTTTGTCGGCTTTTTTAAATTTGTAATTACATAGCTCTGGCTAATTTAATGTTTTCTGCTGTGTATAAAAAACGAATGAGGTCAAATCAGGTGGATATGTTGTTAATTTTTAAATAGTAAAAGTATTGTGGGTTTTTGATTTTTGTATGTCTCAATTAGATAGTTTTCATAAAAAGTTTTCAAAGCTATTTCCACATATTATACAGGGTGCGCTAAAAATATAGACAAAACGGAAAACATTTATCTACTATTGGAGAATAAATTGAACTTTTTAACAGTTGTAACTCATTTTTGACTAAATTGTGGTTTGGCTCCTTCTTCAAATGTTGGACCAATTTGCAACTAACCTAACGAATAAATTGGTACTCACTTGACTAGATAGATCTACAAGCACTATTTATTTACAGTGGTTTCTAATAATAAACGTACATACTAACATACAGCGTGTTATTTTGATTTCTTTATTTTTACCACCACTATGGCCAGTGGAATGTTGCATACAATTTATATAAAATATTATTAATATATTAAATAAAATGTAGCCAGTGGACGCTTAACAAATTGTTATTGGATTGTTTTGGTTTGTTGTCTGCGTTGGATTATTTATTTTATTTGTTCACCTGTCGTGGATATAAACTATATTTATTACAAGCGGTAAAATGTACCTAATATTTTATAGTGTAAATTTGGATTAAAATGTTTCAAATTCATTTCTCATTAAAACTATGCGGAATTTAAAACAATAGTGGGTGGATATTAATTGAAAGAGATGATTTATAAAGGATTTTTATTTTGATAACCAAGTAAAATGATGTCTAAAAATATTAGTCCAGTAACTGAAGTGACCAACCTGTCATTAAGTCAGTCCAAATTTCCGTTGTGGCTCAACTCTTAGGTCTCGCCGGTCGCTTCCAAGGTCGAAAACTTTTACCAACTCTGCTGCGTCGGAAAGGGCCCAAAATGGACCCTAAAACTGGTTTCCCGCCAATATCTTCCACAATATGCAAATTAGAGAATTTTTGTTTATATAAAAAAGAAAGATCTTATCATTATCTACAAAAATGGTCCCTATCATTTTTGTCGGGAATTCGACAGGTTTCGAGATAACCGCAATCAAAAGTCCCCTCGTTCAGCCCCTGCTTTATCTCTATAGCAATGCTGATTAGCTTGTAAACGGGTGGACAATTTGTTTCAGAACTCGGTCAAAAATTGATATTTTTCGATGATTCAAAGTTCATTACAATGGGAAAACCCATAGGTATCGATCCATGTGCCTTAAAGCCCGTTATTTCCTGTCAAGAACATTGAAAAAGGGGTCAAAGTTGCGTTTTCCCACTATTTTAGACCACTACATAGTAATTCATTCATATTTTTTCTTTTAATAGTTTTTTATCCCATTTTTGTTTTAAATGGGATCTTGAGATGTCTCGAATGATCTCAGAAATTTTTTTCCAGTATCTTCCTGGCGTTTTAAAACAAAATTGATTTGTTTATTTGCATTTTTCATACGTTTTCGGAGTTCCAGAAATCTTTGAAACAAGCAGTAATTAAAAACTAATATTTCATTATATTGTTATTCAATGCACACCATTTTAAAGCTTAGAGTGTCTACTTTTCGAATGTATTTTTTTTTTAATAAAGTTGCTCCATTTTCCAGAAATCGGGAAAATTGATCACACCGGGGAAAACCGGACTTTTTTTAAAATACTTCTTGTATGAACAGCGGGGAGCTGTTCATTTTTTGAACAATAATACCCAGACCGAAGTGAAGTTGATATTCTCACCTTTCCATTTCTATCAATTGATCCCCGTATGTGAGCGTGGTTCTTAACGGTTTGTTAGAATTATCTTCCCCATTTTTACGCTCTCCGCCTGAGATCCATGACGTGTACTCACGCGCTACGCGCTCACCTTAATCGTCTGCTTTTGTTGGTATACAATCTCTGTTGTTTTTGGAGTCGTTATTGTCGGTATTATTGATAGTATTTTAGAAAAATATTGATAGTATTTTATCATTATCAATTAAGTTGTTAAAAAAAAGAAGTTTTTAAAGTGAAAAATTCTACGTCATTCTTGAATTTTTAAGAATTTGTTTTTCGTTTGTGAGGAACAGAAATGGTTTGGTTAATTTAAAATAAAGTCTATAAATTTGTTGTAAATCTTATTAGACATGGGTAACGCACTAAAATTCTTTGCGTTGATACACTAACTCCGGCGCACTCTATTGCGCCAACTCATTGCGTTAACGCAATTGCGTTATTACGTCACACCACTGCCTGCGCCGAATGAAGTCGATGCACCTCGGTGTATCGCATGATACCGGTGTTATTCAGCGCGGGCTGTCTTTTTATAAGGGTCAAACCACAAAGCACATAGAGGTTCCACGTGAATGACCAAGGTCAAAACCGACAACTGACATTTTTTATGCTATTTGCTCCAAACTCTAGATGGGGCTACTGGTAAAATTCTGATTTCTTACTCCATTTTTAAGCTTTATGGGAGAAAAACTTGACCAAAGACTCCAAAGATGTGACATGTATTTATTTATGTTTTTGGTTAATCTCATTTTTCCGTCTGATTTTAGTGATTTTTTGTTGGCTTTGGCTTTTGGTTTCTGTTTATAGTTTCGTCTTAGATATTTGCAAAATTGTGATGTTTTGTTTTTCTATTTCCTACTGTGTTTTGCAATAATTTTGGTGCTACCTGTGGGTGCTACGTTGAAAACTTCGAGAAAAACTTCATTGATTCACCACCTGCATCATAAAAAGACAAACGGGTATAACAACTAATTGATAATCAATTTATCACTGGACTAGATTCCGAAATCATTTTTCACATAAGAGAGTAATACACAAAGCACTGGAGTAATACCACCATCTGTATTTGGAAGGAAAATACCTATTTATCATTGAATGAATAGTTAAAAGGATTCACCTTTTAATACAATACCTATATTACATTTGTCCTCGGTTTAAAAGACATTTATAAAATATATTATTTTAGTGTTAATAAAATGTAATATCCTAGTCTCTACTTCACATTTAAATTATTGATAGGTATTTTAAAGATTTGAGATTGTATACCTATTTGCTGCAAGTATTCGTTAAATATGTATTAATTATTTGTATTTATTTTTATCTAATAATATTTATTTAAGTTATTAATAAACATATTTTAAGAATGTTCTATTTTATTATTTATTGATATATCTTATATTTATTTAATAATAATATGCAGAACCGACTCTCCACATCAGACCCCTGCTTATAACAAATTAATTCCTCAAATTTGGTATAATCGACCTAAATTATTTTGTAAAATAAAAGTTTCGAACTTACTAGTTCCATTCTTTATTTTATAAAATAATTTATGTGGAAATCATTTAAAATTTAATTTAAAACTACTACCTACTCCTAAAAATTACAATTTGAATTTACCGCCATCTGTCAATTGTCATTTTAGTTCCAGCTCCAAACACAAGGTGGCGCTAATTTTGTTTAAAAGTTTAACATTGGCGTGGGGTCTCTAGAAGATACGTGCAAAAAGGATATAACTTTTGTATACTAGTAGCCAATCAAAATGGGAAGAACTCAAAACTGACAGTGTACAAGGTTAAAATCCATAAAATTCGACCTACAATCCTACATGACATGTTGCAAAGAACATAATTACTTGATAGATTTTGGGTAATCTGTATTACGAGTTGCATCAATTACGTAAATTAAAATTCTTAACTCGTCACGGAAAACGGAATCAGTGCCTGGCGCATCAACAACTCGCGATCCTTTCGACTCAGTATCGAAAATTGCGTTGCGCTGATACAGTAACAACTGGTGTATTAACGCTCGTAAACGCATACAACTGCGTTAACGCAATAACGCAACGCAGCGCTGCGTTACCCATGTCTAATTCTTATTACATTTCAATAATATATTTTTGTAAACCTCTTGTTGCAGCAATGGAAGCGGACTCCGTTCCAAAATGTTTCCTTTGTGCCCAGGAAGTTGTGGATGAATTATAACAAAAATGAAGGTATTTTCCCGGAAGAATTAGAGATGGATCGAGACCCAGAAGGGGTTGAAGGGGAGTAGGATGAAATAGCTGTCGAGACAGCAACACAGGGGTTGGAAAAACAGGGGGAAGGGCGAGGAGGAGGGGAAGGAATAGAGCAAGAACAAGACGATGAAGAGTATGATTCTGATGATATTGAATGGTTTAACGTATGATAAATTATAAGCATTGCTATGTATTTCGTATTTTCAACATGTTTTTCATAATAAAAGAAATTTTTCAGAAACTTTCTTATTTTCTGAAATCCTGGACCTATATTGTTCCGATAGAAGTTGGCGAAAATTTTACAAAAAACGTAGAAAATATAAAGGGTCTTCTCGGGTCAATATTCATCACACTCTATAACTAGTAACCTACTATTAGGCAAAGCGCCGGGATTTGAGACTGCCACATAAAAAAAAAAATGTTTGCACTTTTTTATTAAATTTTGCAACGCAAATTACACAGAACATTCGGCAATATAGATGAGATACCCCAAGCGCTACTTTACATAAAAAATCCCGTAGAATCCGCCAATAATTGTCGAAAGATCGATTGGTGCCCGGATTTCCATTCATACGCCCCATAATTTAGTGAGCAGAGGTATGCCGCTGGCGCCATCTACAATTGGTCTCCAAAGTCCAAAACATGAAAATCAAAGTATTCCCAACTCCCTCGAGTGGAAATTCAGTGCAAAAATTCGGGCTTTTTCGAAGGCCGTTTTAGCAAAAAATATTCGTCTTGCGAAAAAAATGGTAGGGACCATTTTTGTAGATAATGATACGATCTTCATTTTTTATCTAAACAAAAATTGTCTAATTTGTATATTTTGGCAGATATTAGCGGGAAACCATTTTTTCGGACTTTGGGGGCCATTTTGGGCCCTTTCCGACCTAGCAGTGTTGGTAAAAGTTTTCGCCCTTGAAAGGAACCGTCAAGACCTACGAATTGAGCCACAAAGGGAATCTGAACCGACTTAATGACAGCTTTGTATATTTTCAGGTCTTCAGTTACTGGACTATATGATGTTGCGTAAAGTAGATAATTTTGACAAAAAATGTCACTTTATATGTAAAAATTAGAAAAATAGTATATTATTAAACGAGCAATTTATGGTAGCCATTATTCACGCAGGGTGACGTTTGCGTCCCGAGCCGTAGGTGAGGGGCGCAAGTCACCCGAGTGAATAATGGCCATAAATTGCGAGTCTAATACTATACTTTGTCCACGACCATTATGGTTTCTTTATTAAATAAAAGTTAAGTGTGAATGGAAAGTTTTTATTAAACATAGGTAACTGTTGTTTTTTCGATTTTTTTCGATTTTTCAATTTTTTTCGATTTTTCTTTTTTTCTCGATTTTTCGATTTTTTTTCGATTTTTCGATTTTTTTTTGATTTTTCGATTTTTCGGTTTTTTTATTTTTCGATTTTTTTCCGATTTTTATCGATTTTTCGTTTTTTTTTTTCGATTTTTCGATTTTTTTTTAGATTTTTCGATTTTTTTTTCGATTTTTCAAATTTTTTTTTCGATTTTTCGATTTTTCGATTTTTCAATCTTTTGATTTTTCGATTTTTTGATTTTTTGATTTTTTGATTTTTTGATTTTTCGATCTAGAAAATATCGTTATGAAAAGTATCGCCTATCTTTATTTATCTATCGGAATGTGCCAGAATTACAAAAGCGTGAATTATCATAATTCACTCCGTGATATATGGGTACTATATGCTCTTAGTTAGGAGGTAGAATATTGATTTATTATTAAGGGGTCGTGGACAAAAGTATTTATATTATTTGCTAATAGAAGCATGGCTACAGGAAACGCCCTGTCAGTGGTAAAATCTAAAAGAATATTAAACATACACGGATGTCTCATTCTCTTCGAATACATATACCAATTTGAGAAATAAAAACTGACTTTTCTTCTATTAAAATGTCAGCCTATTGCTGAGTTTATTTCGAAAGAATATTGACACATTGCAATGTTTACATCAGCATTTGAAATAGATCTTTTTTGAGTGGTTGGAAGGAATATTGCTTGAATTATTGCGAGTTACATGGTTTCATCGAGAATAACTTATCCAGTCAAGCAACTTCAAATTTTATCATAAAAATCCTATATCTACTAATTTAGTCTTCGAAAGCAAAGAAGAGAGAGTATGACAGATAGGGGTAGTCTTTCTTTGTGCTATCTAATTTGTTAATTAGTAGTTTTTGTTTGCTGCTACTGTCAAGCGCGTAGCTAGGTTGTTTTCTGGGGGGGGGGTTAGCACTTCTCACATTATTGGTGAATGCGCAGCGTGTTATCTTAAAATATGGCAACAATGCAAAGTGCAACGTCTAAAGTTCACAGTGAGTTTTATAATGAAGTTTTAATTTTTTATTTATTTCTAGAGGGTGTTTCAGAATAAAGTACCGTAATTTTAGGATTTGTAGATCTCAACTAATTATAAAGAAAAGCCAAATATAATTTTCCTATAAACGTCCCAGTTTTCATTCTACAGGGTTATAAAATGAATTTCATAAATACATAATTTTTTAAATATCTTCCCTTACAGTAAACACTTAAAAATATGTATATGTTAGTTAATCGTTATTATTAGTTACCACACTCTATTTCGATAAATTATGTTAACCCATTGGGGTACAATCACTATTTTAATCAAAACTTTTTGAACACCCTATATTTCATAAGAGCTATGAATAATAATTATTTCTCACGCAAATTGTCACAAAAAACGGATTTCTGGTTGATCCTTGTAGATCATTCCATTTCCGAGTTGATAGAACTGATTTATTTTATACAGAGTGTTTTAAAACATGTCTTAAATATGGCAAATTTTAAGTTTAATTTACTCAATTTTTTCAAATGCAATACCCTGTATATTATTTTGGCATAAAATTCCTCATTAACTTACCTATCCAACGATACTAACATGTTAGCCATTAACACATACAGAATGTCCCAATAGTGCGTAATTGATAGATAGCTGTTTTATTATTGGAAATAGAAAAAAAATTAATATAAAAGTTGTATGACCATGTTAAATAAATATTCTTAAATATACAGGTGGGTCCATAAACGAGGGGCTGACCAAACTTATACATTTTTATATTTAATTGTTTTCATATCGTTAAATAATTTTAATAAACTTTATTTGTTTGTTATGTTGTATATAGGGTGTTTCAAATTGAGGGGTAACGATTTTGTCATTTTTTTTTTTTTAAATAAAATTCCCTGTATGCCATACCACCAATTAATTAATACAAAGTATTCCATTTAAAAAGTTGAGAAAATCGTAACTTTTCGTTTTGACACACCCTATATACAACATAGCAAATAAATGAAGTCAATTAAAATTGTTTGACGATGTGAAAACAATATAATATGTATAACTACATGCAAGGTGTTTTGCTTTAAAAAAGTATAGATTTGGTCAGCACCTCTTTTATGAACCACCCTGTATATGTAAGAATATTTGTTAAATATGGTAATCCAACTTTTATGTTAAAAATTTCTTTGTATTTCTAATAAAACAGCTATCGATCAATTACGCACTGATAGGACACCCTGTATATGTGTTATTGGCTACACATTGGTATTGTAGTACCGGCAAATTGAAAAAATTTTGTGAATTGAACTTAAAATTAGACATATTTAAAAAATTTAAAATAAACTAGTTCTATCACTTTTATTCGTTAGCTTAGTATCTTTTAAGTTTGTATATTAAAATACTAAATAATTTTGATATCAATGGAAACCTACATAAAATATGATAATTTAATTTGGGGTTCGCATCATTCTCTAATTAAAAAAAAAAATAATTGTTTGGCAACACTTTAATATTTTTTTAAAACATTTTAGTGTTGAATAAAATATTACCTAGCCATTCTAAAAATAAAATTTAAAAAATATACATTTTTATTTGCCAGGTGCAAACACAACACCCTGTATATTCAAAAATATTTTTAAAATTTCAAATCCATATAACTTTTAAGTATTTAAAACTTGTTTACGTATTTATAACACAAATTGAAATATTGAACAATTACGCACTAATGGGCACCTGTATATAGAAGCCGTTTATTTTCCACCCAAAATTCGTTCCCAGCGGAGCTACGAAAAACTGACGTTACAAAAAGCTATTAAAACGGGTATATGTATGTAATTCAGATTATTATTTTATATTCAGTATTAAGTACCTTTCCTAAATCGACGCTCTACTTAACCAAAGTCTATCCTACAATAACTCCTATCCCCTGAACGCTGTCAACGTCCCACGCCTTATTTCCCGACGTCTGCCGTCCCTAAATATTTCTTTCATAATATCCTTGACGACAACCTCTGTCACGCAGCACCACCAAGTATTTTGTATATCTGTCTCGACGCAGTACCGTAATAAATAAATACCTTCCTCTCCACCACGACGCTAGGCGCCTCGACGCAAGGTGACGCTCAACGCTGCGACGTACCTAAATCAACGCCGTCACAACGCTAGATAAAATTAGTACATAATGTCTAGTATAGACGAATCTAATGTCTGTATTTTCAATGGTGGGCCAAAAGATTTATGTTGCTTTCCTTGAGTTATCACCTAGGCTTCGTTTGAATAAGGGCCTGACATTTGCTCTAAAATATTATCAATGTAACCAATAAACCACATGGCTTTCGGGCATTTGCCCCGAAAGACAGCTAGATTAGACATCTGTTTTTTGATGGGTGAATTGAGTATTTCAATAGAAATTATAAAAATCGATATTTAAAAATATGCAGAGTTGTATTAAGTCATTTCAATAGAAATTATAAAAATCAATACTTTAGAAATATACAGGGATGTATTATCTTGGATAAATTATACAAACCGAAATGGTAAAATTTAACAGAACATTAAGTTAACCAACTGGTGAATGGACACTGTTCGTTAGCTCAAGGGGAACACCTTATACTAAGCCACCCATTCTTCTAGATTTGAAATAAAGTAAATGTGAAATCATCATAGTAAGGTAACCAACTGGCGAATTGACGCTGTTCGTTACTTCCTAATAATAAATCCATAATATGTAGTTTTGAGTAAAACTGAGAAAAACTAACAAAATGTGAAGAGAAACTACATTCTGTATCCAGTGTAGAATCATATAAATAAAATTTTTAAAGAGAAATATTTCCAATTTTAGATTAAATTTACGATTTTCACAATATGTTTTTTTTTTAATGGATTTACTTCGTCTTGCTCAATTATTAGAATGAGGATTTCGGCCATTTTGCCTAGTTATTGAAGATATATTTCTTTGTGTCTAATTCTCATTTTGATATAATGCGTTTAGCTTAAAGTAATTAATTTTACATTATTTATAAGGCGAATACAATTTAAAACTTGTTTTATTGAAAAAATTAAATTAAAATGTAAACCAACATCTTCCTCCAGGCAGTCTCAGGTATTTTCGCCCTAGCCATTTTGTTTTCTCTATTTAATTTTCACTAGCTTCTAAAATAGTTTGGTATCATACTATGTAGATCATCTTCTTGTTCCCATTCTTCGCCATACTCCTGGGCCTATAAGTGCTTCAATTATTTTTTCTTTTTCTCCTTAAGAGATCTTCAAAGTTTAAAAGCTTCCATTTTTAAGTCGGAGCCTTTTTTTACCTTTTTTGAAAAGTGTTTTTGAAGTCTCAGCAATACTTTTAAATTTAAAGTTTTGAAAGATGATTATGGTGATGGCTGCATCTTGATTTTTTCGCAACACAACTTCTTTCATATCAGATATACCATTAGTCTTTTTTAAGAAGGCCTGTAAGTGTTTGACGTCATACAGCAGCCTGTATTGCAGCCATTCTGGCAGTCAGTCTTGCAGAAAGTCTTGTCCAAATACCCTATCGGCGGCGGCGTTGTTACTGTTTCCCGGTATCACTTTAGGAACATCACTGTTAATTAGAACTCAACAGTGTAGACAGTATGGAATCCTCCCTATGTATTAAAATTAATATTTAATTAAATTAACATTATCACAACGTGGGTATAAAAATTTTCAATTAATTAACTAGACGATCATCATTACTACTACTAGAGAAAAAAGGCCAAATACATTGTAGAATTTAAAGTAAAACAAAATTAAGAGGTAAATAATAATATTTCAGTCGTTAAAAACACTGAACAATCGGAAGTACAGGGGGGGGGGGGGTGGGCAGTTACAAGCCAAATAACAAAAACCATTATTTAAAACGCATGAAGCCAACTTTCATACAGGTGTTCGAAAAGTTTCTTTACTCAAAGTCACGCCACAAAAAACTGCCAAAAGATGACGGCTATCAGTTTTTTTATCATATTTTCATTTATTTGGTTCTGTAAAGTATTTTTACAGTGTAATTTTCTTCCTTTTCTAAATTCCTAATAAAGGAATCAACTTCCATTTCAGGGATATATTTCATCGGTCAATGAAGTTGACTATGGTGCCCTATATACTTCTTTCCAGCATATATCTAATTTGCTTTTGGTTTAATGAGTCTATAAAGTTCAACCTAATTAACTTAATTTATTAACCCTAGAAAAACGATAAAAGTGGAAAATAAAACACTTAACTTACCTAGTGTTCAACGACCACATCCTGGGGCTCAGGTGGGACCTCAAAATTTTAACGATTTCGTTGACTTTAACCTGTTTCTGCACGGGCAATGGGAACGAGCACACATCGGCAATAAAACGATCTCGCTCCGGTGGAATTGGGTCAGTGGAATACCGGAGTATTCGCAAGCCATTCCCGGTAGATGGAAAGAAGGCCACGACCTGGCCAAAATTGTCATATATAGCTGTGCCTGAAAATCGGGTCAAATCCATAAGGGTTATTTACTTCTGCGTTTGTTTACTGCTACTACTAATAGAAAACTAATTCAAATTCCGATAAACCGATATCGTCGTGAAATTGTTGATTTGGGTCAGAGAGGTGCCGAGGTGGGAAGGGGAAATGTCATACAGGTTTTACTCTACAAATATAACTGAATATGGTGGAAATATTACAAAAATCAATATGATACAATTTTATTTACTACTGCACTGCCCTTCTAAGCATAAAATTCGTATCTGACAATATGTTATAAATTGTGTTTGTTATTGAACAATAATTTTATGTTTTTACTGAATACTATGGCTTTTGAACGAGCACAAAGTGACAATATACCAGTAATAGTCAATTTTATGCTAATGGAATTCATGTAAGCAGATGATTGTTTTAAACAAAACGAAATAGGAGCAGTAAAAGAAGAATTGTACTGGGACAAAGTTAATTTACATTATGAATATTGTTTTGATCAGTAAAGGGTGCCTGTTAATGTAATGGATAATCGAATTTTGAAAAAAAATTGACTAGAAAATAGTATTAAGTGTACATTTGAAATAACAAAAAAAAATTTGCGGGTTACGTATAAATAACAGAGAAATTTGAGTTAAAACTTGCGAATTTTGGTGATTCTAACCTAAGATTTTTCGATTTTCGTGTAAGGCATATGCATGATTGCCAAACGTTTTAATTTATAGAGATATATTTTTCTTAATAATCCAATTTTTTTTATATACTTACATTTTAAGCATTTGGAAAAATAGTACTTTTCAAACATACCACCTGACCCGCTAAAAAACTTAACTTTTTAACTTTTCATTTCCAGTCACATCCATTTTGATTAAATTGCACATTTTAACTAAACTAATAAACAATATTTTGGCTTATCCAAAAGTTTTGGAACTTTCAAACAAGAAAATTAATTAGTCCAACAAATGAATTATCAACCAAAGTCAATGACTATATCAACTAAAGAGGATAGCCGAATTCATTCAATTTCTACCGAGTCCGGCGCGGCGTGACGTCATCCCCTGAAAACTTTCAGCCGTCCTATTTAAAACGTACATAAATGCACCCTTTTTTAAATTATTTATTTTTAAACTAAAAGATAATTCAGATATTCAAAAGACCATTTTACCAGAGAGAAAATTAAACTCATCTGAAAATTGTAGAAGTAAATAAATAGGTAAATAGAAGGCAATAAATTTAAATACTATGGCCATGTTTTCTAAACACCTTTTTAAATTGAACTCATATTTAAGAAATTTGACATGGTAAAGTCGAAATTTATATACAGAGGGAACAAAAAGTATTATTAATATGTACATTCCTGATAAGTTTACAAAAAAGTTTTGATAAAAATTTCATAATAAATCAAGTTTTCAGTGTATATCAATAAGAAATACACCTTCCTGCTTAAAAAGAAATATACTGGGTTGACCAATATTCATAAATTATAGAAGACCATTTCTATTTTTTTTTAAATAGTTTTTGTACTAAATTAAATTTAAAATAAAACCTTTAAAACAACATTGTGCTAACTTTATTAGCCATTAGGCATCCATTCGTTATTTTGGAGTTATGGCGAACCCGATTTATTTCTAACTGACTTACATTGATGACTTGATTTATTTCATAAACAAAATAAAAACGTTTCTTGACGTACCTACACGATAAAAGCATGTTCGTCCTACCACGTCCCAACTACCTTAGAAGCAAGCACGCTTGGCCGATGTTTTGAAATTTGTGCGCACCCTTATTACACTTACACCATAACAGCCAGCTATGCTCGTTCCATCAACCGCCTTACCCCTAGAGGCAGGAGCGAGCAAAGCGAGTGCGTACTTTTTACACCTACACCTACATGCGCGTCCTACCAACAGGCTTACCACTAGATAGAGCGAGCGATGCTAGGGCGCCCTTTTCACACCATAAGAATCAGCTACACTTATCCCAACAACGGCTTTACCACTAGAGGAAGGAGCAAGCGCGACCGGTTTTTTTACAGCCACACTATAAGAGTCAGCTACGCTCATCCCTCCAACGGTCTTATCACTAGAGGAAGGAGCGGGCGAATTTCGAAACGTCGGCCGTGCGCGCTCTTTTTACACCTACACCAGATGAGTCAGGTACGCTCGTCCCACCAACGGTGGCTCTTTTCTGTAGCAATTAGGACGTGGGCGGGAGGAGCGTAGCGTGCTCGTATGGTGTAAATGTAAATAGGACGAGCGTGAATTTCAAAACGTCGACCAAGCGCGTTCTCTTCTAAGGTAGTTGGGATGTAGAAAGACGAGCGCAGTTTTTTGTGTCAGATAACTTTTTTATTTTTTGAATTTTAATAGATTTACAAAAGGCGTTTTGGATAAAATTTTTATGAAATAAATCAAGTTATATCGGTATAAGTCAGTTAGAAATATACTAGGTTCACTATTAGTCCAAGTATCTTTTTTTTAATAGTAGACCCTGTATTTGAGTTAATAAAGTTAGTACAATGCAGTTTTGATGGTTTTATTTTAGGTTTAATACAGTAGCCAACTCACTATATCTCCTATTAACTTACTGATAACTTGAATAATTTCATAAAACTTTTTTGTAAGCCTATCAAAAATTTAATTTTAGTAAGTTTCATTAACTTTTGTACACTTTGTATATAAATTTCGACTTCTACCTATCTTATAACTAGGAAGTCAAATTTCTCAAATATGTGTTATTTGAGAAATATTTTTAGATAACATGGCGGCAGTATTCAAATTTATTACCTATTTTACTTATTCCTGTAATTTTCTAATATTTGTAATTTTTTCTCTAGTTAGAATGATGTCTTAAATATCTGAAATACCTTTTAGTTTAAAAATAAATAGAATAAAAAAAGGTATATTTTATCGATGTATATTTTAAATGAGTTCCGGCTCACCCGTTGATAGCATCCAGGGAGTGACGTCACGTCATGGCTGACTCAACAGAAATTGAACGAATTCAGCTATCCTCTTTAATTGTTAAATACGTTGGTTGACAATTTAATACATTTCATATTTTCAAAAAAGTTTAAAAACTTTTTGATTACACAAAGTAATTAAGTTTAAAAGTTTTCCGAAAAATACTTTAAAGATGATGTAATATTAATATTTAGACAATATGTACTACAATTCAATCAAAATTCATTTGGCATTTGGCAGTACCTACTGATACGATCATTTTTTCATTTTGATGTGCTGGGGCCCCTCTAGAAGGCGCGCCCCACAGGTTGAGAAACGGTGGTCTAATATGTAAAATAAAGGAATGTATCAGTTGTTTTCTCAACTTGTTAGTAAGTTGAAACAGGTTCATACAACAGTTATTTTAGGTCTTTTAGGTTAATAAGAAGTAGTTGACATTTACAATGTAAACAAGACAAGTGACGTCACTCAATTGTCATCGGACTAAAATGCGTCTATGCGGGAATTTTAACTTCAGCAATTTTATTGTTGTTTTTTGAGAGAATTAAATATTTTTTTATATATGGATACATACATATACAGGGTATTCCTGAATAGACGGATAACGAGGAAAAAGTTTTATTTTCAACTTTAAGAAAATGTTATTCCACATAAAAGTTTGAGCTTGTTTCAAAAATAACAAAAATTCAAACAGAAGTTGAATATATCTTTTGTTTTAGTGAAATAATGAGCAAACTTTTTATATTTTTACATTTTTGCCCGTATATCACTAAAACAATGAGATATATAACTTTTGTTAGATTATTATTAGTTTTAAACGAGCAAAAACCTTTTATGAAGAATAATTTTTTTTTTTAATAGGTGAAAACAAAAACGCTTCTATTTTTCAGTCCATCGTACTATATTTCTTTATACTTTATTACATGTACTATTATTAGTACACATCCAAAAAGGACTGTGATTTGTTTTTAATTCTTTCGGTAAACAAGCCGAAAATAACGTTTTAATCAGACATTTTAAAACCACCACATTCATTAACATAACGTTTTACATAAAACCGATAAAATGACATAAACAATACCAGCTTTGCCCTAATAAATATAAATCTGACATTATCTTTAGTTATGCCATAAGTTTCACGATTTAACGTCTGAAATGTCCACGGGTTTACGCAAATTATAAAATTTGGAAATCTTCCATATTGCACCGCTTTGGTTAGGACTTAATGTTAGCAAAAACAATCTGTTTATATTAGATTAGCTATTTCTAACAGACATTACTTTAATGAAAATATATTTATTTAAATGTCGTGTTGCTTTTCTTACATCTTTTTTATACATTTGAATTAAATTTATTACCGTCACTTAGATTCTAAGAGCAAAACATAACATTTACATTGTCAGTATTTAAACGAAATATCTAGAAATATCGCTGGTAAGTTGAACATTTCTAGGAAGCTATCAGAGCACCTCGAGAAGTTTGAGTTGAAGCCTATGCCATATTTCTAGGCCATATTCAAATCTTTTATGTTCCTTGAATTTTACAAATATGCCATTTTCAACTAGCTTTGACCGAAGCCAACCTCGTTTTTTTTTTTCTAATATCAACCGCACATTTTAAGGCTACTTTTTAAACTCTCGAAATACAAAATTGTTAAAAAAAAAATTCTTCGAATCAAACCAGCCAAGCCCTCGGCTTTGTAAGGTTTTTTTCTATAAACATGTTAAAATTTTGTAAAACATTTAATAAGTAATTTTTGAGTTTAAAATTTTTTTTTAAGACCGTTTTTGAGTTTTTTTTGAGTTTTAAAGTTTTTCCAAATTTTTTGAGTTTTCCGAGTTTTTTAAATTTGTTTAGCTTTATTTTCTAAAGCCAACCACAACACATTTTTAGGCTCTTGAAATATTATAAAACATTTAATAAAAATAAGCAATTTTAAAAAAATACAGGGATCTTTGTTAGCTTTAAACAAAGCCATCAGAGCACATCGGTTTCCTTTAAGATTTTTTGAGTTTATTTTTTTATTTTAAAGTTTTTAAGTTTCGAGTTTTTGAAATTTGTTTAGCTTTTTTTTCTGAAACCAACCACATCACTTTTTATTCTATTTTTAAGATTTGGGAAATATAGTTATTCAAAAAAATGCTATTTTTGAAAGTATACGCATAGCACCTCAGCTTTATAAAGTTTTTTTCTATAAACACCCACACCACATTTTTAAGCTCTTGAATTATTATAAAACATTTCATAAATAAATATAGTTTAAAAAACTAAAAAACACGCTTTTAGAGCATATCAAACTAAAAAGTTAAAAATAATTTTTCAAATAAGCTTAAAACAATAATAAATGGAAAATACTAATATTATTGTGAAAAAACCGTCGGGCTTTCGATGTACGATAAATATGGACAAAGCACCTCATGCTTTTTTCACAATAATACTAGTATTTTCCATTTAATATTGTTTTAAGCTTATTTGAAAAATTATTTTTAACTTTTTAGTTTGATATGCTCTAAAAGCGTGTTTTTTTGTTTTTTTAAACTATTGTTATGTGAGCCATTTCATTATTCAGTCATGCTCTAACCCTACAAATCCCTATCTGTCTTATTTGGCCTTTGAGGCTCAACTTGTCCGATTATTATACATAATTAAACCCCTTAAGACCAAACCTATGTGACGACTATGGCGGAGGTGCTTTCGAGACTTTTCGAGGTAAAACGTGATGTTTCTAATTTTTGGCGAAGAATATTCTACAACATTCGCCATAATTTTAAATTTGTATATAAATATTGGTGGAGGTGAACGCTGTATCAGTTATTATATGGACAGTGAAGATAAATCGTGAACAGTTTAGAGACATTCGAAATATATATAAATTAGAATAGTAGTGTTGTAAAATAAATAAGTGTTTAAATAAATTATTAATTAATAAACTGTTGTTTAAAATAAACAAACATCACACTATATTTATTTTTCACTTTTAGGTCGATGTATTATAAAAGCGTGTTTTTTAGTTTTTTTAAACTATATTTATTTTTTACTTTTTAGTTCGAATAATTATTAAAAAAAAATTGTAAATTGAAATTGCTGAAAAAAAAAACAATTATTTTTTTTCAGCCGTGGACGGGATTAGAACCCACGGCCAACAAACGAACTTGAGGTAGTGGGATATACTGACAGTAATAAGCCACTTGCTTTTAGTCCAAAGGAGAGTTACAAACAAACAAACATACATACATACATACATACATACATACATACATACATACATACATACATACATACATACATACATACATACATACATACATACATACATACATACATACATACATACATACATACATACATACATACATACATACATACTGATATAGAAACCCCCTGTATATCAATTAAATAAATTTGCCCAGACTCTTAAAAGGGGTGGTTCGGTTCTAAAAATTTACAAATGGTAAAATATTTGCCAAATTTAATAAATAAAAAAATTAAATTTTAAATTCTTCAGTCTTCTCTTATCTCCTTGTCTCCACTGTCTATATTGCCTTTACCTGTCCGCTTGTCTATCTACTCGATTCTATCTCTCTGTTGGTCTGTACTTCTGCTAATCTCTACCTGTGTGCGTGTGATCGTGTCTCCCTGTCTCTGCTTCTATCTGTAACTGCTGCTACCAGTCCAGGCTCTGCTACTCCCTGTCTGTCAGTGCTTTTACCTGTCTTTGCTTATTTCTAATTAAAATTCCTCTGTACCTTTTTATTTTATTTTCTTTATTTCAACTTCTATTGTAACATCAAGCTTCTATAATAATAATAATCTATCTTTGTATTAATTTTTCTCTGGCGTTTTTCAAATTCCCCCCTGACAATCTCTGACAATCTAATTTTTTTTTCAATCAACAAAAACCCCGACATTTTGATTTTTCACTTAAATTTTACTTTCCAGACACTTCACTACCCCAGTATTGTTCAATTTAGATATTAATTTTGATGACGTCAGGAATTTCTATATCAATACATACATACATACATACATACATACATACATACATACATACATACATACATACGTACTTACATTCATACATACATACAGGTGAAGCTAATAAAAACGTGTTGAAATAAGCAATTTTGAAAAAATACAGGGACCTTTGTTAGCTTTAAACAAAGCCAGCACAGCACATCGATTTTCTTTAAATTTTTTAAATTACTTTAAAATTTTCCAAGGTTTTAAGCTTTTTTCGATTTCTAAGTTTTTTTTTTAGTTTTTTAAGTTGCTTTTTAGGTTGTTTTATGTTTTTTAAAAGTTTTCTACTCTTTTCTAAGTTTGTTTAATTTTTTTTTAAATCAACCACACCACATATTTAGGTTCTTGAAATATTATCAAAGCTTCTTTTATTTAAAAAATAAAGCAAATAAAGCAATAAAAACTACATTTATATTGTCAATATTGGAACGAAATATCTTTAGAAATATCGCTGGTAATTTAATAAACATGCCTAAGAAGCCAGCAGAGAGAGCACCTCGAGGATTTTAAGTTGAAATCTATGTCATATTTCTAGGCAATTTTACACTATATTAAAACGTTTTGTGCTACTTGCATTTTACAAATATCAACCTCGGTTTTTTAATAACTACGCAACATTTTCAAGGTATTTTTAGGCTCTTCAAATAATATAAAACTTTTCGAAATAATTTGCTTTTTTTAAAAATGGGTATTTGCTAGCTTCGAGTAAAGCACATTGGTTTTTTTAATGTTTTTTCAAGTTTCTTTAAATTTTTTAACGATTTTTTAAAATTTTACAAGTTTTTTAAAGTGTTTTTTAAGTTTTTTCAAGTTTTTTTCAAGTTTTTTCCAAGTTTTTTAAGTTTTTTCAAGTTTTTCCAAGTTTTACAAGTTTTTACAGAAGTTTTCAAGTTTATCTAGCTATTTTTCAAAAACAACCACACTACATTTTAGGTTACTTTAATATTATCAAAGCTCTCTGTATTTTTAAATACATATTTTTGAAACATTTTATAATATTGAGAGAAATATAAAAAAATAACATTTACTTTGTCAGTATTTGAACGAAATATCTTTAGTAATATCGTTGGTAATTTTTGCCATATTTATTGGCTATTTTTAAGCAATTTTTATATCATATTAAAACATTTTGTACTCCTTTCATTTTACAAATATCAAACGTACGTCAATATTGATATTTGTAAAATGGAAGAAGCAAACATTTTGAAAAAGTGAATAAAACATAAAAATATCCTAAAAAGATGACAGGTTTCAACTCAAAATTCCCTAGATTTTATATAACTCAAAATTTTGTAATTAATTGGGGCAAAATCGGAAGAACTGGTTGGCGACTCAATTTAGCACGTCTGCGCCAATCCATCTTTTGGGGAAAAATTATGGTCTTTTCTATAAACTTGATTAGTGTTAACATCAAAGCAGCCAACTTACGTAAGTGGGTTTTTTTTAATATTAGACGATTGTAAAAAAAACTTCGTTGGGCAAGTTTTCTGTCAAATAGTTTTCTGTCCAATTCGCGTAAAAATTTTGTTTATCCCAAATTCGACAGCCAGCTTTAATATGGGAAATTTTAAGTTTTTTAAAAAAAGCAAAGGTGAATGCTCTACAACATTTTTTTCAATCGTAATATTAAAAAAATCCCATATGAATGCAACTTTATGGAACACACTGTATATCTACCGCAAAATATAATACAGACAGATTGCAAACAAAATATTCCTAATTTATTTGTTTTTCTAAATTCAGTAAGTTGAAAATTGCTACTGTTTGTTAACAACTATTCTAGACCCGAGAAAAAAAAGTTGCTGATTAGCACGAATCCGCAATTATGCATAATAAATTTTGGAAAAAAAAACTCTGAAGGAAAAACATAATTATAATATTAGTATACTTATCTGCTACGTTCTTCTCTTATGACTATTATTATTTATAAAAAAAAATGTTTATATAATAATAATTGGATGGTTTCTTCAACGTTGGGATAACCTAAAAGTTGTTATAATTGAAAAATTATTGTTAATTATGATGTGTTTTATTGACCTTTTTCGTATACGAATTATTTGTGTTAGAACAAAGCAATTGCTTAGGATTCTTGTAATTTTTTATTCGGAGTTTGATAATATTAAAATACCATGCCTTATCACTTATCATTACGGTCTAAGATGTTTTTACATGTAAATCTTATATTTTTTAATAATAATAACGGATCTTTATTTGCACAAAAGAGTAAACTTTTTGTACAATTAACATGGGCGTGGTTTAACCCGTGGCTATTCTGATCTTGACAGGATAAATGAGAATCGTGGCAGACAGGTGTAGCTGTGCCTCAGGGTTTTAAGACATTTATTTATTTATCATACGAATAAGTTCTGTTGTTCTGTTGTTTATTGAAAACCGTCATTCTCATTTGAAACGGAGTTAATCAAGATTAATGTTACAACAAGCTTAATGATCAATTAAAGTTTAATTCATTGTTTTTCTTTCTTGTTTCAGAACTATACTGGACATTTTCGAAGACTGTTTTAATGTAAGTATTGATTTTTTAGCTTCGTTTAGAAAGTACATCGAATATAGAGACGTTATTTTTCTCTTGAAAATAGTTTCTAAAAATAAACACAATATTACAACTATTTATAATACAGGGCGAGGCACCGAAAACGAAACAGATCGCATATCTTAAAGACACATTTTTTTGGAGGGGACATCTTTCGATCATATCCTCAGCTATCCTACATCTCTCCCCACCCCTCTATCACTATTACCAATGATATTGAAATAGGGAAAGTACTAAGTGTGACACATCATTGAAAAGGTAATTTTATTAGGAATTTGACTGTGTGACATGTGACAGTTCAAATAAGCGTATTGTCATGTGAAAGCCAAATTTAAAAATTTAATGCATAATTACCTTTGGAATAAAATTGAACTTACTACGCCTAAGTTTTCGTAAAATAAATAAAGGTTTTTATTTCCATAACTACCAGGTCTGTTTTTTAGTTTAGCGTCATTGATACTTCAAGTCTATTAGCGAGTGAAACATAAAAATGGTTTATTCTATTCAGGAGAGAGTAGAACTTGTTGAATGTTATTTAAAAAATAACGAATGTGCTAACACTGCCTGTACAATTTTCAATGAGCGACACCCAAACAAACAGGTTAAACGTAAGTACGTTTTGGAACTTATTTCAAAATTTCGACAAACAGGATTTGTTCAAAATAAAAAACGGCGGATTCAAAATCCAGTAAGAAAGGAAGCCGTAGAGGTAGCCGTTTTAGGATAAGTTGTTGCAGATCCAACTTTTAGTATAAGAAAGCTTGCAGAATTATCTGGAGTAGGTGACCGTACCGTCAGGAGAATTTTGAAAGCCAACAGATTCCATCCCTATGAAATTCATTTAGTTCAGGAACTTAACGAAGACGATTTTGATCTCCGCTTGCAATTTTGTGAAATCATGGCGATCATGCTATACAAGATCCACATTTTCTTTATAACATTTGTTTTTCAGATGAATGCAGTTTTTATGTTAACGGGACTGTCAATCGACATAATCCACTGTTAACAAACATAATAGACAACGATAACCGATACCTTGAAGATCACCTAATATTTCAACAGGACGGGGCTCCTCCACATTTTGCTGCAGCGGTTCGTCAGTACTTAAATGAAAACTTCTCCTAGACATTGGATTGGACGAAGAGGATTTATTGAATGGCCCCCACGATCTCCTGATCTGTCCCCCTTAGATTACTTTTTATGGGGATATCTGAAAAGTAAAATATACGCCACTGAGCCAGGTTCCTTAGAAGAGTTACGTGAACGTATTAATACAGAATGTCGTCAAATAACTCCAGAAATGCTCCAAAACGTCAGACAAAGATTTGAGAATAATTTATATTCGTGTATGGAAGTTAATGGACAAAACTTTGAGCATTTACTTTGAAGTAATTTAGTTTTTAATTATGGGAGTTATCCTAAATTTTTCAATTTAATTTTTATGTTCACTTTTCTATTATTTTTTTTATTTTTATTATGAATTGTCTATTAAATGAGTTCTACTTTCAAACGAAGTATCATTATTTAAAATACGGAAACTTTTCCCGCAAGATGGCTCCAAAATCAAAAGTTACGTAATTAACTGTCACACTGTCAAATTCCTTATAAAATTACCTTTTCATTGATGTGTCACACTTAGCACTTTCCCTATTTCAATTTCATTGGTAATAGTGACAGAGGGGTGGGGAGGGATGTAGGATAGTTGAGGATATGATCGAAAGATGTCCCCTTTGAAATAAAAATCGACCTCTTTTTTCGGTGCCTCACCCTGTATATAGTTACGAATAAATGTATAAATGGGGCTATATCTTGCGGTAAATTGAACAAGGTATAATAAGAACATGCACATAACAGAGAAAGATCGCTCATCGCGCAACGCGCATCAATCTTTGTTTGAATTATGTAGTGGGGTGAATAAAGGTGGTGCCGTTGCCCGCTAACAGCATTCTCTGTCTGTTAGGTGCATGTTCCTCTTATATCTTGTTTAATTTATTGCAAAGTATAACCCTCGAGTTGAATTGTGCATATCTGTATTATTAATTATAACCAAAAAGTTAGTATAATTAGCAGCTAAATAAATATATCTAGTAATCTGTATACAAGAGGGTACAAAAATTAAGTTAGCCTTAAAACGTGTCTTAAGTTACAGGACAGTCAGAGAAATTGTGTAAATAAGTCAAGGAAAAAATTAGAAAGCCGGGAAATTTGCCGATTAACATTACATATTTTATC
The DNA here is from genome assembly GCA_927349885.1 of Psylliodes chrysocephalus. Lineage (NCBI taxonomy): Eukaryota > Metazoa > Arthropoda > Insecta > Coleoptera > Chrysomelidae > Psylliodes > Psylliodes chrysocephalus. The sequence continues at coordinate 10,504,391 of OV651821.1, forward strand.
TACATCTATTTGTAAAAAAGACAATTCGCAAATTTCATGTTGATATCGCTTTTCGTTTTTAAATAATGATTTTTTTTTTAGTTTCAACTCCTCTTAAGGAGGTCCTTTCGCCACCCCTTTCGCCACCAATGTTAAAAAAAAAGTTATTAGATTATGACTAAAATTAATTTTTTTCTAATAGTTGAAGTCTTTATTTACCTAATAGTGAACTTTTAACTATATCTTACCTGGCAAATTTTTGAGAAATATTTTTTTAAAAATGTGAGTATTTGTACACTGTCTTACGAGAAAGTAAGACCTGAACAACAATTCTCGAATTATACTATTATTTATTGATTAGATGGAGTAGAAAAAAACTAAAAATAAGGTTTTTGAAATATTTAGGTTTTGTTTTTTACAATAAAATATATAGGTTACCGTGGAATTTATTGAGAAATTAATATTAAAAAAAAATTTCAAGCAACTTAGTTAAACATTTTTTGTGATTTTTTAATATTAATTTCTCAATAAATTCCACGGTAACCTATATATTTTATTGTAAAAAACAAACCCTAAATATTTCAAAAACCTTATTTTTAGTTTTTTTCTACTTCATCTAATCAATAAATAATAGTATACTTAATTATAATTCGAAAATTGTTGTTGAAGTCTTACTTTCTCGTAAGACACTGTACAAATACTCACATTTTTAAAATTCTTTTTTCTCAAAAATTTGCACGGTAAGGTATAGTTAAAAGTTCACTATTAGATAAATAAGGACTTCAACTATTAGAAAAAAATTAATTTTAGTCATAATCTAATATTTTTTATTTAACATTGGTGGCGAAAGGACCTCCTTAAATCTCCCATTTTTAATAAGAGGTTCTTCTCTTATAGATCTTGATTTTTTCCAAAAATTTTTCGTATTTGAGTTAGGATTTTTTTTTATATTTTAAACTCCCCTTTGACCCCTCCAATTCATTCAGACTTTTTTAAGAATTAATGGACTTAATCTTCTTATAGAGCTTGATTTTTTTTTTTTAATTTCAACCTCCCTTATAAAGCTTGATTTTCCTAAAATTTTCAAGTTGACTTCTTTCGAAGCTAGCAGAGCACCTTGATTTTTGCAAAAAACGATGAGCATAAAATTTTTGAATAGGTTATAAAAATAGCCTAAAAATGTGGCATATGTTTCAACTCAAAATTCCCGAGGTGCTTTGTTGCCTATTTTGGCATAAGTAAAAGTCAGAACTCATAAAAAGACTTCTACTTCTAAAAGAAGCGACGATACAAAACATTTTGGTGCAGTTACTGCGATGGTGAAACACATGAGGCAGAATGTCCACGAACGAAAGCAGACGATATAGAGTCACGTTGAAAAGTGGTGACTGAAAAAAATTATGCTTTTGTTGTTTAAAGAAAAACCACCATAAGATGAAATGTAGAAGCAGAATATCCTGTGGTATTGATAATTGTAGAGCCTTACATCACCCGCTTCTCCATAAGTTAAAAGTTGAACCCGAAAATTCTATGTGGAACGAGACCTTACCTCCAGTTGTTAACAGCTATACAGTCAAGCACAGAGCCAATAACATCCTTCTAAGAATAGTACCAGTAAACTTATACGGCCCAGGGGGAAACATGCTTGTTTTGGCACTTTGTGATGAAGCATCGACAGTTACTTTGGTAGACAGTAGAATAGTATCTAAACTAGGATTAGTTGAAGAACCTCAGGAGCTTTATCTACAATGAACAAATAAAGTAATATCTAAAATACAAAATTCACGATGCTTAGACATGAATATATCAAATAGTGAGGCGAATAAGAAGACAATCAAATTAGACAGTTTGAGACATCATGAACATCTTAAACAAATAACTGCAGTAGACATACCCGGAGAACAACTGATGCTGTTGATTGGCCAAGACAACATTCATTTAATAATACCAGAGCAAGTTTTAAGCAGACCGGAAAATGTTCCTATTGCTACAAAATGTAAACTAGGATGGACAATACATGGCCCAGTTGCTGCAAATGATGTAAACTTTACTGCATGCACCTTTCATATTAGTGAACATCAACTAGATGAACTAGTAAAACAAAGCTTTTTACTAGATTCCTTCGGAATCGATACCCGTAAGCAGCAGATGTCACCCGATGAAAAAAGAGCAGTGAACATAATGAAAACAACAGCAAAAAGAACAGGAAGAAGATTTAAGATTCAATTTATGTGGAAGGAAGATAAGCCGAGATTCTCAGAAAGCAAGAGCGTAGCTATTCAAAGACTGCTCTACGTAGAAAGAAAATGTATAAGAGATAAGTAGTTAGCAGAGGAATATTCTCTGTAGAAAAAGAATATGCAAAGAAACTGACACTTGAGGAGGCTACTATTGAAGGTCCAACCTCATTTTCCTGTAATCAATATTACCAAGAACAAATTAAGGCTAGTTTTTGATGCAGCGTCAAAATATTTTGATAAAAGCCTGAACGATCATCTCTTAGCCATAAGAGCTAAAATAATAATACAAGATATTTGGCGTTCAGGTTGTGACTGGGATGAGCCGATTCCGGAAAAATTGGAGGATGTCTGGACAAAGTGGACAAAAGATTTGCAAGAAATAGAAAAACTTGCAGTTTCAAGAAATTTACCGGTACCAAAGAAAATTGAAATGCATGTCTTTTGTGATAGCAGCGAGAAAGCATACGCTGCTGTTTTCTATTTAAGAGTAATTTCCGAACAGAAAATATACATTTATGTACTAGCAGCAAAGGCAAGAGTATCTCCAAGAAAACCACTCAATACCTAGGCTAGAGTTACAAGCCGAGGTTATGACAAGTTGGTTAGCTAAGTATCTGCTCGAAGAATTAGAAATTCCAATAAATCAAGTTTATTTTTGGACAGACCCCAAATGTGTTCTTAATTGAATATGCAACGACCGGTAGGAAATTCAAGCAGTTTGTAGCATGTAGAATTGGAGACATTCAAGAGTTGACCAGGCCAGAGGATTAGAACTGGGTACCCACTGATTGTAATGCTGCCGACTTAGCAACAAGGTATTCAGAATCACAGAACTTGATTACTTGGTTCTGTGGGCCGTCATTTCTACAGGAAAGAGAGGGAAAATGGCCTAAAGAAACGGCAAAGGAAAAGAATTTCTTAGATACAGAAGAAATTAAGAAAGAATACACTATTCTTTCGACTGCAGTGGAAAAAGATAGTAAACTACTTCTACCCGATATAAAAAGATTCTTAAAATGGTTGCGATAATTAGAAGTGCAGCGTGGAGTAAAATATTTGTCAAAAAACTAAAGAAAAAACGTTTTCCTGCAGAAATAACGCTAGAAGAACTAACCGACGATAAAAGATGGATTAGAATTTCCCAGGAAATGACATGTCTGAAGAATAGTAATGAAATTCCAAAGAAAAGTACATCACTAAACCCTAGTTTAGAATTATTTATTGTTTCGGCCTTTACTTGATGAAAATCCATTTAATCTTGAAATTTGAAAAAGAAGTTGTACTTAGAAACATATGTGAAATCTACCAAATTTGGTTTTACTCTTTCAAGACCTAGTTTAGAAGATGGAATACTCGTTTGAATGGAAAAACCGATCCACATGGATCGTCTAACCAAAAGAAGTAAATGGAGAGACGGCAATGCATCTGTCAAGGTGAATGACGTTGTGACAATTGTAGATGACAATGCACCTCGGCCTAATGCAAAATCTTTACCCCGGTTTAGGCGGACGGATCATAGTGGTTGACGTGAGAACATCAACCGATTTACTATGGAGGCCTGTAAGCAAACTTTGCAAGTTAGAGCTTGACCTAGATTAGCAGTTCAACCCCGGGGAAGAATGTCGTGTCGTCTACACTCGATAGTCTATTTAATTATTAGTTATGTTATTAGTTTATACTTTGATACTACCTGATACTTGTTTTACGGATAGAAAAACATGTAATTGAGTAATTTGACACTATAAAAAAGTAAAAGTCAGAACTCATAGAGCGTTTTATTTCTAAAAGAAGCGACGATACAAAACAGGTTCCCAATTATAGGACATTTCACTTTACTCCTAGTTAAACTACAATTTGAAACACTCATTTTTGTTTATAATATTGTTTATTACAACGCTTCACTTCTTAATCAAGAACAAAGTTACGCTGCACTTTTTTGGCCCATGAGTAACTTATTCTGTATAAAAATCCCCAGCTGCTTTCAAGTCGTAACTCATCCGACAACGTTGCCAATGAGAAAGAGATAGAAAGAAAGCGTTGGAGGAGAGCCGACGTACGAATGGATGAGTGTAGGAGACGGATGACCTCAGCCCGTTAAATTGACGTAGGTCATGCCACACCAACATTATCAGCCGGGAAACTGAAACTCCAGCTAACTAAAAACCGGCCGTGCCCTTTTTCACGGCTATCACCCCGATGGGCTTAAATATCAATATCGCAATCGGACGATGTCGCAGGGGTTGTTGTATTGCAACGTTTCGATTTTGGCTATAAAATCGATATACCTGGTGTCTCGTAAGTTTCTGGTTAGCTAAATATCCGAGTGATTCAATAAAATACATTAATTTCAAAAATGTAATGTATATGAGATGAAAAAGTATTTTACAGAGTGTACTTAATCATCACCTATAAAACCACCTATAGAAACCACCCATGTTTATAGAAGCTGGTTTGACAAGAGGTTGATTTGACATACATTCTGTGAAATTAAATTTAACATAGAATCTTTCAATTTCTGTTCCATTCTGAATGCGGTATTTTTGGTCCTTGAATCTAGTTAATTTTCACGAACTGTGTATCACCTAGAAATTCGAAAACAATATTGATAAATTCTTATAAGATTAGATTTTACAGTAGTTCGACATTTCGCACCTTCAATCATAAAGTGGTACAAATAAAAATTTTTGAGATTTTTAGTTTCGATAATAAAACTACCCAAAATAGTGCCATCTATTGAGGTAACTCCGACCTACGTTAAAATAATCAGCCAGAATCAGTTTAGTTCTATTGAATTTAGTAAAATGGTTTAGACCTAAAGCGACATAATTCCAGTGACAGGGTTTGAAATAGCATCCTTTGCAAATTTGGTTTTAAAGAGGCATTTTTGCTTTGTTACTTAAAATATTCTTTAAATGTAATTCAAAAAATAACTATTTCAAAGTAATTTTATAATCGTTATGCAATTTTAAGTCATGTACTGACACATTTCATATTGATACATATTCTTTTCATTACTAAAGTGACCCTAACTGAAATAAATGTACCTGAGCTATTACAAGTTTTGGGTCTTTTATTGGTCCTTTATAAACATAAGCTGTACAGAACAATAGAAAAAGGTTTGGACAGGCCAAAAGCCCTGTGTATTAAAGATTACATAGCCGTATCTTAAGATTATTTTCAATAAGTACCAATTTGCCAATTTTGGTTTATTTTAATTCCAAGAATTTCTTACAGTAATCGAATTATAAGTAGATAAATACCTTCCCAACAAATTTCACCGAAAATGCGATTATAGGTTTTCCATTTAGTAAGGAGGTCCAAGTTGTGTATTCTTGACAGTTTACTAAATGTCGTTTAGTTGCAACTTGCAGGGTGCAGTGTGAATTCTAGTGTGATCATGGAAAATTTGGAAGGGCCACGTAAACGACAAAAAATCGGTCCTCTAACAGTTAATGAAAAAACATTAATATTTAATTGTTTTAAATCATTTACAGACAAACATTCATGTAAAAGTGTTGATGACACAGTGGAATTAGTTAGTAGTACGCTTGGTGTTGGGAAATCTACGATTTACAGAGTTGTTAAAGAAGAGAAATGTGGCGAGTTTCAAACAGCACGTAAAGCTCCAGGAAAACCAAAATTTCAATTAGAAAATCTTTTGAAAAAAAGACTACGAAGGAAAGTGCATGCGTTCTTCTTTAGAAAAGAATTTCCGACAGTAGACAAAGTTCTTGCCACGGTTCGAGATGATAAGGATTACCCTGAAATGAGTCGAAGCACACTATGGAAACTTTTAAAAGAAATAGGTTTTCTATGGAAAAAGCATTCCAGAAAGTCTATTTTAATAGAAAGAAGCGATATTGTAGTATGGAGAAGAAATTATCTAAGGACTATAAAAGAAATGAGAAACCAAAGAAGAAATATATTTTATTTAGATGAAACATGGATCAACGAGGGACATAAACCAAATAAATTTTGGCAAGATGAAACTGTTACAAGTCGAAGACAGGCTTTTTTAAATAATTTATCTACTGGTTTAAATCCACCATCAGGAAAGGGTCGCAGACTAATAATAGTACACATCGGTAGTTCAAATGGTTTTGTTAAAGGTGGTTTATTGACTTTTGAATCTACTCGTACAGGTGACTGTCATGAGGACATGAATGCTGTATCTCTAAAGAGTGGTTCGAACAAATTATAGATCTTCTTCCTCAGAACTGTATGGTAATGGATAATGCAAGTTATCACTCGAGACATAGAAAAAATGCCCACAACCAAGTGGTTAAAAAAAGATTTACAGAATTGGCTAAATTCAAAGAATATTAAGTTCCATCCCGGTTCTGTGAGAAAAGAACTGTATCATTTGTGTTCTCTTCATAAAGAGAAATTCAAAAAATATGAAATTGATGAAATTGCAAAAAATCGTGGGATGACGGTGGTTAGATCACCACCATATCATTGCGAAGTAAACCCGATTGAACTGATATGGGTACACATAAAGGGAGAAGTTTCAAAAAAACTAATTCTTTTAAAATGAGTGATGTTAAACAGTTGTTTTTGGAGGCTGTAAATAATGTGAAGCCTGAAAACTGGAAAAAGGCAGTAAATCATACGATTAAAGAAGAAGAGAAAATGTGGAAGTTGGACAATATTACTGATGAAATGATCGAGCCACTCATTGTAAATATTGGTTGCGACAGTTCATCTTCTGATTTCGATTCTGATTTGGATTTGTAGGTAAGAAGTAGTTTTTATATTAAAATTATTATTTATGAACGTAACGTTGTTTAAAAGTCAAAGTTTAAACCCTTATACCTACATAACCCGTTTGACTTAATGTTCTTAACATACCTTGTGGAAAAATAAAACATTTTAGAAAAAATTGCATTTTTTTTACCTTCAGCTGTTTAGAAGTTATAAGCAGGTTAATTAGGTGAAAATATAAGTATATACTCTAGGAATAACTTCAAAAAATATTTTAACTGTCTACTAAAAGAAGTGATACGCCTATGGATTACGAACGCTTTATTATTTTAATACTCTCTCATACATAAAAATAGACTATAGTGTGTATCGTGACTATTACGGAGTTTTTTTTTAGGTTTTAATAATCAAAATTATGAAAACTGACTTAATAATGCGAGAAAGAATATATCGACGATTTTCGAGAAGAGTGGCATAATTAAAAAAATATAGAAAATTTGAGTTTTTGATCGCTGATATAAAGCCTACACAGAATACATATAATTAAAGAAAACAAATTAAATGATAAAGTACTGCGACATCTATACACACACAAAAAAAACAAACCTACTCATCAAAAAAAGAAGAAGAGCGACCCATCCCTAGAAGTAACCAGTACAGAGTTTACTATTACATAAAACATTTTCGTTATTTTCCCGTAGGAAAATGATCGTTAGTCTCTGTAAAACTAGTACAAACGCGTATTATTTGTAACCTATTAGGAACACATGGTACGCATAAAGTCAGACGCCAAGTTTTTGCTTTTATTTCAACAGAGACTCGCGGACGCCATTTATGTCGCGGTGCACGCTGGCCTTGACAACTTTCATTAACTCTAATTGACATTTGCGATGGTTTATTTACGTGATCAATATATTTTTTTTAGTTTCGGAATAGCATGAAACAATTTAAAATATAATTGGTGTAATTTTTTAAACGTAATTGATGGGTTTTTTAAAGTATTTTTATACTCTAGATAATATGTAATAGTCTAATAATAGTGACAATGTTTCTCAAAGTCAAAAACGTGTTCTATAATCATAGTAATTAAAATATCACAATTTTGTTTAAGGAATAAAGGCGTAAATCACACAAAACGTTGATGTTTCTTATAGACTCTTCTTAAAACCGAAGCACCCCTGAAAAAGGTACATTTATTAACGGATCTCAAATGTTTTTTTCTATTGCATTAAGTTTAAAATATGATTTAAATTTACATCTTTTATTTTATAAACGACAAATATAAAACAGAACAATAAAGTATTTTCATTTTTGTAAAAATATATACAACAGCTATTTATGAAACCAGTTACGAAATGCCTTATTTTATGTAACAAGTAAATATTTGCGAGAAGAACAGAGCGAGGTCGTGCAACATAAACGAGTTACATACGACGACATTTCGTAACGTGTTACATAAAATATTTTTTTTAAATTTGACTAGATTATTTCTAAAATTGGATTTTGATAGAACATTACTGACATCTGATGGGCCTAATAAAAGTTTACTGTAATAAATCTTTTCTTTTGACATATAAGTAAGACTTTATTTATTCATAGCCGTATCGTATGCTTGGACCACTATTGTTCTTGCTCTTTGTCAACGATCTACCATCTCATTGCTGATGACACATCATTAGTTACCTCGGCACAAAGTCCTGAGGAATTGGCAGTAGTCTGTGAAAATTTCATGAATTATTTTGCCAACTAGTGTAACTTCAATAATCTTATTGTAAATATTGATAAAACTCAGGTCATCTACTTTCGTTCTTTTAATGCACCAGATACCAAGCTTTACTTGAAATTTAATAATATTATTTTATTATCTCCAGGTAGTAAAAAAGACGTCATATAAATTGTAATTACAGGGAAGCCATTTTGAATTTTTAAAAAGTAATTTATGATCTGTTATCTTTAATTTTAGTCGAAATCTGCTGACCTATAGATAAATGTTTTTTTAACTGCTCACCCTGTATATATCTAACCGGAAGTATAACCGGTTTTGAGCCAAGAGGGGGCCTTGACTGCATACAAAATTTGAAGTTTTTTTCTTAAGCCGTTTTTGAGCTATCGCGCCAACAGATAGACGGCAGACAACAGACGGTGGACGGCAGACAGACCGATGGAATGAGGTAAACATGTTTTTCGTAATCTAGGGACCCGAAAACGGAAAATCTAAATTTTCACGATTACAATACTTCCCTTTTATCGAGGGAAGTAAAAATAAAATAAGTATACTCAATCTCTTGAATGCTCCTCTACTATTTTTAAAGGTGATGTATCAGTCTCCTTAGTTTTTTTTGTATGTTGCCGGCTGGCATTAAAGCTTTAAAAGTCACACTATACTTCTTGTTCGTACTATAATTAACATGTAAATATCGTCATGACTTTATTGTTATGTTTCCATCTTGGCGACGAAAAGGTATTCAAAAACGCCTTAGGGGTTGTGACCCCGAAGGTATTGGGATGTTAAAAATTAATTAGAATTTTCAATGAAATTGAGGAGAATTGTAAGATACAAAATGAACATAAAGAGGTAAGCAGATGAGTAATTTGGAGGGTATCAGATAAGCAGTAGGAATTAAAGTAGGAGGCAGAGAAGAACAGGAGGTAGAGGAAAGAGATAAAGTAAAAGCTGTAGCAGGTTTTGGAGAGGTAGAAAGAGAAAAGGACGGACAAAAAGAAGATGCCTTTTTTATGTTTGTTTAGTTTAATATCAATTATATTTATTTTATTTTTTGTATGAAGCCAGATTAGTCATAATCCTAAAACCTGTAGAATATTGGAATGGTTTAATCCTTTCGGGGTGGAATCATTACAATATATAGAATAAAATTTTAATCGGCTTTTAACATTATTTTGACAACTAAGAAATGTTTTAATTTTTATTAAACAAGTGTCGAAAGTAAATTTACATGATATGCTTTCATATTACTGTTTAAATTCGGATAAGATCTTAATAATTTAGAAGGAAGTCATTGCCGTATTAATTAATACATGGATAAATTCGTAATTTGAAACGCTCGTGTTACTTTCAAATTATATAGTAGGGATATCTTTGGCAACGCCGCTCGCTAGCCGAATAGTGGGTCAATGCAGTGACTTGAGCTTGTACTTGAAGCCTATGATTGGTCGAATTACCCACTGGAATCATTTCGATTACCGACCAAGCGTCAGCTAGTGTTCTGTTCAGTTCAGTGTTTGTTGATTTTGTAATTTTAATACGAGAAAGACGTGTTTAGATAATTTAATTAAACTGATACTTTCCATAGAATTTTATTTGTAACACGTTAAGCGCCATCAGCTGCAATGCACGTACGTATATGGATGTTACTCCCCAAAGAAGCAATTTAGTTTTTTTGAAAATTTCAAAAATTAAATAAAATCGTTAAATTCTTAAAAAAAAATTAATATTACACTAAACGAGTAAGATTAGTATATGATAGAAACACTTGATTTAAATTGTATAATGATAATCATCATACAAAAAATTAATCTTTACTTAAAGATTTTTAATACTAAAATAAAAAACAAAACACTATGGTTGCTGAATGATGCTGCAAGGCATTTTACTGTGTTGATCATGATAACTTATTATCCAGATTAAACGATTATAGAACATCTACTTAACCTAAAATATATATCTTTTTAAAAAGCATGCTTAATATTGAATATTTTAGCCTTTTTCAAAAAGGAATATCGACCAAAATTACTTATGTAATACTGCAAATAGGTACTTGAGTTATAAAAACACATTTTGTTATTATTAATAGGAGAATTATTCATATTCGCTCAGTACGAAGTCATGGTAAGGGAAGCAAAAACGATAATAGCGCTAGCTGCGGATAATTCGTGCATTTTAAGGCGATATTTTGTAATTTTGGTATATCAAATACACGTATACATTTTACTTTTTTTTTTCAAAAAAAGTTGGTAAAAACAATACAATAACCGGAGTTGCTGTGTTGAAAATTGTAAAAATACTAGCAAAAAACAGAGTAAATTATAATAATTTTCAGTAGCAAAGTGGAAATTAAATCAAAGAAATAAATGGATAGGTGTAAAATAAGAAGAAAAATTACTTTTATTTTTGTAATAATAACAGTAATACTGGAAATAGTACACATCAGAAACTTGAAAGGTTTTAAATAAACAATAAATTATCATTTTACGATGTTCTTCAACATTTCTTTAATCTTAAATGTTCAGCAAGAACTAGATTTCTGCCTTTGAATATTGTATGTGGCTGGAATGCAATTTTGTGACTTACTGGTAGAAACCATTGATTCTATGCTTTCTTTCGAACAAAAATGAAAATATAAATAACAATCCTACTGTTTATACATTTTAACTTCGTGCTATTATTTAATAGTATTTTTTTATTTTGACAGAATAGGTTAATTCTTCAAAGATAACTTATTAGACTTAAGCAACTTAAACATTTTCCCGTAAATACTGTTGCTTGTCTATATTTTTTTACTGATTTTTATTGATTATACTTTTTTTTTTAATTAAAGCGATAAAAATATATAAGTTAATGTTTCACTTGTTTTACAAATCCATATTTTTTTATTAAAACCAACATATATATTTTTTAATTACGAATTCTATTAAAAATTGTATTGTTAGTATACGCAAAAATAGTCCATTAATACATAAATGAATTGGCGCTACTGCCACGCACATATATTATATTGTTATGTTGTATACAAACCAGCCTTCTTATGGTTAGTATTATGGTGGATTAGCTGAAGTTAAAAGGCTAACCTCATCCTGAAAAACCTTTATATATATTATTTATATATTGACATTATTTTTCTGTCATTTATAGAATATAAATATTTTTCTTTTTTGTACAAATTTTTCATTTTAATTGTTGGAATTTAGCTGATATAGGCCAGATATTATGCTAAAGAAGGCATCCGAGCACCTAGGGATTTTGAGTTAAAACTATGCCATATTTTTAGGCTACTTATTTTTGTATTTTACCCTATTTAAAAAATGTGCTGTTTTGTTTTTTACAAAAATCAAGGTGCTCTGCTAGCTTCGAACGAACCTTTTTTTAGTATTTTTTAGTTTTTTAATTTTTTGGTTTGGTTTGTTTTTCGTTTTTTTGTTTTGGTTTGTTTTTGGTTTGTTTTTTTCCCTTTTTCCTTTTTTCTTTTTTTTTTTCGTTTTTTTCTTTTTGTCCTTTTTTTCATTTTTTCCTTTTTTTTCATTTTTTCCTTTTTTTTTTTCATTTTTTCCTTTTTACCTTTTTTTTTTCCTTTTTTTCCTTTTTTTCCTTTTTTTCCTTTTTTTTCCTTTTTTTCCTTTTTTTCCTTTTTTTCCTTTTTTTCCCTTTTTCCTTTTTTTCCTTTTTTTCCTTTTTTCCTTTTTTTTCCCTTTTTTTCCTTTTCTTCCTTTCTTTCCTTTCTTTCCTTTTTTTTATTTTTTTCCGTTTTTTCCTTTTTTTTCCTTTTTTTCCTTTTTTTCCTTTTTTTCTTTTTTTTCTTTTTTTCCTTTTTTTCTTTTTTTTTCAATTTTTCCCCCTTTTTTTTCATTTTTTCATTTTTTTTTCCTTTTTTCTTTTTTTCTTTTTTTTTCTTTTTTTTTTTTTTCTTTTTCCTTTTTCCTTTTTTTTATTTTGTTCTTTTTATTTTGCTGTTTGTTTTTTTTAACTATACCACATTTTTAGGTTATTTTTTGACTATATATTAGTTTTTCGAAAAAAAGTTGCTATTTTTTAAAATACGATATGCTTTGCTAACTTCAATCGAAGCCAGTGGAGCACCTCGGGTTTTAAAGGGTTTTACTAAAAGCAAATAGGTTTTTTAGGCTCTTAAAATATTAAAAATTATTTCGAAAAAATGGTCTTTTTAAAAAATATGTAGTTCCTTTCTAGCTTCGAAAGTCCAGTTTTAAGTTTTTTTTTTAATATTGACACCACATTTTTAGGCTATTTTAGGCTCTTGAAATATACAAAACTTTGCGAAAAAACTAGCTATTTTTAAAAAACCTACAAGAGCACACCGGTTTTTAAGAATGTTTCTAAAAACTATGAAACATGTTTATGCTTTTTTTGGCACTTTGTATAGTATAAAGTTAAAAAAAAAAAATTATTTTTTTAAATACGATATGCTTTACTGACTTCTTACGAAACCAGTGGGGCATCTCGGGTTTTTAAAGGTTTTTTAAGACCAAATATGATACATTTTTAGGCTATTTTTAGGCTCTTGAAATATTACAAATAATTTGAAAAAATGCTGTTTCTAGCTTCGAACAAAGATACTAAAGAACTACGTTTTTTAAAAGTTTTGAAATTTTTTTTTTAAATAACCACACCACATTTTTAGGCTATTCTTAGGCTCTTGAAATGTAGGCAACATTCCGAAAAAAAGTTTTTTTTTTAAAAATCGATAACTGTACGAAGTTTTTATGATTTTGTTTCGAAAAACTATGCCACATTTTTAGGCTATTTTTAGCCTCTTGAAATGTAAAACATGCTATCTTTTGTTTTGCTTGCTTCGAACGAATCCAGCAAGGTACCTCGTTTTTAAAGGTTTTCTTCTAAAAACAACCACACCACGTTTTTAAGTTAATTTAAAGGTTCTTGAAATATATGAAACATTCCGAAAAAAATTCTTTTTTTTTTTTACATTTTTAGGCTTTTGAAATAGTATAAAATATTACGAAAAAAAATTGCTATTGAAAAAAACGAGATGCTTTGCCATTTTTTAAAAATAGAAAAATGTTTAAGAAAAATTTTATAATAATATAAGAGCCTAAAAATGTGGTGTCGTTGTTTTTAGAAAGAACCTTTAAAAAACGAGGTGCTCTGCTGGCTTCATTGGAAGTAAGCAAAGCACCCTGTTTTTTAAAAATAATTTTTTTCGAAAAGTTTTATATTTGAAAGAAAAAAAAACTTTAAAAAACCGAGGCGCTCTGTTGGCTTTATTGGCACCTTGATTTTTGTAAAAAACGGGGAGCATAAAATTTTTGAATAGGCTATAAAAGTAGCCTTAAAATTGTCTAAAACTATGGCATAGATTTCAACTCAAAATTCCTCTGTCGCGATTTTCTTGTAACCATGTTTTTTTATACTGATTGTTGATTTGAATTGTTTTTGGCTTGATCGCCTTGCCATTTAGTAGCTGGTCCAAAATGCAAATATTGTCAATGCCACAATAATTTATATGCAAACATATTCGATAAATTTTCTTCACGAGTATATTTTAAAATTAAAAATACCTAATCATCCTTTTTAATTGTCCTAAAAAAAAACCTTAATTAGGTTAATTAAATTTCCGTTGAGACTGTAAATTAAGATTTTTAAAAAAATGGTGATGTCTATATTCGAGCTAGTGAAAATTTACAAATAATTTTCTATGATAAATATCCTATACAGGGTAATTCTTTACTACATAATAATTAAAAATCTGAAGTATATATGTTTACTCCAGAAATACAAAATGAATTGTTTTTATTCTGATATCATCTTCTGTTCATGAGATATATATTTACTATAAGTTTTTAAATTGTTACTCCCTATATGAATAATTCCTATTTCTGTGATTCGTTAAACATAAATCTCACGTTTGAAACAAAAAAAAAATACGAGACGATGAACATTTGGTACTTCAAACCGGATACAATCATTTCCCACCAAATCAACAGACTTATTTCTTTTTTCTCACGTGTTTTCAGTTAATTTCTGACGTCACCCACCTTACAATAATTCCGTATGTTAGTGTATACCGGGTGGTCCGGAAGTACGGTTCCTTTATTAGATAGGTATAGGGATTTTATGAATGTAATTATTTTTGTAAAATATAATAAAATGCACATGAAATTATGCATTTGGGCTATTCCCAATTTGTTCCAAAATACAGTGGCGTTCCATAAAGTTGGATCCATATGGGAATTTTTAACATCATCATTGGAAAAAGACTTTTTTAAAAGGTTAAAATAGTCCATATTAAAGTTGGCTGCATTTAGTTGGCGATCAAATTCAGTTTTTTTTTTGTAATGCTAATTTGACAGAAATCTTATGTTAGTAGCCAACTTTGATATTAGCTATTTTAAGTTTTTAAATAAGAATAGGCTATTGCCCTACGAAGTTATTTCAAATTGTAATTAATATTAAAAAAAATCTCATATGGTTCCAACTTTATGGAACACAGTGTATATAGTTATTATTGGAATCTAAAATTAGTATCCCAGCACTTTCTCTACTTGACATTGGAACTACTCAAAAATATATATTTTAAAAATTTTCAATTTGTTTATATATGTGCTTTTAAAGTCTTTTGTATATTTTATTTATTTTATTCTTTTTAATGGAAAAAATACATAGTTTTCCGTAATTATATTGTTTTTAATATTTAGTGAATAATTGTAACAGTTTTTAATACGTTAATTTGAATAGTTTTTAGTTTAAATTAAAGTTAGGTATAATTTCATTTCATAAATAGATATAAATTTATTTTTTTCAGTTAATTTAAGATATTTTTGATATCCTTTGATGAAATTTACATTATTATTATTATTTTTTGGAAGACGTCTGAATTAAGTTTATTTTCTTTAAAAATCATAGGCGTTCAAACTAAATTTCTTTACAGCCATTATTTATTGAAATTATTTATATTAATAATTTATTCATTTACTATAACACATATATTTTTTGTATATTTTTTATATATTTTTTAATATATTTTTTATATATTTTTTTATATTTTTTATATAATTTTCTATATATATTTTTAAACCTGCAAGAAGATAATTTCTGTATATTATGTAATACATAGTATAAGGGTCTTCCATTTGTAATAAAAAATCCGAAAAAAGTATACACATGTAAGCGGAACTTTTGCTGCAAAGGTGTTATATGCCAAACAAACTTAATTATTTTTAAAATGACTCTAATTGGATATTTAAAAAAAATTAAAATATGCTGAATTAATTATGTCATATTAAAATTTGCTGTATTTTTACCACAATACAAAATGGCATTTCCGTTAAGAAGTGTCATAAAATTCAAATCTATCTGGCAATTAATAAACCTATCTTTTGCTTTGCTTGCTTCGAACGAACCCAGCAAGGTACCTCGTTTTTCTTCTAAAAACAATTAATAAACCAATCGAAATTTTGAACCTATTACATATATTTTTTTAATATGTCAAATTTGACAGGTTAAGCCGATTGGCAGAATAAAATCTTCAACACCTTATTATATTATTTTCACTGGATTGTATTTATTTCGACGAGTATAGAGGTGATAACAAACGGGGTTATCGAACAGCGCCAATTCGCCAGTTGGTTAACTTACTGTGTTGTTGTTCACATATACTTTATAGTTCAATCCTAGTAAAATGGGTGGCTAGAAGAGGAGGAATACTGTATTGACTACTTTATAAAAAACATGTGTAGCAAGTCTAATACAATTCAGAAATTATAAATAAATAAATAATAAAGCTAAAATACGATATACATTATATATAACAGAAAAATTTTAGACAAACAGAATAATACATTGATCCGACTTTAATTATTAAAACAAAGATCAGTCTAGTTACGCCATTGACTATTCAAAAATTCACTGGCATGGTAAAAACGGTGCAAATATAAATAACTTTTAACATTACGTATAGAAGCTAAAAAAAATTATTTTTTTAATTTTACTGGAATTTAATTATACAGTTGAACATCTAATGAGTTCTGTTTCGATACTTCCAATCGAAAACGTGACGTTCTAATTAAATCACCACCCCTGGGGGGATAGTTGCGGTATGTATTAGAATTTAAGAGTATAGTATCTTTTAGTTTGTGGATTTCAAAGACAGTAATGTATACACAGGGCAATGGAAAGATATTTAGAGTCTGAAATAGAGGTCGACAAGAGTCTCTAAAATGGCTGCCAGTTAGGATTCGTATGACTCTTTTTTTGAAGCCGAAAGTTTCGTATGGCATTCGATGCGTTTCCCCATAAGTAAGATAACAGTGTCAACGTTTAGACTTTTTTTTTTAATTTCTAAGTAGGAATATTTGAGAACTTTAGACCGTTGTCAAGTGTTATTCCCAGAAGAGTGGCACTATTTGCGGTACCATGTTAGTACTAAATATTAAAGATTTGTTTTTTTCCTTGTTAAGATTTAATTTGCTTGTTGTAAATCATTCTCTAGCCTTAGCGACTGCCATTTTACTGTAATTTTCAAGAGTGTCGATGTCTTTGTAAGAATTCAAAAGTGTATTATCGTCTGCAAAAAGGAAACAATTAGGTTGAAGAAAGCGAAACATGTCATTCACGTAAGTGATAAAAACTAGTGGACCCAGCACAGGTCCTTGCGGAACTCCTTACATAAAGTAAGACATTTTGCAACTGGTTTCATAAATAGCTATTGAAGTTTAGTTTACTTTTAATTTTAGTTTTACCGCACTGGAGTAATGATAGAAATTTACCATTTTATTAACTAGAACGTTAAACTGTTTATGGAAAAATCTATAATATTAAAAAAACATGCACTTAATAAATAAACAACATTTCTAGACAAGTGGTCTATTTATAATCGTGTCATTGGCTGACCTTGGACAACTTTTTCCAACGAACTTTTGTTTTATTAGCGGTAATTGCGATGAACGATTCATCACTTCATTTTTTTTTTTTTTTCGATGTTACGGTCCTAAATTACTAAATGACGATCTGAAATTGGCTCTTTGGTTGCACAGACAGCGTTGATGATAACAAAATATTAAACGCCTCGGGTGGACGCCCACGACTCTGATGAAAATTAATTGATCTCGTGGCGGGTGAGAAACATCAGTTTTTTTTTAGTTTAAGGGTGAGATTATAATAATATCATTGAGAAGTGGTTGGAATTAAATTTAAAATATAATGAAAATGTATTAAATATTAATTATTTTAATATAGAATAAAAATTACTTTCATTTCGAGATACTCCACTGAGATTTTAAAAATCGGATTTTATCGGTATTGGATACGGCTTAAAAGAATGCAGCTATATCTATTTTTGTCTAAATTTCTATTTTTAATACTTTATGTTATGTTATTTTGTTTTGTGAAAAAAAAAATACTAATTCCATGGCCGTTTGAAATATCCAATTCAGCATTATTAATCCATTAGTCCGGTTATAAAAAAAACTCGTTTTACCATCCTTTATATCTTGTTTTTAGCGTGCAACAAATGCATTATGTTCATGTCAGACGGTAAAATGATGATGACTACTAACTAAAAATCACGGGGAGGCGTGGCTGGTACCATAAGCGATCCATCTGGTCAAAAAGATATTATATTTTGATTTCACTTAATCTTCAAAATTTAAAAAGCTTTCTTTTATGAAGATAAAAATTGTGTAAATTAAGCTGCAACAAATTTCCATAACAAATTAATGCAACCTTTTTAATAATCCCCCTCCCCCCAAATAACTATGTAAAAAGTGTTTGTGTATAGTGTGTTTCATTAATAATGGACCGTAGAATAAATGCAGAATATTTTTAAGGTGAAGGGTGAGAAAAAGTCCTTTATATCTCACAAGGAAAGTCAATGTTTAATTGTTTAACAAAACATTGAGTGCGACCGGTTTCGAAGTGTCATCACTTCATCTTCAGGCTCGCCTAGTGGAAAGGAGAATATGTGGTGTAAGGTGTGTTAACTTGGAAACAAAACGATATATAAAATAATAAAAAAGAGAAAACTCACCATACTCTCCATCCACTAGGGAATACTACAAAAACAAGTTTCATCAATTTTGGGTTGAAATAAATTGTAAAATGAACCGATTTACACGTAATAAAAAGTTAAAAATATTTGAAAAAACAAATATTAGTCAATTATAGTAAAAATTTAAAATATTCAAGACTATACAAAAACAAATCACATACATTAAACAGATTAAAAGATAAGGCCTATTTTAGACATTGTTGTTTTTTAAAAAACTAACATTTTTTGAAAGGAGACCTGTCAAGTTAAGGCCTCTACAGGTGGTGGTAAGTATTATAACGAAAAAATTCTTGGGTAAACTTATGACAGGGTATAGTTAATAAGATGTAAACTATGAGTGAAGAATTATTTATTATCTATTATATAAGATTTGGGCCATGAACCAATCACCAAGTGTATGTGATGTTGTAGGAAGAAGAAAGAAGAAGAAATTACTGGGTTAACTGTTGTGAAGCAACTGAAGAATAAAAGAAGAAAATGACGCATGTGGATATCAGACAATCTAACCTAATCTTTACACGTGCTCGTTGGTTTCTTATGGGAAAAAATATAAAAAAATATAAAAATTACTTACTGAAATGTACCCCTTGCAAGAAGATATGTGAATAGAAATAAAGGGGGGGAGGTTAAAAAGGAAGTTAGAACGATAAATTTAGATTAGTGTTGAGAAAACAGGAGGAGTTTCTGACAATATCTGGGCATTTAAGCAACCAACAGGATTTAATTTTAAATGTCTCAATATCTCGAGGTTTTCGAAGCTATTAAGAGTAAATCTATTGTAGGAACTATGAAGGATTTCGAAACCTTCAGTTGAATCGAAGTCGTGATTTGAGTCCAGTAGGTGGTTGGCAAAATGTGAAAAACCTGTTGTATTTTGGTTAAGACAACGTAAATGTTCTTTTAAACGGATCTTGAAATTTCGAAATGTGCGTCCCACATAGAAAGAATGGCAAGATTTACAAGTTAATTTATAAATTCCAGATAAGTCAAAGGGATCTAATTTATCTTTATTATGAACAAATAACTTATGTAATGAAGAGGGGGTTTTGAAAGATACTTTAAAGTGGTCTTTGAGTAAGCTAGCCACTTTATAGGATGCTGTTCCAATAAAGGTAAGAGAAATGTATTTCTTACTGGTGGTTAGTTCATGTACCATATTAGGATTGTTAATATAAACTAAATTTTGTTGAATTTTATTTTGTTTATGTGTTAGCATTTTATCAATAATATCTAGTTCAAAGTTGTGATCTATAGCAATAGTTTTAATTATATTTAGTTCCTTATTAAAGTTTTCCGTAGACAGAGGAACGTTTAATAGCCTCTCTAAGTAGCAATTAAAGGCAGCCAATTTATGTGTTGCTGGATGGTTAGAGGTATTGTCTATAACTGTGCCTGTATGTGTTGGCTTTCTATAGATGTCAAAGTTGAACTTGTTATTATTGTGTGAGATTTTAAGATCTAAAAAGTTAATAGATTTGTTTATTTCAATTTCTAATGTGAATTTAATATTAGAATGTAAGTCGTTAATATAAGTCAAGAAGTCATTTAATGAGTCTAAGTTACCTGACCACAAAATCAAAATATCATCAACATATCTATAATAGAATTTCACATTTGAGTGGAAAAGGTTGTTTTTAAGGATTTTTTCTTTTTCAAAATTGTGCATAAATATGTCTGCTAATATTGGGCTAAGTGGAGATCCCATAGAAAGTCCATTTGTTTGTGAAAAAATTTCATTGTTGAATGAAAAAAAGTTTTGTTCTAAACAAACCTTGAGAAGGTTCAAAAATTCTACTAGTTCAATATCAGACATATTCGAACTTGACAAATGTGATTCAACAAAACCTAGAACTTCTGGTATAGGAATATTTGTGAATAAGTTTGATACATCTAAAGAGATCAAAGAATCTGTATCATTAATGTGAACATTTTTGATGTTGTTTACAAGTTGTACACTATTTTTGACTGTATGTGTAAAGTGATCTTTATAATGGATTTTGAGTATGTCATTCAACCACTTTGATGTATAATATGTTGGTGAATTTATATATGACACGACAGGGCGGATTGGTATGTCATCAAAATTGTCAGATTTGTGTATTTTGAGAAGGCCATATAGCCTAGGTATTAATTTGTGATCTGGTTTGAATTTATTAAACAAGGAATCATTAATCAAATGTGTACAATTTTTAAGGGTAGTTTTAAATTTGGTATTATACTTATTTAAGGGGTTAGTGATTATAACGAAACTGTTAGTGTTTAAAAAGTTGTAAACTTTAGACAAATAATCAAATTTGTTCAGAATTAATAGACAATTGCCTTTATCTGCTTTTGTCAATATTAGGTCATTATTTTTAATCTTTTTATTAATGTTTTTAATTAAATTATCATTAAAAGTGCCTCTTGAAGAGAGATTATTTAATAACGTTTCTTTTTCTTTTTTGCATATGTTAACTAATCCACATCTAAGATCTTCTTTATTATCAATTTCAAAGTTTTGTAAAATGGACTCTGCTTCTACTGCTAGTAGTTCTAAGTTTTTATTAAGTGAAATGGCATTTGATCTAGTTGGATTAAATTTTATACCCTTGTTAAGGAGGTCAATTTCAGTTTCTGTAAAAGTAGTATCAGAAAAATTTTGAAGAGGAGTATGAAATTTATGTGAACTTTGATCTGAGGGATTGTTATTAACATTGTTATTTTTAATTTTTAGTTTGATTAATTTTTCATTCAAAGTTTTCATCTTATTGCATCTATCATAGTTAACCAAATTATGTACAAAAGACATGAAATTGTCAAAATATATAAAAGGCCAAACCTCTTTTAGACGGTCATAAGTTGTTTTTAGACGTAAATCTAAAAAGTAGAGTTTTCTATATTGTGTCCTGATTTCTTCTTTCAAAAGTAAGACTTTTGTCAAAATGCAGAATACTTGGCCAACAATGTAAAGATTTAATTGTAATTTCAAAAAAAAAAACATATTAAATAAGGCAAATAAACAAGGAAGAAAATATTACAGAATTAAAAAATAAATTAATAAAAAATAAAACGACCATTTCGCCAGTGGCGTAGATTTTAGAGGCGCAGAGCTCTTTTTCGGCCCAACAACAAAAGGATTTATAGTTTGGTATCAGTAAAAGTGAGGATATAACGTCACATTCCATAGGCGTACTTTGCGAAATAAGTTTCTGTAATAAAATCACGGCATATAAAATGGTATATAGGAAGGTTGTAGATTAAATTTTCAATAAAAAAAATAAAGCTTATGATTCTGACAAAATTGTTGCACTTTAACATTGAACGAATTAAATTTAACCAATAAATATCCTCGTTAATTAATAGAAGAAATCTTCTAGGTAAGCCGCTGACGCTTCGAGAAACTACCGTTGAGTCATAGAGATGGAATTTTCGGGAGCACCCAGAAACGACGAGCACAGAATTGGCTTGGTATAAATAACTGACTCATCGGCGTACAGTTTAGTTTAGTTCAGAGTACTGGAATGAAAAGTTAAAGTGTAATAAATAAATTAGAATTGTTAGTTAGTGTCTAAGTATTATATAAATTAATTAGTACGTCTTAAATAAATTGTAAATAGTGTGTTTCAAATAAACTATAAATAGATTAGATTATTGTCACATTGGTGTTAGAAGTGGAATTGAAAATAAATAGTGGACAATAATGGCTAAAAGTGGCTGAATTGCGCCTTTGAATGATGCTCCAGTTGCCAGATATCTGTAACAAAATTAGGATAAAAATAAAAATATATACCGGGTGCCCGTTTTCAATTTTTCAATTTAATTTTCAATTGGACTCAATCTTTTATTTTACTGAACTTATAATAAAAAACTTAGAGGTAATTGCCATTAAGCAAAGTATTGAGTATAGCTGTATTAATATTTTTCTAGAGTTCAAGGTGAGAAAGCAGTGGAAGTATTTACGTGACCAATTTTCTATTGAATTGAGGAAATATCCTTTACCAAAATCTGGAGATCCTGCTGACGATGTGCCTGCATCAAATGGCCATATTTTTCACTACTGCTTCTCCTGAAGGACATTGTTAAACTGAGGACAACGAGCGGAAATTTGTCGAGCACGCAGTCGACGCGGTAAACCCAGATGACAGACCAAGAAGAAAGTCAGTCTGTTGAATGTGACGAGAATAGCGATAATGAAGACGCTTTTCAAGCTAGTGAACAGGAACAAGAAAATGCCATAGAAACTAGCATAATGTCACCTACTTCAACCAAAACAACCTCGATTCAGACTCCTGTTACGACCAAAAAATGACGGGAAATACCTGACAATATTGGACATAGAAAGACGCAATTTATTTGAAAACAGAATACTATCTTTTCGTTGTCACGTACAGAAATTAGTGGAACAATATTCCTACCAACTTTACACTTGTCCTCGTCCATTTTCTTCTACATCATCTCATTCTAGTGCGCCTTCACCTGGTTATCACAATATAGATCAAAATGACCATACATCCGTTCCTTAAGCCAACTTAACACTTGTCCTCGTCCATTATCTTCATCATAATCCCATTCTAGTGCGCCTTCTCCTGGTTATAAGAATGCCTACTCTTCCGTTTCCTTAAGCCAACAATCAACCACGTCCCAAAGTAATCTTGCTAATGTTCCTAGACCTCTTAAAAGTAACCAACAACAAAATATAACTGACAATAATACTACAGATTACTCTTTTCTATTGCCCAATGAGAATATTTCTCCATGGATGTAATTTTATAAATTGTACATTGTGAACAAATTCAATAAAGTCAATTTTTTTCGAAACCCTAATTTTGTGTTATTCCGAAGATCATTCCAGTATCTATACATTAACTAAATAAGTACTTGCAAAATACATTTACAACAAAACTACTTACCTAAATGTTATAACAAGCCTTTCTTCCGGAAAAATAGGCTGCTTATGTAGATTATACACCAGTTTTTGGTTAAACGATATTTCACTTTCTCTAAAATATAATTAAAAGTCTCTCGAGTCATTCTCATATATTAAAAGAATCGTTCACTACATTTTGAAATAGATGATGATATTCTCCATAAATTATTCTTTAGCGATTAAGAGAATGTATACCAACTCTCTTTCTCGTCAGTTTAGAACAGAATCCAAAGCAATCAGATGGTCATCGGAAGAAGACATTCTGTTAAAAGTTGTAGACGCAACTGAGAACGATTTTTCTTCCTTTTACAGGTATTCACTCTGTACCATTTAGCCGCGAGACAACGGCGCAGATCGGCGCTGATTGCCGGTAAGTGGATATCTGCTTCCACTGTGTTTGTACCCTTTTCATTCTAACAATTTATATAGAGATAACAATATTTACAATATGTACATGAAAAGGTTCTGGCTAAATTTCAATTCGTCGTGTCTTCAAATGTTCCCCAAAGTGTATTTCGTCCGTCGGTTCGGCGTGGCTTGGTGGTCCAGGATAGTGTGGCGAAGATGAGACAAGAGCTTAGGTTACCTTTACGGTGATAAAAGTCACTCGAAGTCAGTACTTTTGCAAGTAATTGTTGGGACGTCGGGAAGCCTACAGAGTCAATACCTCTGCAGGAGCAGAAGAGAAGAGTCTTGCTAAGTCAATACCTTAGTTCGGCTGACGAAAATTAAACTTGGAGGCCTTTATATACTTATCTCTGCTTGGCAAAAACGGCTGCATGCTGAACCGTAGGCGTCCCTAGAACGGTGTTACTGGGGAACATCGTTACAAATGTATTATCCAAAACAATATCGGAGTTGGCTGGATTTTTTTTATAATGTTCTGGGGCTTATTTTTTTAGTTTTGACGGAGGTATATTGCCAAATTTTTGTTACTGTAATTCCAGCATTAACCTATGTTTCATCTAAATAAAATACCTATTTATGCTGATTCCTTGCGTTCCCTATTTTCCTTAAATAAATGTCTCCACTCAACGATTTCGTTTTTCTCTGTTAAAAAACTGTTTCTGTCAAATCTTTTGTAACGAAAATAAATGAAAATATGGTATATTTGGAAGGGTAGGGAAGCTATTTTCTATTTCCAAGTGTAATTTTTTGAGTGTAGAAATTTCGTTTTCGAAAGAAACAATAATGTTTCTGCAGAAAACAAAAGTAGCAGAAGAAAAGTAAAAATAGTATTATCAAGATTTTATTTCATCCTAAAAATAATGTTATTTTTGAAAAACATTCGTTCTAAATTAAGAAGAATTACTCAAAGACCGTGCCTCAGAAAAGGTCTACAGCTTTCATTGAAGATTGTAATTGAGAATGTATTGCTGAGCATTCCTAATAAGAACGGTACAAGCATGGCGTTCTCCTTAAGAAAAATTAAAGCTAGAGTGTTGGAAAATAATTTTCTATTTCTGCTGTTTTTTCGCTAGATTTAGTCCAATGCCTGACAATATATAGTCTGAGAATTAGTCGTTTTCTTTTATAGTGCATTTTTGCCTACAAGATAAGTCGACGAAAATTATTGTTGATACTTTTGGGGTTAAAATTCACTCGTAAGGGGGTGAATTAGGGAGAGTATTATTATTATTATATTATATTACTTTTAAATTTACACTGATTTTCCATATTCTTTCAAACTAATTAACTTATTTTGTTTATGAGTATTTCAAATATTTTTTACCGGCGAAGTCCTCATTTTCACAGTTAAAAAATACTCTATTTTAAGTATTTATCCTTAGCAACCAATAAATCTCATCTTCTGCCAATCGTACAAAAAAAATTTCGGTTTCTACCAAAACTCTTAAAAAAATTGATTATTGTCCGTTTAGATCGACCTTGCGGCTCACAGTGAAGACGTGCAGTGCTGTTGCATCCGAACGATTCCTAAAGCCAAAGCTGCGCTGATGTCACCCACTTGACCGATTCGCGCTCTCAAGGTCACGTCGGCCTCGGTCACAGCCCACTGCTCCCGAACAATTATTTTCGCTGTTATTGTTGTTCGTTATAATAAATATGTACTTTGAAATGCACAATCATTATTATCTTCTAACTAAATGGTGTTCTGCAGTCTCGTAGCCAAATGTTGCAGGATTTGATTGAACGGTCCGATTATATTAACGTGGATTTGATCGAAATGTTTTCTCCAGTAGGATTGATAAAGATAATCTAGAAGGCATGGAGTCACCTGAATTTAATTTAACGAAATGCTGTAAAATTTAAACCTAACCTCACAATCTTAAACGAAGTCCAAGGAAATCATTATTAATACCAACGTAAGCGGGAGTTTAATTTTATTTTTCTTCCCATTAGTAACTAACCCCCTGAGATTTTTACCATCGCTTTCTTATATGTCTATTATTATAAAATAAAATTTATTTTATTTTAATAAATTCATATTGGCGCACAACGTGGGGCATTGGTGAAGTAGGTGTATGTGACACACAGTCCTAATCAAATTGCTTTCAAGAGTTGTATGGTGTTAATACCTTCGGATTTATTCTTAAAAAAAAACGGCAGTGCACTTTATAAATAATAGAATAAAATAAAAAAACTTGAGCGACCCTTTATCGATTCGCCCATTCTCTCTTCTGTCAACCGTACACACTACACACCCAGAACAGGAGCACCAAAAATGAAACGGTCTGACCTTATTGTTTACGTTGTCTGCGAACAAAAACGGGACAATTCAGCCGTAGCTCAATATCATTGCTCGCCTCGGAGACACTCGACTCGCTCTTTACAACTATTTTTCCTTTGTTCTTTATCTAATAAAGCGGTTTTATCTTCGACTCGACACTATACTTCGGTATTATGGAGGGTTCCACGGGGATAGGCCAACGGAGCGTATCGTAATGGAGACTATTTCGGATTCGGATCGTTTGTTTAACAAGTTTGTAGCGTTTTTAATTGACTACTTACCAATAAGAGTGCGGTTTCTAAAATTAGCAGTTTTTTTTAACAATATACTCTTAATGGAGTATTTTAGGTATGACAATCCTAATTGACGATGGGTTTAGTACTCTCGAGTCTTTTTACTTGATTTGTGTTCTGTAGGAGGTGGATGTCTCAACATTCACGATGTCTCTGTTCATTATTTCTGACGAACCTGATGATAGCTCATAAATTATTAAAAAATTATCAAAAATTATCAAAAATTATCAAAAATTATCAAAAATTATCAAAAATTATCAAAAATTATCAAAAATTATCAAAAATTATCAAAAATTATCAAAAATTATCAAAAATTATCAAAAATTATCAAAAATTATCAAAAATTATCAAAAATTATCAAAAATTATCAAAAATTATCAAAAATTATCAAAAATTATCAAAAATTAACAATTATAAAAAATTGTTTGTCGTAGGTTATCTTGAAGTAAGCCCACAAGAAAAAAACGCACGCTGAGAGGTCTGGTGAACGGGAAGGCCACGTGATGTCCCCATTTCGAGAAATCACATGATTTCTAAATAACCTGCCTTCGCAGAGGCGCGCACGCAGAAAACATGGCTGATAGCGCTCTACCACCTCCTAATGATAGACGCGGTTACCGGGTTTTCTAAAATCGTTCGTTGTTCTCTACTCTGTATTTTACAATAGAATTTCGTAAATTGTTTTCTTCATTATTATACCCTTCAAGAAACCAAAATTTTTAATATTCATCCAAATTTAAAAAAAATTGTACAAAATCTTTCTCATTAAATTTTAAACAACTTTTAAAAATTTCTGTCCTTCCAATGTCACGTTTTTGTCCGTACGAAAAGTCAAAAACGAAAAATAATACTAAATTTTTAGAAAAATTCAATCTTTATAAGGGTAGGAAGCCTATTGATTTTTAGAACAGTCTGATTAAAAATGGGGGGTTAAAATTAAAAAAAAAAAATTAAAAACGAAAAACAATATCAACTCGAAATTTTCAGTAAATCAAGCTATAGAATAGGACGAAAGCCAATTAATTTTTAAAAAATCTGAATAAAAATCGGAAGTTTTAAAATTTAAAAAAAATTCATAAGTCAAAAACGAATAACAGTTTCAAGTTGAAATTTTAAAGAAAAATCAAGCTCTGCAAGGGGACGAAGCCTATTGATTTGAAAAATAATCTAATGAAAAATGGAGGGGGGGTTAAAACTTTAAAAAATCATAAAACAAAAACTAAAACCAATATCAACTTAAAATGTTCATGAAAAATCAAGTTCTTCAATGGGACGAAGCTAATTAATTTTTAAAAAATCTGTTCAAAAATAGGGGGTTGAGTGTAGTTGAAATTTAAAAAATAAATTAACTACAAAACGCGATATCAACATAACTTTTTTTTAATTCAATCTCTATAAAGGGACAAAGATGATTGATTTAAAAAAAAATAATTAACATGACTTTTTTATTTAAAATCAAACTCTATGAGGGAATAAAGCTGATTGATTTTATAAAAATCTGATCAAAAATGAAGGTTTAAGGGGGGTTAAAATTAAAAAAAAAATCATAAATTAATAATGAAAAATAATGTCAACTTGAATTCTTCCGGAAAAGTAAAGCTTTTATAGGGGGGATAAACCCTATTGATTTTGAAAAATCCGATTATAAAAACGGGTTTAAAAGGGGGTTCTTATAGAATTTCAAGCATTATATATCTTTATTCTAGCTTTAAGCTTTGAAAATGATTTCTTTCAGTTATAACGTCTGAAAAACTTAGTGATATGGTTGAATATTTTACAATAAACAATTTTCTTTCTCTAGGCGTAGATAAAAATAAATAAAATTAATTAATATAAAAAAAAATTAAAAATAAGCTATAAATTTAGAGACACATCATTTTATTTTCGTATTAGTTTCAGCAAACCCTTTTACTTGATACCCATATCATGATGGGCAGATAATAACATTTTGTCCGTCATCTTGGGGCGTACGCCATTTGAATTTAGTCTGACGTCATTTTATTTATTTTTTTCATATTCTTCCCAACAAACCCTTTTAATTGATACTCATCATGGGGGTGCAAAAAAATAACTAGCCCGTCATCTTTGAGAGTCCGCCATATTGGATTTAGAATGACGTCACCCAGCTACCCATGCATTGTCATCCAAACTAAACGTGCATTCAAAATTTCAGCTCAGTCGGTTGGGAATAACTGTTTTAAAACAGTTGCAAGACATGACCTAAAAAAACATACAAACATTGCAACAATAATAATAAAAAATAAAAAAGTTGTAAAAAAATGAAAAAAAAAATAAAAATAATAAAATTAAAAATTGTACAAAAAGCAAAAAACAAATAAATACAAAAAAAAAGACAAAAAAAAACAAAAAATATTCTTTAAACTGTGGTCTAGGTCACGCCTCCTCCGAAAAAACTATTTATTAATTTAATTAATTTTAATTACAATATAATTTACATGTATACAAACTGGGGTGCAAGAATAAATTGAATTTGAATATTCATTTCTAAATAGCCCTTATATCGCCGCCATAACCTTTTTATCCACTTTTCATCCACCACAGCAGTATTCCATTATTAAGTCCCTGTTCTTTAATTGTATTAACTTATTTGAACAGTATAATACTAAATAAATAAAAACAGTACACCCTATAAATCGAATTTCTACAACGAACTAGTTACAAACTGAGATCAATCGTTATCCAGCTCGAAAACTGAAAGAAGCCGCTTCGGCTATAAATCACAGATCACAGACATGCTTTCTCGTGCTGGATCTGCAATTTTCGAGTGGCGCCCGGATAAAAAGAAGTTGAGGATCCCATCCTGAAACACCAAAAAGCTCGGCGGCAAATCCTAACGGCAAACTTACGGTGCTTCAGTTATTCAAGGGTTGCATTTCTGTGCAGCGAAGTGTTACGTTCAAAGGAATGTGGCTTTGAAAGAAAGTAATAAAAATTTAAATATCGAAAAATATCGTATGGTGCATAATTTTTAATATTATCGAGATGGGATATTTTTCACATAATTGTGTAATTTACACTAGCAGTGGTATTTTAGTGGTCCTCTGTTTGGTGAAACACTAAATTCTTCGAATAATTGGAAACTAAATTAATTTTGAAAAGGTTTATTTTTGAATATATAAAAAAACAATAAACAATAAATATGGTGCATGAAGTTTTGGTTGATGAGTGGATGATTTGACGTGGAAAATCTTGGTTGTTTATCTTGGTCTCTCTGGCCCAGCAAGCAACGGCGGTCCTTTATATATTCGACCCAATCTTCCTACTTGGATCTTCGGATAATCCTGTAAAAATTTACAAAAAAAATAGTATATCCTAATTAATAACAGTGACGTTATTAAAAAAGAAGAGACCAGATGGTTGTCACTCTAAAAACACTACATGTAACCAAAAAATAAAAATAATGACACAAATCGTCAAGCATGAAAGAGCAACTGAAATGGGTAATTATTGGGAAGACGCCCTTTTCTTAATAATCCAAATTTTTTTTCAAAACTTACGTTTTAGGCTTTAGGAAGGATAGTAATCTTCAAATTTATCTGCGGAAACTCCATACATTTTACTTTTTTTTTCTTTTTTATGTATTATTTAGGAATTTGAGGATCATTTATATAAGCTTCTTTTTAGAATTATATCTGTCCTGTCATACTGAAAACTGTCACGCCATTGCAAATGCGCGGTGTTGCCAACTTCTCCAATCCTAATCAATGAAAAATAAATGTAAAAAACTATTATTACACCACCGGTGGAAATCGCAAAAAATGTGATATTTTGGGTTCGATTAATTTTAAGAACTCGCGCGCGAATTTCGAAACGTCGCGTCGGCCGGGTGCGCTCGCTTCGCTCGCTCTCTTCTGTAGTGGTTAGGAGGTGGGTGAGTAGACGGCAGCGTATGTCTTATAGTGTAGATGTAAAAAATGCGCGCTCGGCCGACTTCGTGCGCGAATTTCGAAACGTCGGCCGGGCGCGCGCTCTCTTCGCTCGCTCTCTTATGAAGTGGTTAGGAGTAGGGTGAGATGGCGGCAGCGTATATCTTATAGTGTAGATGTAAAAAGGGCGCGCCCGCGCGAATTTCGAAACGTCGGCCTGGCGCGCTCGCTTCGCTCGCTCTCTTTTTTAGTGGTAAGAAGGTGGGTGAGATGACGGCAGCTTAATATTAGCAAGTTTCTTGTTTTACACTTTGTATATTCATTTTGAATTATACCCTAACATGTCAAATTTCTTAAATATTTGTTAATTAAAAAATGTTTAAATAACATGGCCATGGTATTCAAATTTATTACCTATTTATTTACTCCTGTAATTTTTTAGATGCGTGTAATTTTCTCTCTCTGTCAAATGATTTTTGAATATCTGAATTACTTTTAAATTTTAAAGTAAAAAAATATTAAACGTCGTAATTTTAAAAAATGTGTATCGGTGTACGTTTTAAATGTAGCTGAACGAATTTGGGGGTCTAACGTCACGGCTAACCCAGCAGAAATTAAACGAATTCGGCTATCCTCTTTAGTTGATGATAATCGTTGACTTTGGCCGTCATATATATGTTGTCAGATAAATAAATTTCCTTGTTTGAAAAAACTTTAAACACTTTTGGGTAAAGTAATTGAGTTTTTAAAAAGTAAACATTGTTTATTACTTTATAGATGTTGTAATATTAATATTCAGTCAATTGTGTATTACAACAATTTAAATAAAATTGGTAATTATTGGGAAGACGCCCTTTAAAATCGTACTATATAAAATGAGTACTTTTTAGTGTAACAATTTTTTTTTTTTCGAAATTCTGAGTTCTTAAAATTAATCGAACCCAAAATATCACATTTTTTGCGATTTTCACCGGTGGTGTAATTATAGTTTTTTACATTTATTTTTCATTGATTAGGATTGGAAAAGTTGGCAACACCGCGCATTTGTAATGGCGTGACAGTTTCCAGTATGACAGGACAGATATAATTCTAAATAGAAGCTTATATAAATGATCCTCAAAATTTCTAAATAATACATAAAAAAAAAGTAAAATGTATTGAGTTTCCGCAGATAAATTTGAAGATTACTATCCTTCCTAAAGCCTAAACCGTAAGTTTTAAAAAAAAATTTGGATTATTAAGAAAAGGGCGTCTTCCCAATAATTACCCTGAAATGTCATAAAAATCATTTGGAAGTTCTTTGTGTGCTCGCCAAACGAGACGCGAGCACCACAGGTATGTTTTCTCGGCACAGAGAAAACGATTTATACCACTGACGAATTTGATCAGTTTTATTAAGATTGTTTGAGTAAACAAAGTCTCAGGTAGCCTCAGATGGAGATACGGAAATTCCTGGGCACAAGGTGGCTTCGTACTCTACATTCCAACGGTAAAAATAACGGGCTTTAATCGTTGTAGCTAAGTTAGAGAATTTACGGAAGTTGAAGAGTTAAATAAGGTCAATATACACTTAAATAATAGCAACTCTTACAGCGGGTTGCAACAACGATCGTTAAATATCTAATGACTCGTTAAACCCAAATCTCTTACTAAAGATGCAGTACGGGTTAAATTTTTCTGTTAATTATTAACGACGACGTGAACTGGCAACGTTGCTTCCTCAGTCTCGTCTAAAATCTGATTTTTTCTACACCCGTATTATAATAATGCACTTATATGCCCATAATCCGTTTCATAATGATACCCATTATGATACAGATTTTTCATTACGATACAGATTTTTAATCAATAGAAACCTACAATTTTTCAATCAAGCATGCTGTTTGACGTTTGTCCTAGGTTCCTATGTAATTATTTTAGTTGTCAAAACGTATTAAATTTTCGTAGGTAGCTAAACTTCGATAATTATAATATTAAAATGTCTGATATTAGCGATATAGAAGACTCCTCCACACATATCGGAGAAAGCAGAAAATACAGTACAAAATATTTTACCGCAAAAATCTAGGGAAATACCAATACCTGAAGTAATACCATTAATTACAATTTTGTAGAATTTTTTATAGAAATACGAGTAATTACTGTTATTGTGTTCAATACCAATATAAATATAATATTTATAGGTCTTGATTATTTATCGGGTGTAGAAAAAATAGCGTATGCAACTCTCATGTAATGGTTATTAAAACACTCGCATAAACCATACGAAACTCGCCTTTGGCTCGTTTCGTATCCCGGTTAATGCTCGTGTATTAATAACCATCATTACATGATCGTTGCATAATATACTATACTTTGACAGATGTAAAACATTTTTTCTCTGAGCCGACTGTCTTTGCTTCTGTCTGTTAAAAAATATAAGTCGATGTAGAAAAAAGATAGGGATAGTGTTAACATTAATGTTCAAAGGAAATATAGGTTGTAACACGACCCCTAACGCCGCCTCTGTACTCTCGTAGCAGCTCCCGTGAGTGCGACGCCTAACAAATGACAGGGAGAGTGAAGTTTGCCGCGATCAATACAGATCGATTTGACTCTTGTTCAATTTACTTTATTTTATTTGTTACAATTACTAATTATCCAAATATAATCAACTTAATACAGTGCTTTATTTAATTATCTAATATCCAATATCCACGTTATAAGGTATGAATATTGAAAATTAAACCTGTTTACTTTGTAGGTATATTAATTCTTTGGAGTAATTCTTTACATTGAGCACAAGATCCATTGAAACACCTAGCATTACATTGAGTGAGGATGATTAACCTATTTTTTTAACCATAGCAGTAAAGGTTGAGCCTCAATTTCATTTTTTACTTTATTTGTAATTATTTTTTGAAAAAATATTACCAAATTAACTTCATTAATATAAAAATCTCCCGTGATCGGCTGTGAAGCGACAGACTGTCAGTTGGAAAAGCGCCGTTGCCAGTTTTAATCTCAGTTAGTTATATTTTCTTTAGCTAACGAGATATTTTAACAATCGTTTTTGCAACCGGCTGTAAGACAAACAGGTAAAATTATTAAATTATAGTACTTACGAAAGTTATTTACAATTTAGTATCAATAATTGAATACTTCAAAGCCCACCCCGGTGAAACTCTTGATATTGTGATATTCCGACCAAAATAGTCGAGGCAATCAAGCACTAAAAAAGCCAAAAGTTTGGAATATTTTATATTAAGACGGTTTTTTGCATGCGCTTCCAAAAATTTTTCGAAAAAATGTCCCTACTTTTTATCTTATACAAACCTGAAATTGCAGTGCTGCAGCCAAAAATGCATTTAAAAAATAAGAGACGGCTTTTGGAAAATTAAAGAACTTTGTAAATAAGAGTCAGAACTGGCCCAAATCGAGTTCCCAGGGTTTTCAAATTGACCCGCAGCCGACCTGGAGCTCAGGAACGCCAATGAATGTCATCTCCGTTGGACTCTCCCGAAACTCACGCGGGGAAGGATATAAACTCGTCGCCCGGGGGTTTTTTGTATCGCTGAATTTAAATATGGCATTGACGAACACCCCCCGGACAGCTGGTGAGCCGGAACCTAGACGTGGACGTCATCACCGAGAAATTTCTTGACAAGATCGCCAAAACAACCCGAAAATCATTGTAAGGGCGTTTTTTTGAGCGCCTAATCCATATTTCACGTCTAAAACGATTCCCTGAACACCTGGTGCACTGGAACCTGGACGCGGACCACATCTTCGTGGGTTTTCCTCACACAATCATAAAAGACGAACCGCAAATCGTTATGGGGGTTTTTTGGGACTTTAAATCCGAATTTCACGTCGAAAACGATCCTTTTAAGACATGCTGCACCGGAACCTGGACGAGGACCTCATCTCCGTGAGTTTTCCTCACACAATCGAAAAAGACGAACCGAAAATCGTTAGGGGAGTTTTATTGGGGTACTGAATTCAAATGTGGCATCGTCAAGCACCCCCTAGATACCTGATATACCGGAACCTGGACGTGGACGTCAACCCCGAGAATGTTCCTGACAGGATCGCCAAAAACAACCCGAAAATCATTGTGGGGGCATTTTTTGGGGCATTGAATCCAAATTTCACGTCAAACACGACCCCCTGAACACCTGGTGCACCAGAATCTGGACGCGAACCTCATCGCCGTGAGTTTTCCTCACACAATCGAAAAAGACGAACCGAAAATCATTATGAGGGGTTTTTTGGGGTGCTGAATTCAAATGTGGCATCGGCGAACGCCCCCCTGACACCCGGTGCGCCCGAACCTGGACGTGGACGTCATCCCCGGGAATTTTGCTGACAAGATAGCCAAAAACAACCCAAAAATCATTGTGGAGGCGTTTTTGGGGCTCTGAATCCAAATTTCACGTCGAAAACGACCCCCTGAACACCTGGTGCACTGAAACCTGGACGCGGCCCTCATCTTCGTGGGTTTTCCTCACACAATCGAAAAAGACAAACCGAAAATCGGTATAGGGTTTTTTTTGGGGCGCTGAAACGACCCTTCCAACACCTGGTGCACCGGAACCTGGCCCTGAAAGTCACCTCCGTGGGACTCTCCCAAAATTCACGCGGGGAAGGAGAGAAACTCGGCGCCCGGGGGTTTTTTGGGTCGCTGAATTCAACTGTGGCATCGTCGAACACCTTCCGGATACCTGGTGCGATCGAACCTGGACGTTGGTGGACGGGACCTGCACTTAGGAAAAAGTTTCTGTGCGTTTCGAGCGTTGGGAGAAAAGTGAAAAGCCACTTGGCAAAGTTCGGAGATCTCCTCGCTCTATTCAAACCCGGCATTTAAAATTAAACACGACTGGATAAGCTTTTTCGAGGGCCCCAAGCAAGAACTACACGTCAATGAATGTGTGAAATTATGAGACGATTTTCGGTTAGTCTTTTGCGATCGTGTCTGGAAAACCCTCAGCGACGACGTTCAGCCCGAGGTTCTGGTGCACCAGGTGATGGGAGGGTCGTTTTCGACGTAAAATTCGGATTCAGTTCCTCAAAAAGCACCCCATAATGATTTTGGGTTCGTTTTCTTCAATTGTGTGAGGAAAACCTTCGGAGACGACGTTCAGAGCCAGATTTCGGTGTACTAGGTGTTCGGGGGATCGATTTTGACGTGAAGTTTGGAGTAAACGCTCAAATAACGCCCCTACAATGATTTTTGGGTTGTTTTTGGCGATTTTGTCAGGAAAATTCTCAGGGATGACGTCTACGTCCAGGTTTGTGCGCATTAGGTGTCCAGGCGGTGTTCGCCTGTGCCATATTTGAATTCATCGCCCCAAAAAAAAAACCCCTTAACGATTTTCGGCCTGCACAACTGAGATTTTCAAAGGGCCAGTTCAAAAAAACCCGTAGGTGTGCGAGGGCCAAGAACGCATGTATTTTTTTGGCGGAGGGATCGATTTGTAAAACAGGTCGAGGTCTCCTATTGAGCTTTAAAAAAAAAAACAAGGTCGTCATCTTATAATGAACAAGGTCCTTCTATCGAACTCCTAAAATAGGCAATTAATACTAACTAAATGCAATTTTGTTGCTGAAAAATGTATAGTTTGACGTAGGAGAACCAAATTGGTAATGGGACAAAGGGCGGGTCGCTTGTATGTTGTGCAAGCTTGAACTACTCAGTCCATTATTATAGGTGGCTTAAAAATGTACCATCTATTATTATTAGTGTCGATATTTTTATAGGTTACAGTTCCCGTCATGCTTGCGTCATTTGCAGCAGCGCGTGTTGGACTTTATTGAAATAATTAGAGAAATAGCTGGTTGGACAAAAAATTCGCAATGAATATAGGTAATTTTGATATTGAAAAATGTATAGTTGGTAAATGAACAAAGGGCCAAGAAAACGACAATGGCGGGCCGTATGTTGTGCAGGCCCTGTCTAAATACATATTAAAGTTTTCGTTTACTTGATTATAGAAATAATAGTTTCACATCGCAATAATAATTATTATTAAAATTTACTTATTAAAGAATTATTTGCTTCCACATCCACCATATTCACCTGATTTAGCAGCCTCAGATTTTTACCTACTTCCAAAGTAAATCCTCCTTGTTTATCAGGAATTTAATATGATTAAGGATGAACAATAGTTTTCTGATTGTTTTTCCAATCCAGTACCAATAACAAACTGATGTTTTTAAGAATGTTTTGCTAGACACGGATGAACGCCGATTCCGAAAGGTTATTTATTTACGTCTGTAGATTCTTTTTGCACGACTTCCCGTGGAAAATAACAAGATAAATTATTACAGTTTGCCCGTGAAATTGAATCGAAAAATCGATTAAAACTAAATTAATGTAACGTGCGTTCTCGAAACTATCGAAGATACGGGGGAGGTCGTCTATAATATTCTTCTGTGGTAAACCATACCGCTTTGTTGATACAGTACGGTTGACCTTCATTTCGTGTTTAATAGATCCGAGATAAGAATTTGTTTTTTAATTACGAAGTTCATTTACGTTGAAATTTTTCATTAGCACGTCAAGCACGGCATGAAATTATAAAATATGGGGTGTTTAAATACCAGAAAATATTTATCTTTGACATTTACTCTATTCGATCATGGTCAACGATAGTGCGCGGAATTACAATGACAAAGAAATAAACGTGTCTTATTGTACCGAGTATTTACTCAGTTTGCTAGCTCGGCTGATGAAAATTAACACTCAAACAAAAAATAACATTCTACTCATCTCTTTGAATACTATTGTTTGGTATGGTTCAAGAAATCTTTAGTATATCATAAAGTAACAAATTTAAAAATTAATAACTTTAAAGAAAAAGGTCTACCAACCTAAAATTCAATTACATTTAAAACCTCTACATAGATTTATTTCTAACATAAAAATTACTGCAAAATTATAAAATAATTTTTTTTAATAAATGATCAAGTGAACGATTCTGAATATAACTGGTTTGATTGATACTTATATAATAAAAAAAAACATTTTTGACAATGTTTCCGAGCCTGTATCGAGTTACAAAATCGGGTAATTTCGATTCATTAGTTTATCTTATTACGAAGTTTAAAAAATGTTAGAATTAATATTAAATTTTTCATCTGCTTGGATTAGATTTGGAAGGAATTGGACATTATTTACCCTTGTCCACCGCTACCTTTTCATATAATTAATCTTCTTCACAGAACCTGCACAATGATGCTTCTTCTGCTAGATTGACGACTCTCACGTGCCTCCTCAAGCTACAGTGTCCTGTAAGAAGACTTACTGAAGATTTGACGTTTCTAATCCAGTAGGTCTTTCGTGAACTTGATGAACTGTTTGTCCTGTTTCAATTTCGGATAGTTGTTTCATCATTCCTGATATCCTTTTTGCATCCATTGCGTAATGGATGTCTTGCACAATGCCTTAGCAACTCCAAAGAAGGGTTCGGGACCTGTTATGGCCTTATCTGAGCCTTCTCGGGATAATTCGTTGGCCTTTTCGTTGCCCTGATATTCCTCGTGGCCTGGCACACAGGCTAGGGTCACCTTGGTTTAACTAGGTTTTCTACGCAGTCTTTAACCAGTCGTGATTTGATATCTGGTGAGAGAATTGCATTTAGAGTTGCTTGGCTATCAGAGTAGATGGCAATAGTTTGGCCTGATACTTGCTGATTTATTATTTCTATTAATTCAGCCTGGAACACTGTTGCATATTCTCCTATTCTCAGTAAAACTATTGTTTTCAACTTAAGTCCAAAGATTCCAGCACCGACTGCTTTCTGGGTTTTTAAACTGTCTGTATACCAGTTGAGTTCAGCTTGTATGGAAGGTGCCTGTTTCCAGGATTGTCGGGCTGCTTTTTGAATTTGTATGTGGTTATGGCTATATCAGTAGGCATTCCTAGAATATTATGCTTTTTTACTTGCTGGTATAGCCTCGTATCGTCAGCGCTATGTAGTTGGCTTATTGGGTTTTGTCCCTGCATTAGCTTGTGAATAGCGAACCTGGTTTCTCCTTGTATGAATATGTGCAGTGGCGTGAGGTTAAGTATAGTACTTTCATTGCTGAATGACGGTGAGCTGGGCTTTTGCACTTACCTGTGCATTTTTAGTTACCCACGCCGCTGCGCCATAGGTTATCATGTGTCAAATCACTCTTGAGTATAATCATAAGGTTATTTTGGGGCTTAGGCCCCACATATTCTTCTACAGCTTACGAGAGCTATTGTAGCTTTGTGTGCGAGTTTTTTAAGATGTCGATTCCAAGTCAGCCTTTGTTCAAATATGACTCCGAGGTATTTAGCTTCTGTCACAAATGGAATAACCGTGTTGTTCAGTACTAGTGGTATTAGTTCTGCAAGTACCCTTTTTTTGTGAATGGTACAACTGTTGTCCATTAGAATTAAACACAGCATTCCTCCTTGTGGACAGCCTTGTGTAACTTTTGCCTGCATGGTTGCCTGGATAAAATGATCCTATTCTATAAGCTGGCATTGCTCCATTGACATATTGTGACTGGGACGTGTATTTGTTCTAGAGCCTTCGTTATTGATCTAGTTGAGGCATTATTGAAAGCTCCTTTGATATCTAAGAAAGTGGCTATTGCGATTTCTTTGTCATCTAATGACTTTGAACGCAGCCTGTTTGGATCATCCAGCACTAGGTCAGTTGACATTCCTGGCTGGTATGCGTATTCGTTAGGATGGAGCGTATTTATTTTTATTATCTTGTTCCTAATGTGCCTGTCTATCATTATTTCTAGTGTTTTTAGTAAGAAGGACGATAGGCTTATAGGACGATATCTATTTGGCGTTTGATCTGTGACTATCTACTTTGGCAAGGTAAACTATTTTCGCCTTTTTCCATATTGCTGGGATGTATCTCCAGGTAATGCATACTCCAAAGGTTTTGCACAGATGTGGCATTAAGACATCCTTGCCCTTCTGGAGCAGAATTGGATATATTCCATCCATCTGCTTACTGGCCTAATATATAGGTTTGGGAATGTAGGTATTTAAAGACAGGGTAGGGTAATAAAAAAAAATAAAAATAAAATAACAATAACAATAAAAAAACAATCAGGTATTAAGTTTATTAAAGAAAACACTTAAATAATAAAGTAATAAACATTAAGATCATTAGCGTATTCAATTAAGTAATATAGTAATACATTTTGTGTAACAGATTCACTGCAGATAGTATCTTTGATTAGGTTTGTAGAATTTACTGTTTAAAATTTCCTTTAAGAGGCCCTTTACACAAATCACATATACGAGGATCGTTTTTATTGATGAGATATTTGTGGGTGATAGCAGTGTGGCCAATCCAAAGTCTGCAAATTACCACTTGACATATTATACATATATTTTTTGAAATACATGAAGTGAGGATAATGATTCTGATAAATAATAAGACTATTATTTCTAAGAGGTGGAACAGCATAGGTATAATTCTCCCGTGCATACTGATGTTCTTTAATAAATGGCGTCTTCTAATACTACTGCTGCGCCTACTCCATCGTCAGTTATAGAGGCATCATTGTAAATTTTATGAAAGTTATGATGTTTCTGTAGGATTCTCTTGAAATGCGAATTCATCAAAATGTCGTCAGTGTTTTTGTAGAATTGTGTTAAGAAGAGGTTTATCAAAGGTTGGGGAACAAACCATTAGGAATTTTTGACCACTGTAGTGTACGATGAATATTTTGAATTCTAGTAGAGAAGGGTGCGTGATTAAAATTATGATTAATAAGAGAGAGGATCTTTAATGAATTTAGGTATGTGGGAATTAATTTATGGGACGAAATTTTAGCTGTAGTCTTCTTGGCTCTAATGTGGGTTAATTAACTATGAATTGGGGAAGTTCTGTGTGCCCCTTAACAAATAATTTGGACCAGCTGAATCATTAGAGCGGAACACCCATAATCAAGATATCAAGCTTAGAATGTATTAATGATTTATATAATAGCAATAATGCACTTCGTTTTTTGTATGTAAGTTTTAATAAGTTTTAATCTCTATAATATAGATCTGATTTTTGTATTATAAACCAAAAAATTATCTTAAATGGTCGAATCTAGTCGTAGACAATTATATAAATAACAACAGGATATTTAGTGATAAAAAATGACCTTCCTAAAAATCCATCATAAAAATAAATTCGAACTGTGTCAATTAAAATTCATTCGGTGTATCTATCTTCCAAAAACAATCAAATTGAACTCCATCACTTTCACGGCTCTTGGCCGCAAACTAGGTTACTAGATTAGGAATCAAAATGAAATAAAATGAAACGGATACTAATAACAAACACCAAGGTGCAAGTATCAAAACAATATAAGTTTATTTTGAAATAAATCTAAGCAGAAATAATAAATATTATACGTAGATAAAATTGAAGATGTCATGGGCGAAAATAAAATAAAAATTATACGAGTTGTAGCCGGATTGCTGGTTTTATTTCGCAGTGATTTTATATTGGCAAACGAAATTGTAAAATGTATTGATTACATAATAGAGTCACGTCTTCAATATATCAACCTGCTCAGTTGTGACATAATCCGGAAGTTTTTAAACGAGGCGCCAATTTAACACGGATACTACTGTAAACTTTATTTTCTCCAAACATTTTGATTTAAAATACTTGAGCTTATTTTCTAATTTAGGTTACACTTTTAAAGAAGTAAATATCTTGATAAATAACCCCGTAGCCAAGATTTACTACTTTTCTATAGCAATAATTTTAAGGACAACTTGCGTAACTTGCTAAATTTTACAACAGTTAATGAAAATACTATTTATAAGTATTTAAACGAAATTAAAACGCAGGCTATAGGAATTGATGATTTGCAAATTAATTTTCATTTCGTATATTATTAATTCCTGTATAAAGAAATCTTTTTTTCCAGACCTTTGGAAAGTCACAAAAGTTTTTCCATTGCCTAAAAATAACAATATTAGTAGCTTTAGTGAATTACGTCCCATTTCAATCTTATCAGTGTCATCAAAAGTTCTGGAAATCCGGTTAATCGCTTTAAAACGGTTATAGTTTCTCTAGAAAAGAAAATATTGCATCTGAAGTATTTTTATTGGATTTAAGACCACAGTACCACCCCCAATATTCGTAACATGAACTAATTTTGACAGATGTCATTTATGTGTCATAAATTAAGAATTCCTTTGTTCAGCAGATGGAGCAATATTCCATATTTAATAGTTCTTTTGTTCAACAGATGGCGTAATAATTTTATTAATTCTAAACGGTAACTGTTATAAAATAACAAATTCATCACGCCTAGCTACTACGCGATAATAAGTAAACGAGTTCTTGACCTTGACAAATATTTTCGATGTAACAGGTATAAAAATAAAAGTTTGGGATTAAATTCGACACATCGGTACCTATATTTACTTAGGACCGATTCCACCGTTGTGTTAAACGGAGTTTAAAATGATATTTTTACATTAACAATGTCATTTTAATTTAATTTTATCTCATTTATATGTAAGTTGGCGGCATCGGCATACGGAAAACGTTTTTAAGAATTAAAAAAAAAACTTATTTTTCATAAACAATTGCATGGTCTATTAATTTTAGAAAAAAAGTTACTTTACATAAAAAGTTATGCATGGTCTAAAACCTAAAATTCAATCATCTGATAACAAATTTTATCAGTCGTTTGTCGCAAATATATATTATATTTTATATTGAGCAAAATTATATTTTTTGACAAACCTTGTAAAACAGACTGATAAAATTTGATATCGGGTGGTTGCATTTTCTGTTAGACCATGCATACATTTTTATGAAGAATTACTTTTTTTCGTAAAATGAACACCTAATAAAAAAGTTTTCTATTTGCTATCAACTTACATAGACATACTGTGTGTATGCAACTTATGACATATTGCTGAGCTAATGTTTTTGTAAGAAAAAAGAAATTAATCATAAAATTTTACTTCATTTGTAGAGTCGTAATTTATGTTTTCATATTTGTACTTTTTTTTATCAATTTAGAATTACAGTACTATTTTCAATTATTATTTTAGATTAATCAATAAGAAAAATAAGCATTTTTGAAATATTAATAACTAAATACAAATTAAACAACAAATGAATAAAAGAGCATTTAAAACACGTTGACTGCCGAAGCAAATGTTGTGGTCGGGTCTGCTGAGCCGAAGTAGTTTTTCTAAAAATTTAAGTCTGTTTTTACGTTTTAAGAGCAAAGTAGTTTAAGTAAATACTCAAGTAAACTACAATATCTAATAGAAGCGTGAATAAAATATATAAACGCGGCGCAGGATTAAATTATTACATTGTTCAATATTTTAATTTGTGTTGTAGACACGTAAACAATTTCTAAATAAAAGTTATATGAATTTCAAAAATAGGTATTTTAAAGATATTTTTAGATGTATAGGATTTTGCGTTTTTGTCTGACAAATAAAACGGTATATTTTTTAAGTAGAAAACCCTGTATTTTACTTCAGTTTTAGAATGCTTTAGTAATACTGTATTTAA
Organism: Psylliodes chrysocephalus; assembly: GCA_927349885.1. Taxonomy (NCBI): domain Eukaryota; kingdom Metazoa; phylum Arthropoda; class Insecta; order Coleoptera; family Chrysomelidae; genus Psylliodes; species Psylliodes chrysocephalus. The sequence continues at coordinate 10,547,369 of OV651821.1, forward strand.
CCCTAGAATAAAGTCTAGCTAATTGGTTCCTACCACAGCCATTTAACTAATTAAAAAAAAACCCTAGAATTTTATTAACAAATATTGCAGGGCTGCCAATAAATAATTTTTTTTATGAAATTAGAGAATGATTCAGACCCCAAATTAAATTATCATTATTTAGGTAGGTTTAAAATAATTTCAATTTTTTTTAAAATGTAGTAATAAGATACTAAGCTAACGAATAGTGATAATAGAACTGGATTATTTTATACAGTGTGTTTTGAAAAACAAGTCTTAAATATAGCTAATTCCAAGTTCAATTTATTTAATTTTTTTCAAATGCCACACCCTGTATATTATTTAAGCATAAAATTCCTTATAAATTAACATATCCAACGATACCAATAAGTTAGTCAATAACACATATACAGGGTGTCCCATTAGTGCGTAATTGATCGATAGCAGTTTTATAATAGAAAATACGAAAAAAATTAATATAAAAGTTATGACCATATTTAACAATTATTTATAAATATACAGGGTAATCCATAAACGATTGTCTGATCAAACCTATACATTTTTAAAGCAAAACACCCTGCAAGGTAGTTATACATATTTGACTGTTTTCACATCGTCGAACAATAATTTCAATTTCATTCATTTGCTATGTTGTATATAGGGTGTGTCAAAATGGTCACGATTTTCTCAATTTTAGAATGGAACACCCTGTATGTTATGCCACCAATTAATATAATATTCCATTGAAAAAAAATTAAACATTTGTAACCTCGCGTGTTGACACACCCTATATATAACATAGCAAATGAATGAAGTCAATTAAAATTATTTGACGACGTGAAAACAATCAAATATGTATAACTACCTGCAGGGTGTTTTGATTTAAAAATGTATAGGTTTGGTCAACATCTCGTTTATGGACCACCCTGTATATATAGGAATAATTTTTAAATATGGTCATACAACTTTTATATTAATTTTTTTCTTATTTCCAATAATAAAACAGCTATCGATCAATTACGCACTGATGGGACACTCTGTATATATGTTATTCTCTAACATGTTAGTATCGTTGGATATGCAAATTTATAAGGAATTGTATGCTAAAATATTATATCGGATGCTGCCTTTGAAAAAATAGAGTAATTTGACTTAAAAGTAACCATATTTAAGACACTTGTTTCAAAACACTCGCTCTAAAAGAATCCAGCACTATCACTACTATTCGTTATCTTAATGTGCTATAAGTCAGTGTATTAAACAATTTTGAAATCAATGTAATCCTACCTAAATTATGATAATTTAATTTGGGGTCTGCATCTATCTCTAATTTAATAAAAATTTAATTGCTTGGCAGACCTATTCTAGGGTTGAATACAGTATTACCAAACCACTCTAAAATTGAAATAAAATACATGTTCTATTTTAAAAATATGCCAAGCAAAAATGTAACACCCTGTATATATCCAAAAATATTTTTAAAATATGTATTTTTTAAATCCATATAACTTTTCTTTGAAACATGTTTGCGTGTCTTTAACTTAAATTAAAATATTGAACAATTACGCACTAATGGGACATACACACGGGTACATACACATAGCAGACAACGTGTTAACTCAGAAATAGGATTCCTTATAAAGATAAAATAACATTCAGAAGAAGAAAGCAAAGACCGCCAATATTACGTGCGTATCATACAATGATGCCAGGTCATTCGAATTTAATTTACACCGGAATGCAATAAAGTTCCTTCCCTTTCCTGCATTTCACAATTGTATATTTCACCCACTTTAAAATCAAATTCGTCCTAGAAAGAATTGTGAAATTATCGTATAAGAGTGAGATTACAGAACGTCTGCAACTTTGCAAATCTGCAAATATGGCGTACTTACAAATGCAAGTATTCCAAAAAATATCTGCAAATTCGCAATATTTATTGTGGTTTATTACCCCCAACAACACTAAACCCAAATTTGGAATACGAAGTCAGTTATATTTGCAGATTTTCAAAGTTGCCGCAATATTTGCAGATCTGCAAAGTTGCAGACGTTCTGTAATCTCACCCTAAATCGATAATCTGGCAACGTATTCAACAATTGTTCATACACAGGCAAAATCAATCGATAATTTGGAACCAAACGAGACAAATATATATGAAAATCACGAAACAATAAAAGACGGCATACAGCTGTATCACTGTTTCAAAAATTGGTACCTCTAAACAATCATTTACCTATTAAAACCATCTCTAAAACATTTTACTTTTGAGTTGAATGTCTCTGGTTGAAGATTTGTTTGTTTATTTTTCAATTGCTAATATGCTAATATAACCCTACTAGTCACCAAGCAAACCGTGGACGTAAGTGCGTAAGACAGATCAGTGATCACCGATCAGACGTAAATAAAGTGCGCTACTTTTAATGGCGGCCGCTCCTTGAGCGAAATGTCAAAATACACCGTTCATACGTGCCACTCGAGAGCGCTACCAGATCGATCAGGTAGCATGTGGCGCGGATGAACGCAGCCATTTACAGGAATTCATAGAAAATCTCTAATTTGACAAATAAATTTATCAAATATTATTTGTTAATCGTATTTCCAGTTAGATTTGAAAAATACGCAATAAAATTTAGAAATATTTTGGAGGGATACTTGGAAAAATATGTAGAATGAAATCTCCTACTTTTTAGCCTCTGGTTTTAAAATCACTTTTTATGATTTTTTTTAAAATTCAGTGTATAAACAGGACAAATAAAAAATAGGAGATTTCATTCTCCAAACCTTATACTTTAAGCTGGTAGAAGATTCATTTTAATACATTTAGCGGGATTTAAATGCAATCGGAAATGGTGAACCCTTGCGTCTTATATGAAAAATACAGTGATACTGCGGCCTTAAAACCAAATTTTTAGCAATGTAGGGCAACAAAGAAATAGGCCTATAGTTACCAGAAACTTTTTTATCACCACCTTTAAATAAAGAGTATACTTAAAATTTAGTAAATCGAATTTTAAAATTTAATTTAATTTAAAATAGGTAGCTAGTTTATCATTATCAATACATAAAATCATGCATATTAAAGATAATTTTATATGGAGTGGGTACACACCGGCTAGCCTATAGCTCCTAGCACAGTGACACTATTTTAACGACTACTGATAATATTTACGTAGCGCGTAAACATGTTTTCAACCCAAACCAATAATAAATAAAGTTTTAGTATCGAAAGTTAACATTTGCGGCGTTGGCAAAGGTCATAATCAGATTTCGCGATTTCGCGAATATATACGAAGTTTTCAGTCGTACGACTACCGGATAACCGGAATGTTTAAATAAACAGTTTATCGTCGCTTTTCCTACCGATTTTTCACGGAACGACGCGAATATTATTGATAAGTGTTTTGCGTAAAATGTATAACAGTGTATGTAACTACATAATTATTGTTTAATCAGTTTTTTTAACATTAAAAAAAAACTTCTTTGGATTGACGATACAGGTAATTCATTTTAAGTCTGTAAATGCAGTTGTCAATGAACTTATAGTTATTTCTGTCATATACGAGGGATGGTGATAAAGCGAAATATATAAAACAAATTTATTTAGTTTTATAAGTGATTTAGAGAATTTACATTCTGATATTAAAGAGTGGGTGGAAAATGATGCCTGATGATATTAAAAATTGTCATTTTGAGACTTTAATCAGTGTGATAGAATGGTTGTATTTGCAACAATTTTCAACATAATTAAATTTAATGAAATAAATGTAATTGCCCAGCAAACATTTTGGTGTAATTTGACGTCGATACTACCATCTGGTGTCCCTCAAGGTTCACATTTGGGACCTCTACTTTTTAATATATATAACAATGACATCCAAAATTGTTTTAAGAATTCTCAGTTCCTTTGCTTTGCTGATGATTTAAAATTATTCATGCGTGTAAATTCCTTACATAATTGTATTTGCCTTCAAAAAGACTTGGATAACTTGGTCCAATGGTGTAGTACTAATGGAATGGAATTAAATACAAGTAAATGTCATGCAATCAATTTCAACAGAAAACATAGTCCTATTGAATATATCTATAAAATCAATGACATAACACTGGATACTATTACAGGTGAGTGAAGTTGGCCCCCCCCAATGATATTTTTCAAAAAAAAACTATTGCACCAGAATGCACTAGTGATGCACCAATATGCACCACTAATTATTTTTTTTGCACCACTTTCCTTGAGAAACTACAGCTGTTTTTTTGTGGGGGGGGGGGGCCAAATGAACGCTGGCCCCCCCCCAGTGAAAATTTTAAGATTTACTCTAATGCACCAGTTAGCTCTTGTAATGCACTCATATGCACCACCAATAAAACTTTTTGCACCCCTTCCCTTAAGTAGTTATAGCCATTTATTTACCGTGAAGTTGGCCCCCCCAATAAAGTTTTTGCAAAAAAAAATATTGCACCGGTATGCACTCCTGATGCACTCATATGCACCACCAATAAGAGTTTTTGCACCCCCTCCCTTCAGTAGTTACAGCAATTTCTTTGTCGTGAATTTAGCCCCCCCCAATGAAATTTTCGCAAAAAAAATTATTGCACCGGTATGCACTCCTGATCCACTCATATGCACCATCAATAAAACGTTTTGCACCCCCTCCCTTTAGAAGTTACAGCGATATGTTTATTGTGAATTTATCCCTACTTATGAAGTTTTCGCAAAAAAAACTATTGCACCGGTATGTACTCCTGATGCACTCATATGCACCACCAATAAAACTTTTTGCGTCCCATCCCTTAAGTAATTATAGCTGTTTCTTTACTGTGAAACTAACCCGCCTCCCCCAATGATGTTTTCGTAAAAAAAATATTGCACCGGTATGCACTCCTGATGCACTCATATGCATTATCAATAAAACTTTTTGTACCCCCCTCCCTTTAGTAGTTATAGCAATTTATTTAACGTGAAGTCCACCCATATTGCATTTTATCTACTGCTGATGCACTTTTCGGTTTTTTTCATCTATTTATCGTAGAATCTGAAAAGTACCCAAAACCCTTCAAATGCGTCAAAATTGGGACATATTTACGTAAACTATAATCGATACAAATTCCCAAGAATGTTCACCATTCGGGATGAAATCTTCAAGGGTGTACTGTTTATATTGACACTATTAAGACGAACAAGAGATAAAACTCATTTTTGAGGGAATAAATCATTTTGATTATCGCTAGAAAAATGGTCTTCAATGTCTGGTAATTGCTTTGTCGCTGTTATCTATTTTTTTTATTATAGCTTTGTATTAAACACAATTAGATTAGTTATTATGGTATTTATACTATAAACACAGTTTTAGCGTTTTATTTAAAAATAGTTTACAATTTAATGTTTTTACCGAGAAATTTCATTATATTTTTATATTATTAATTTGTAATAAATCCTTTAGACAAAAAATAAATTTCTAAAACGTTTTTTTTACAGGAATCTCATTTTTTTTTTTAAATTACACCTATTGAAGGCTATTTTGCCTTTAGATGGCAAATTTTATAATCAATCTGACAAAATGCACCATGCATTTTTAAAATTATGACCTTTTACATAAAAAAGTTTTATAATAAAAATTAATTGGGAAAGATGTAAATTTAAAACATAGATTCCAAAAAACATAAAACATACGATACCCTGTATGTCCATTTAAAAAATCAAACCTAATGATATTTTTATTAAACCGGAAATCAGCCTTATTGTTTAAGTCTTAATTTAAAATTATGTCTAGTATGTTCCAAATTTGATCAAAATCGCTCAATAAATTATAGAGATATTAACGTAGTCATAGTCTCATTGTCCCTCGCTATGTGCGTTAAAATCAAAATCTAATATTTTAATGATTGCATATTCAAGTTTTTCGACTATAAATTATTGATTATGGGCTAAGCGGGAGAAACAATACAAGGTCTAGACTTTTAAGTTAGTCATCAACAGTTATTCAAGCATTTAAGAAAAAGTTTAACACACATTTTAAAATGGAAATAACTTACCTTCTTTTATTTTATCCAGAGCTTACAGTGCGTAATGTTGAACAATATGTATATCGAACGTGTGTTAGCCTCTAGTACCTACCTATATACCAAAAAAGTTTACGGTAAATGTCTAATTTGAGCTCTTTTCGATTACGGAAAAACTAAGTTCTATGTCTTGTGCAAATTAATATTAATATAAATAATTTTTTAAATAAAAATAGGCCGTTTTTTCAATAAATATTATCAGTTTTACAGCAAATTAAGTAAATAAGTGTTATGGGTGGGTAAAACACTGTAGGCTGTGAAAAGTATTATAGGTTTACTTTGTCCGTCCGTCCATTGTCACGTTTTTTTTTCCACAGGATAGGTCAAAAACGAAACGATATCAAATTGAAATTTTTAAACAATCAATCTTTTTAACAGAAAAGAAGCCTATTTTAAAAAAATTGGATAAAGTTCGGGTCAAGGGGGTTAAAATAATAAAAAAAAAAATAGAAATAGAATAAAAAAATCACAATAAAAATGGGGGTATAGGAGGTCTATTAAACTATGAAGAGTAAATATAGAATACCAAGCATTATATATCATTCCAGCTATTAATTTGAACAAGATATAGAACTAAAGATACTATGATAGTGTGAGTATTTTTTAATTAACGATAAATCAGGATAACTACTATTTTTAGACTTACTATTAAATATTTCTTTGCTATAAAATACATACATGTCTTAAATAAATATAGCTATTAGTGAAAAGCTTAAAAAATACTTAAATTACTCAATTAAAATCAGAATAATTAAATACTTTTAGATAGGAAAGATAATTAGATTGCTCAATAAAAAACTTACCAAATATAAAATAGTCACATACACAATACACATACAATAAAACCTTCACGGAGTACACTTCTCAGAATATCTAATAACTCTGTTTCTGTTAACTATTTTAAAATATCCTAGACCCAGAGCGATATCTCCCTCTCGGCCCTTTAAGTGTCATCGTTGTGTGTTTATTTTCAAAGAAGTGTTTATTTTAACAACATTAAGACATAAAATAAGGTGATTTTTACAAAAAGATAAAAACGAGGCAAAATTCAGTACAACCCACATAACAATAGAAAACATATATCAATAAATATAAATAGGTACCTTACCTTTAAAAAATTAAAATGATTTGCAAATTATACACGTATAAATAATAGTCCACCAAATTATAAAATGTTAATCTTGTCTATCTAGCTTTTTTAACAACAAGTTTCCAACTTTGGATTATCTCATTGTCTTGTCTGGAATAGTTAAAACACTTCTTGCACATATTACACTCAGAGTCACTTTTGCCAGACATACAGTAGATTACGAGTATCAGTTCTATAAAAAACTGAATTCTATTGTATCTACTATTAGGTATTGTATGTGTACAAATTTTCTTCACGTTCGTCATATACATAAACTTTTTAATAACAATTTTCGATATTGTTAAAAATAAAGATACTTTACTCCTGCATAAAATTCATAATTTTTGACAAACCTCGTACACGACTGAAAAAATTTGATATATAATGATTTCATTTTAGTTTTTAGACCATGCAGAATTTTTTATCAAGAATAATTTTTTTTCATAAAACTAATAAAAAGTTTTCCATATATGGTGCCGACTTAGGCAGGACACACTGTATATATGGATATGAAATATTGATATATGAAAAGTTTTATTCAGGTAACAATTTAAAATGCAAGGCAATATTACAAATTAATAATATAAAAATATAATGAAATTTCTCGGTAAAAACATTAAATTGTAAACTATTTTTAAATAAAACGCTAAAACTGTGTTTATAGTATAAATACCATAATAACTAATCTAATTGTGTTTAATACAAAGCTATAATAAAAAAAATAGATAACAGCGACAAAGCAATTACCAGACATTGAAGACCATTTTTCTAGCGATAATCAAAATGATTTATTCCCTCAAAAATGAGTTTTATCTCTTGTTCGTCTTAATAGTGTCAATATAAACAGTACACCCTTGAAGATTTCATCCCGAATGGTGAACATTCTTGGGAATTTGTATCGATTATAGTTTACGTAAATATGTCCCAATTTTGACGCATTTGAAGGGTTTTGGGTACTTTTCAGATTCTACGATAAATAGATGAAAAAAACCGAAAAGTGCATCAGCAGTAGATAAAATGCAATATGGGTGGACTTCACGTTAAATAAATTGCTATAACTACTAAAGGGAGGGGGTACAAAAAGTTTTATTGATAATGCATATGAGTGCATCAGGAGTGCATACCGGTGCAATATTTTTTTTACGAAAACATCATTGGGGGAGGCGGGTTAGTTTCACAGTAAAGAAACAGCTATAATTACTTAAGGGATGGGACGCAAAAAGTTTTATTGGTGGTGCATATGAGTGCATCAGGAGTACATACCGGTGCAATAATTTTTTTTACGAAAACATCATAGGGGGCTATTTTCACACTAAAGAAACAGCTATAACTACTTAAGGGATGTAACGCAAAAAGTTTTATTGGTGGTGAATATGAGTGCATTAAGAGTACATACCGGTGCAATAATTTTTTTTGCGAATATTCCATTGGGGAAGGGCTAAATTCACGGCAAATAAATTGCTGTAACTACTGAAGGGAGGGGGTGCAAAAACTTTTATTGGTGGTGCATATTAGTGCATCAGGAGTGCATACCGGTGCAATAATTTTTTTTGTGAAAAAATCATTGGGGGGGCTAACTTCACGATAAAGAAACAGCTATAACTACTAAAGGGAGGGGGTGCAAAAAGTTTAATTGGTGGTGAATATGAGTGCATCAGGAGTGCATACCGGTGCAATAGTTTTTTTTGCGAAAACTTCATAAGTAGGGATAAATTCACAATAAACATATCGCTGTAACTTCTAAAGGGAGGGGGTGCAAAACGTTTTATTGATGGTGCATATGAGTGGATCAGGAGTGCATACCGGTGCAATAATTTTTTTTGCGAAAATTTCATTGGGGGGGCTAAATTCACGACAAAGAAATTGCTGTAACTACTGAAGGGAGGGGGTGCAAAAACTTTTATTGGTGGTGCATATGAGTGCATCAGGAGTGCATACCGGTGCAATATTTTTTTTTGCAAAAACTTTATTGGGGGGGGCCAACTTCACGGTAAATAAATGGCTATAACTACTTAAGGGAAGGGGTGCAAAAAGTTTTTTTGGTGGTGCATATGAGTGCATTACAAGAGCTAACTGGTGCATTAGAGTAAATCTTAAAATTTTCACGGGGGGGGGGCAGCGTTCATTTGGCCCCCCCCCACAAAAAAACAGCTGTAGTTTCTCAAGGAAAGTGGTGCAAAAAAAATAATTAGTGGTGCATATTGGTGCATCACTAGTGCATTCTGGTGCAATAGTTTTTTTTTGAAAAATATCATTGGGGGGGGCCAACTTCACTCACCTTACTATTACAGAGGTAAAAGATTTGGGTGTGATATTAGACTCCACCCTTTCTTTTCAAACTCATATAACAGCCTCAGTTAATAAAGCATTAAGAATGTTGGGTTTCCTTAGAAGAACTACTTCTGATTTTCATAATGTGATGTGTTTAAAGATTCTTTATTGTGCCTTAGTTAGACCTTATATTGAATATGCTTCTTCTGTATGGAATCCTTTTTATGTATATCTAATCCATAATATAGAACAGGTCCAAAGAAAATTTTTACGCATTGTTGCATTTAAATCGGGTATTGTCCCGGTCAACTTCAGATACAATTATGACGAATTACACACACTTTGTCATCTTGAGACCCTTCTGAGCAGAAGAAACCAAAGGGATCTTAAAATATTGTTTAACATTTTTAACTCATCTGCCGATTGTCCATACTTGTTATCCCAAATTGGATTTTCTGTACCCTCTAGAGTAACTAGGAATATTAATACTTTCTCTCAACCTTTTCATAGAACAAATTATGGTTCTCACTCTTTTATTCCTAGAGTAACAAGATCTGCTAACAGACTAAATGTAGAATGGATTACTTCTCCATCAGATTTTTCTAACCATTTATGTATATGTGAGGAGTAATTTTTAATTGTTTTTAATATGTATGTATTTAAATTAATTTATTATTATTATTTAGGATTTTATTACTATTTAATGTATGTAATATGTATTATCTGTAATTGTATTGTTTTAATGGGCTCTGACCCGTAAATAAATAAATAAATATAATAAATTTGGTCGCAAAATTAGATTTAACCATAATTAAGTAAAATTTACGTTGGCTCGACGTGGATTCGACATAAGTGGAGAATAAGACGACGTCGAAATTTGGTTTTATTTACCAAAATAGGTAGAATTACATCTAAATCCACATTGTAGTAGCCCAGTACGTTTGGTTAGTAATACCTCTCTAGGGAAATTTGACGTCAGTATAACGTTAATTCGACGTTGATTTAACTAAGTTTAGGTAGAAACTACCAAAATATTTGCAGATGACGTATGCCTCCAAGTGTACGAAAAGAAATTTATACTTATTTGGTATTTTTATCTATATATAAGTAGAAATATTGTAAGAAGTCACCAACACAACTAAAACATATACCTAATTCACATGAAAGATTGAAAATAAATAAATGTCGGTGACAAAAATATTTGTAATGTAATTGTGGTGAATATACAGTTCACGCTTGTTGAAATTAATGTGAAGAAAATTTTGTCGTCCATGTTAACAGTTCTACTTAGAAAAATAACAATGCCCTTCCAAAATACTCTCTAATTAAAAAAATATAAGAAAAAAATATGATGGTGTAAAAAAATAATAATAATACGTTAATAATAATAATATGTTACGTTTGTTGTGTATCACTTTAGAAAATCAATAATGTTTCGTTTTTCGGAATTTTCATTCGTATGTTTTAGTTATGGTCATTTTAAAAATTTAAAATTTGGAATCGTACTTCAATTACGTTAAGAAAATATGGGGTATTGTACGAATTCGACCTAAAAGTTATTATGACTAAGGAAATCTACGTATTTTACAAATACCTTTTTACTAAGTTGAATTAACTTCAATTTCACGACATATTAGTTAACTTTACCTATTTAATGAAATAATAACTTATAGGTTTTATAAAAAATTTACCTATAGGTAAATATAACATATTTAGGTCACGTTGTTCTGCACTTGAGAATTTAGACGTTTCACTTTACGATAAAAATCGGAAGTATAACGATTTGATTTATTATTTTTCGAACTCATTTTATTAATTATTTTTCGCACTCATTTAAAGCTCTATCTACACCACACGTAAATTAAGATTACTACTGTAATGGTTTTTTTAAAATGGCCGAAATTCTTAAGAATAATGACGAAGACAGTAACTGAACAACCTAATTGTTAAAATAACCTAAATAATATAAATTTTACAAATAGGTCATGTATGACTCTTTTTAAATTGGTAGTTTTTAGTCGAATTTACTTTGTGGTAGATTTTTCAGGTAATTGCTACAACAAAGTTAATAAATATTTCTTCAAGATGACTTATAGGTCAACTAAATGAGTATTCGACTATTTGGTTGAAATTAGGTAGAAAAACAAGTAGAATTTTGCTACGATCTCGACCTAATATTACTTTAAAGGAGAGTAAATAAAAACGGCCAAATAGGTTACTATGGAGGCATAAAATTACGTAGAATTTTTAACCAAATCTACCTAGTTGGATATTCTACTATAAAGACGATTTTTAGTTGCCAAACAGGTAGATATTACCTAAATATGGCACCTAATTTTACTACAAAGGAAATTTAACTTTGAAGTAATTGTTGGTTATTTTTTTTAGTAGTTTTTCCCTTACTGATATGGTTAAAGTTACTTTTAAGCAGATTTGTGTAAAAGGTAGATTTCTTGGTATCATTTACGTAAATTTAAATATAAATTAAAACCGTTTGGTAAATTTACATTAGAGGTATATTTTTCGAGTCAATTTTACGTAATAATTACCTCAATAAGTAAATTCGTCTTTAACAAAGTCGAGTTATAACTAATGTTATAGAAAATGTTTGCTGGGTGAGATATCTGCGAATATTTATAAAAATGTTTTTTTTTTAATAAATGTTATAGACCAGCATCCAGCAATCAAAATCATTTCATAGATAACTTGTGTCGATATTTAAAAAGTGTAAATAAAGCAGATTTTCATGTATTAGTTGTAGCGAAAATAACTACCTTCATGATTATTTAAATATATGTCATGAAGGGTTTATAAGTCATATAAATAAATATACAAGAAAAAACGAAACGTCATGTACTGATCACCTTATTATTTCAACTATTCTTCAAACACTGATCACTACTCAATAGTCAGTAAGTTTTAACTGAAAAAAGTTCTAAAAAATGCAAGTAAAATCTCAACAAAAACAAAAGGAAAAAGAGAAAGAAGAAAAAAGAAACTCTAGAAAATTACGGATTCAAAGGAGTGGCATACAAATTATTTAGTAGGTAATAGAACACAAATTGTTAAAATCAACGGCTATGTCAGTAATATCAAAGTGGTGTTTCTCAGGGAACAGTTCTCGAACCATTGTTATTTAATATTTATATAAATGATATATTTGAACAAAAATTCAAAGGCGAATTTATCAGTTTTTTCAATGACACCTCAATTTTTTATCAACATAACTGAGAATCACTCAAAAATACCCCTGAACAAAATTTTCAGAAAATTCTTCCTTTTTATATACAGGGTGTTTATAAATAAGTGCGAAAAAAAATTAGGAAGTGGTTGTCAGAGTTCCTATAAACGTAAATATGCTTCATTTCCGAGCTACAGAGTGTTTAAATTTAATTTTTTAAGTTTTAAAGATATTTACAAAACGAATTGGAGAGATAAATATGCATTTTTAGGGTCGTCCGAGTATTTTTACTTGTACCAGTGGCATTCGTGCGAAAATGTCATAACTTTTTTGATAAAACAAATCTTGCACCACTGACTTTGCCGCGGAATTTTTTAACAAAATACCTTCGCCAACCAGCCCCTAAAATATTTCATGCTTCTTTATAAACACCCTGTATAGCATTATATATTAACATTAAACAAACATTAAAAATTAAACTTTCAAACATTCAAACAAACATTTAAACATTCAAACATTCAAACAAACATTTAAATATTCAAACAATTAAACGTTCAAAAAACATTTTAAACATTCAAACATTCAAACATTCAAACATTCAAACATTCAAACATTCAAACATTCAAACATTCAAACATTCAAACATTCAAACATTCAAACATTCAAACATTCAAACATTCAAACATTCAAACATTCAAACATTCAAACATTCAAACATTCAAACATTCAAACATTCAAACATTCAAACATTCAAACATTCAAACATTCAAACATTCAAACATTCAAACATTCAAACATTCAAACATTCAAACATTCAAACATTCAAACATTCAAACATTCAAACATTCAAACATTCAAACATTCAAACATTCAAACAATCAAACAATCAAACATTCAACCATTCAAACATTTAAACATTAAATAAATCAGAATCGGAATTAGAAAATTGAGTCTATCAATAACACTAAATATCTAGGTATATAACAGATTCTCATTTAAAGTGTGATTTTCAAGTAAATTATATAATAAAAAAACTTCGATCTATTGTGTAATAATTTATTATATATAAAATATCTCAAAATATTCTCACTCATCCTATGGATTATTTGCATTTCTTTCCACAGGAATAACACTTATAGACAACCTAAAAAAGAATAAAAAATGCCAAAACTTATCCGACTGAAATGCTATATACTGAAACACAATGTTTTAATATGTATCAATTGTATGCCAAATTTATATATTTTACAAAAATATTGTCGTTGAAATTTCTCACCCACGCTCAGTATTTTCCTTTTGTGGGTTTTCATTCACCAGCATAACAACATGGTAAATAAAAATTACTATTATTACTGTACAGTTTACATTTTTTTAACAATATTTATGACCACCTAAACAAAATGTCATTTACAAGGACTGTTGCGATTTTTAACGTTCACTGACATGGGCGTAGAAAAAAATAATTACGTTCTAGTCTATAATTGTAAATTTTCTCATTTAGCTGTGCCTCTAAAAGAAGTAGTTTAAACTGCAAAATAACTTTTATTTTCCTCGTTTGTCAATCAAATACTCACTCATGTGGCTATCCCATTCTTAATATTGTTTTATTGTTAGATCTTATTTATTTAATACATTTGATTATTATTGACATTAATGGAATATTTAAATTTGATTACTGAATGACTTATATTGATTTTTTCTTTTTTTTTTAGGTAAGTAACTCCACTATTAGTAATGCATCCTAAACTTATTGGTGAGTAATAATACATTTAAATATAGTTTAAAAAAATAATGAGCACGGATTTACATACAATATTGCTCTAATTTAAACAATTTAAATTAAAAATTATGTATGTGTTGAAAGTTCAATTGTTATGTTCAGTTGTTAATTTATATACGTATAATATAAATGTACTAGTTATTTGCATTTCTTTCTAACCTCTTCTTCATACTTTTGTTGATTTTTAAATATCCATTTTTTTTCTGGATTCTTACCTTTTACCACATTACTCACATTACAATATATATTCTGCTCTATTGTCTTTATTCTATCAAAACATATTAATAAATTTTTTTCTTATACTCACTATTTCTTCCTTGTATCCGCAATATTTGACTGAATCCTTTTACGAGTTCCGTGTTCTCAAATTGATTTTAGATTCCAAATTTTCGTTTTCCATCCAAATATGATTACTTTTCTTTCACCTTTACCCTCTCTCTTTCTTTTTCTGTCACCCCCGATTATTAAATATTTTTCCGCATTCATCTTTACCCATTCTATATTTATGTTTTATCTTTATATCACTTTTATTTTTATTTACTACTATTATTTCTTCCATCTGTTTTAATTTTACTCTTAATTTTGTATTTACTTCATGTTTCTTCTTTCTCCCATATATTTTCGTTTTACTTTATCTTGTCTTTAATTTTTTTCTGTATTTTTCCCCTTTTCTTTCTCACTTCTAAAATTTTTTAATTTTCGTTTTCTTCATTTATTTCTTCTTTTTTTTTTTTTTCATTTTTATTTCTATCTTTATGTTATTCATTACTATTCTTTTTTCTAACTTTTTAATTCTCACTTCTTCAGTGTTATCTATAATTTCTTCTGTTTTTCTTTCTCATTTTCTGTTATCTTGAATTCTGCCTTTTTGTTGTCCATCTTTTTACTCATTGCTAACTTATTTTGTTTAATTTGTTCCTCTATTTTCCTCTCCATTTGTCTCATTCTCATTTATTTCCCCTTTTCAATGAACACTTGCATTATATCATCCATCTTTATTTCTTCTTTCTGTTGATCTGCTTCTATAACTGTGTCTTCTAAATTTTGCTCATTCTGTACATTGCTGTCTATTATTTCCTAATGTTCTTGTACTAACCCAACTTTCTTTCCCTTACCTAAATCTATTTACTCTTTTTTACAACTGATATCACGAAAACACCCACAATATATCACTATTGACAATATCAAAATAGAAAAATTACATTAATATAAGAAAATCTTAATTTCTAGCGCTATTCTATCAATTAAATTTCATTAGTACCTACAATACGCTAAAATCAATTTTGATTTTACCCCCTTTAGGATATACATATACAAACACACACTACACAATTACTGATCTATTGACACTTGTTCAAAATACATCCAATAAAATAGTTCAAAACAACATAAACATAAAAATATTTTACCAAATTTCCAAATATCCCAATCTTTACTTGAAAATTCTTTTTTTTTTTTTTAATTCCTCAGAGTATTTATGATTTGCAATTATTAATATAAAATCTCAACTTGGGGTGGGTTTACTTTTCTAAATTAGATAAAAAACAATTATTTCTTGTTTTCTTCCTCTGCTTGTCCAATGTCTACCTCTGCATGTCTCTGATGCCTTTCTGGCTCACACTGTTCTCTTTTTTGATTAATTAAATTTCTGTTTACCTTTTTGTAATATTTTTTCTTTATTTATACTGGACTGCTAACAATTATAAACGATTCTAAACAATTTTAAACAATTTCAAACAATTTCAAACAATTTCAAATAATTTTAAACAATTCTGAATAATTTTAAACTATTTTAAACAATTCTAAACTATTTTAAATAATTCTAAATAATTCTAAACAATTCTAAACAATTCTAAATAATTCTAAACAATTCTAAACAATTCTAAACAATTCTAAACAATTCTAAACAATTCTAAACAATTCTAAACAATTCTAAACAATTCTAAACAATTCTAAACAATTCTAAACAATTCTAAACAATTCTAAACAATTCTAAACAATTCTAAACAATTCTAAACAATTCTAAACAATTCTAAACAATTCTAAACAATTCTAAACAATTCTAAACAATTCTAAACAATTCTAAACAATTCTAAACATTTCTAAACAATTCTAAACAATTCAATTAAAAAACATACTTTCTAATTTAAAAACCCTCCTGACATTTCGTATTTCCCGCTGACAATCAATAATTCAAAACTAAAACAAATACATTCTTAACTACTACACTATAATTTTGATATGATCATGACGTAATCATTCACCCTCCAGAAAATTCAATATCACTATGCTATATTAAAATATCGTTTTACCCAAATATAATACATCGTCGTAGAAAAAGTATAGTGTGCAACTTAATTTTAATAAACTCAACGAATTGCTTCAAATTATTACTATCCAAACTCATTTTTTCAACCATCTATTGCGGTTTGTAGTTTGGAGCTACAGATTTATCAACCCGTCCTTGTTTGATACTCTTCATCTAAGCCATAAGTGATTGATCACGCCCTTCACTACCCTTCGTATAACAATAGTTTGCTTTCCGGAATTGAGTTTTATGTGTTGCACTAGTTCGACTGGCATTTCGGGGTCGATCTATAAGTCGAAGACGTGGATTGGCGCGAACCCCCTCCTCCCACTTGCAAAGGAGATTTTCCGATGATGTTTTCAATTTCTGCGGCGGTCGGGAGGAAAATCTGGGCGGTTAGACACGTGCTCAAAACTGGGCTATCCGGACCATGGCGAACTCGATGCTTAGGCCCAAGCGCTAAAAATGCTTCTATACACTTATTTATATAATAGTTATTATAGTTTTGCAATAAAATAATGTTTTTCTACTACCGCGCGTAAAGTACGTACTTTACGCACTCCACGAAGTGTGTAAAGTTGTACTTTTTTTCACTAGTGCGTAAAGTAAAACTCTTTACGCACTAGTTAAAAAAAGTAAAATTTGACAAAATTTGTACATAACAACAAAATATAACGTTTTATTTTATATTAACATTTTTTCTAAGACAAATAAATAAATTATTTTTGCTTATATCTATTTAGTATCCAACAAATTATCAATAGTTTATTTTAATTATAATTTTTTCTAAATGTCATCGATTTAATTAAAAGTAAACATACAGTGGATGTCGATTTTGGTAAAAGTAAGTTGGCCGTGGCTGTGTGGATTAGAAGAACTGTCAATCTCTAAACTTTTAATTAGTACCTACCTTATAACAGAACACGACAAAAGTATACTTAAGTTCAAGATTAGATTCTAAAGCCAATTTAGCATTTTTTTAAACTCAATCAAGTTTGAGAAGGTAAAAAGTTTTACTTTTTAATGTATGTTTACTTAAATTCAAATATTATTTGCAGTTTATTATATCTGTCATAATCGATATGGATTCAAATTTATCTAGCGATAGCGAATTTGATAATACTCCCCCAGATATCTTTTGCAGTGCACAAAAGGCCACTGAAAATTTATTGCCAGAAAAATCTGCATATATTTATCAGCAAACATACAATGCATTTATAGAATGGTGTAGGAAGAATAAGGTGACAAAATATTCGGAAAACGTTATTTTAGCATATTTCTCTGATGAATTGAAGAATTGCAAAGCTTCTACCCTATGGTCGATTTATTCTATGCTTAAAAGCACCTTAAAATATAAAAACAACGTTGATATTTCGAAATTCAACAAGTTAATAGCGGTTTTCAAACAAAAAAATAAAGGTTATAAACCAAAAAAATCCAAAATTTTTGAACGAGAAGATCTAATTAATTTTCTGTTGAAAGCTCCAGATTCCAAGTTTTTAATGATCAAAGTAAGTAAATGCCTCAGTAAATGCTTGAATGCTCAGTATAAAATTAAAATATTCTGTAAAGTTTTGCAACGAGATGTGTGTTCGTATGGTGTGTTGCCTAACAAAATCAGTTGCTGCCCTAACAGGCCACCGGGGTTGTTAGGCAGCACATTATACCTAAAACTTTTATATTTTTTACAATAGCATTTATTTGGAGTTTTACATGCGCAACGTCGAGATATTTCCTAATGTTTAATAAATTATTTGTAACATTACAATATGTTATTTTTTAGGTAGCTTCTATAATTAGAATTGCGGGAGCTTGTCGCCGGGAAGAATTATGTAAAATGACAATTAACGATGTGGAAGATAAACAAACAGTGTATATTGTCAAAGTATCAGAAACCAAAAATGGAATAGAATGCATTTTTACGATTTTAAATCCAAATAATTCTGCAGTTGATTATTTATCTTTCATAAAAAAATATACCTCATTAAGACCATCAAATATAAATTGTAACAGATTTTTTTTTAAATTCGCAAATGGAAAATGTTCTAAACAGCCTGTAGGGATAAATACTTTTGGTAAAATGCCAAGTGTTATAGCAACGTATCTAAACTTGCCCAATCCAACGGCTTTTACAGGACACTGCTTTAGGAGGTCTTCAGCCACTATGCTGGCAAATTCTGGAGGAGACCTTCTAACGGTCAAAAAACATGGAGAATGGAAATCATCTGCTGTTGCAGAAGGCTACGTAGACAGCACAATAACACAAAAAAACAAAATTTCTAATAAAATTTTGATGGATGACAGTATGCCATCCACTTCCAAACAAAGCTACAATTTTACCGTTGACAACTCTAATGTAGAATTAGTGGAACCACTCGACAGTGAAACTAGAGTTACACAAAATATTTCAACCTCTTTACTTGAAAAGGCCAAATCCATACCACTCGAAGCTCAAAATAGGGTTACAGAAGTAATATCACAACATTTTTCAAACTCTGTGCTGGAAAAGGCCAAAACCTTAAGTTTTGGTAATTGCAACAATTGCACATTCAATATTAATATTCATAAGAGTTAAAAACCTATTTTTTTAAATATTTCTTCATTTGTTAGTCATTTTGTTCTGTAAGAATTATAAATTTGTAAAGTTTCAATAAATTAATTTTTGTTGCTGTGTACACGGAAAAAAAATTGTAGAACAAATTTCTACAATTGTAGATTTTTTCTCTACAATAAATAGTACAAATAGGAACAGGGACAATTTGTAGTAAAAATTTCCAAATATTTGTAGAGAATGTATTGTAGAGTTATTATCTACAATATTTAGTAAAAATATCCAAATGCTTCATAAGAATTGTTCTACAAATTGTTATAATTTTTGCTATTCATTTTATGAATTTATATTAAAAATGTATTGCGTTTTATGAAAATAAATACGAAAATTTTACACAATAAACAGTAAAAATTCATACAAATTGTAGTAATTTTTAATAAAACTTGTAGTAGTATTCCATAATTATTATAATTATAACCTAGAAAAAAACGTTCCTTAATAAAATATTCAATTTATTGTTTTAATATAAAAGATATAAAGTCTTAATTACATTATGTAATAAATAACAGTAATAATAGCACCCCCAGTCTCAGTTGGCTTTTTTGCACCTGAAAAATATGAAATAAAAATTAATAACAATTGAACTGTTCATACCCTTAAAATGGGGATATTTATCACCTTTACACTGATTTGGATATTAAATGACTAAGTCAGATAACTAACAAAAATGAGAAAGTAGGTATGTCACAATTAAGACAAAAAACCTCATTGAATTTGGCACAACATTCGATCGTTAGGCACAACTATTTTTTTTTTAAATAATCTACTAAGGTTATGTAAATTAGTTATCTACAGGTAAATTATTCAGAAACAATAATAAATGTACTTACCACCAATAGAATTTATTATTAAAATTTTCTCAAACGCATCGGTGCTTATAATATAATAATGTGTTATAGGTACTCGTATATGTCCATGCTTTGTTATGTGAACATGGCGAACGGCTACTGCTGTCTGGCCATTTATGATCGACGTCAGAAAACGTTGGCCAATAGCAGAATTCTGTTTTTTTCACATGACTTAGAATTTCTACAATATTATAGAATATTTTTGAACAAAATTGAATATTTTTCATAAGAAGGGATGTAAATTATTACTATTTTTTGTAGAGAAAATTACTATTTTTTGTAGAGATAATTATTAATATTTGTACAAATTTTTTCAGAAGTTAGTAGTAGTAATTACGATAATTGTAATAAATTTCTACTTCTACAAACAATAGTAAAATATACTAAACATTGTGGAATTCTTTCCTATTGTTATAGCATTTTATTCGACAATTCAATCGCTACAATAATGAATAGTTTTTACCTATAAATTGTAGTAAAATTTTCTACAAATTGTTGAGTATTTTTCTACAAGTCTACTACTACAACATTGTAGTAAAATTTTCTAGTCACATTTTTTTCCGTGTACAATTTTTGGCACAATTTACTTTTTTTCACTAGTGCGTAAAGTAAAGTACTTTTTTTCACTAGTGAAAAAAAGTAACTTTTATATTTCTAATATTAGTGGATTATGTGTACGGTAGTAGAAAAAATATTGTATGCCACTCGTGTGTAAAGTCCCTTTTTTGACTCATGTGATTGTCGCAATCGCCTACGGTTCGTGCGACAACATTCACGTTCGTCAAAAAAGGGTAACTTTACACACTTGTTGCATAAATAACTATTTTCTACTATTTGTTAAGCAGAATTACGTGTTTTGAATGGTATTTTACACGAAAATAATAACGCCCATGGACATGCTTCTCTTCCTAAAGCTATCCTTCATTTAAATTTTGTTCTAGGTTCATTCGTTCTTTTCCACAATGTAAAATTATTTGCTATCGGTTTTGAAATATTTCTTGTTCTCTAGTAATGCCATCATAGTTTTCAGAATACTTCAAATCTGAGGGGACAATTTCATGACAAATTTTTGTATTTTGCATACATCTTAAACTTTCAAAAGAAGAAGAGTGAGAAAAGTTTTGAATAAGTTTCGCAAACAATAAAAAATATATAAAGAAGCATATCAGTTGGTCCACCCTATTCCTACAAAAAAATAAGTCCAACAATAAAAAATGTCTATTGACATTCTAGTAATATTAGTGAAATGCCATATCGAGTCAGAAAATGATGTCAAGGTTGGTATGGGATTGTATAGATAGTATAGAAGAACTGAGAACACTGGCAAACCGAAATTGGGTAGAACTAGTTTTATTATTTATTTAAAACATTTATTCAATTATTAAAATATTTACAAAAGTATACAACTTAACATAAAATATAAAACACAACTTCAAATGTTGTTGTGCCGGCCTGCAGGTACCCTCTTGGCCAATGACGATAACTTCGCCTATAATATGTTACAGTCATTTCCTGTTGTGATTTTATTATATATAGCAGCCCTTACTCCTTGCCAGAAAGGCATTATTAAGGGATTTTAGGTATTATGGAATCGGGAATTGTTAGCGTTAAAAAATTTGGTTGGTCTTATTTATTGTTATTGTCCCCTGAAAAAGCTAGTAAAAAACAGGGTTGTCATTGCTTGTAAGTGGTCTTGTGTATAGTCTATGTAGTGTGTCACAATTCTCAGGACAATTGGGCGAAAAACCCCTCGAAAGAGCCACAGTCGAGAGTGTAAAGTGCCCTCGACCGGGGCAATGTCGATTGGTTCAGCGCTCAGTCGTCCGTCCGACTAGATCGTGTAAATATCCATGCCGTGAGAATTTGTCACTGTGTATATTTAGGTTTTGATGTATGCATCCGTGCTTTCTTTGCACGTTGTCTCCTCGATGTATGTTAATGATGCTGTCCCTCAACTCATCAGGGAGGCATCGCGCGTAGAAATTCTCAGATGTCAATGTAATGAAGTCCTTTATGTATGGTAGTTTGGTCGTCCTGTGCATGCCTAGTATTCTAAAACTAGTTTTGATGCGGTACACTGGAAGTAAAATAAACCTTGGAGTACCAAAAATTATAGTTCGAGGTTTCATAAATGAATTGGTCCAGAGAAAACACAACAATAATTGGGAGAATGTCCAAAACAATCTTCATACATGACTATGTTCAAAATGAACTGGAGAACTATTGTAAATGAATTGGAATCAGTTAAATCAGTTAATCGTTTCCAATAAAGGAACACCAAAAGAAAATAGGTGTATATGTTATGGGTAAAGTTAGATTAACTGTTAAACTTAGGTTTACCCGGGTAAGCTGCGAAATACCCAGAAAACGTGGGTGAAGTACGAAATATAACTTACATTATACATATTTCGGGTTTTACCCGAGTAAACCGCGTTCTATTCAGTTTCGTTTGGTTAAAGTTGGGTGTAACAGAAACAACAAGGTCATAAATGTTTAAAAAACATATTTATTTGTAAAAAACACATTTCATAAATAAAATTAAAAACTCAAAGTAAAGAATACTATAATCTATTTATTTAAGCCGTGACATTTCGAGTTACAAAGATTTCCTATTGCTTTACATTTACATTTGTTGGTCACGCATTTAGCTTTACAGTTGCAACGTTTATAACCTTGACCTCCCAAAAGTAACTGTTCATTTGCATTTGTCGCAAACTTTTCTTTTCCGGTGATACATTTTCCAGATCCACAAGTTTCTCACTACATACAAAACATTTCCTCGATAGTTCCTGTCTTGTTAGCTAGTTTATAAAAATTGTCGTCGGTTTTTTCGATAATTGTCATGAGAATGTTTCTAAAATCGCCCCTCCCTCGATCAACGTCTGGAACTTTCACTCTGACTGTATCTCCAACGGAACATGGAGGGAATTTTAAATTAGATAAGGCTTTCATCTTCTTTGCTTGATTTTCTAAATTTCTTTTTGCGTCCTGTCTATTTGACTGTATGTTTTTTTGGGTACAAGCAAAGTTCACACTTTATACTGGCCGATGTACATAGCTCATCACATTCTGCACATTTGGTCTGATTTTCTAAAGATTTTATATTACTGGCGTTTCCTCTATAATTATTATCCACATTTTCTTCTATATTTTCACCTTCAATAATATCTTTGTGCAGGTTGTCACTTTCAGTAATATCTTCGTCTTGCGGGATATCTATTTCTGGGTCATTATCCAAAGGCTGGTCTTCATTTTGTTCATGTTGTTGAAGCTGTTCACCCACACTAAACTCCCTGACAACCCTCTCAAGCTCTTCTTCGGAGCGTAGATTTTCAATAGTTTCTTTTGGAAAAGCTGAGGTTGATAGGCCGACTTTAATATCATGCCCAAACATGGCGACATAAGCAGCTCGCTTAATTCCATCATGGTATGCCCTGTTTTTCATTAACTGGACAAATCTCAGACCTTCTGACCATCGTCTGCAGTTTTCATCGTCCATCCACGTCATGAGCATATTTTGTATATCTTGATTTGCTCTTTCCACGCTGCCTTGTGACTGACTGTGGCGCGGTTTGCCATGTACTATTTTAAGGCCACTCCACATGGAACATAACTCTTCATCAATGACACGGTTTGCAAATTCCCGCCCGTTGTCCGATTGTAGTATAGATGGGCGCTAAAAATGCAAAATATGTCTATTAGGTTCTTAGCAATTTCCTCTGCCCTTTTCGATTGTAATGCACGTATTTGAACAAATTTTGTTAAGTGGTCTTCATAGACCATGATAAATTTATATTCTCCATCTGCATGGGATTGCATATCAATCAGGTCAACTTAACAACGGCTGTTTATCTCCGAAAACACCATTGGTTTAACCACAAGTCCTTTCTTGGCAGATTTTAGTTTCTTTTGGCAACCTTCACACAAGCGGAGATATAATTTAATAACATCTTGAGTTATTTTATTGTACCTTTTTTACATTCACTTTCCATGCGATGTTTACCACCATGTGCAATGGCCAAATGTGCATCATGCAACATATCAAACATTTCGTCGTTTGTAACGTTATACCTTATGCTCGATTCACCTGATGATACACGAGCGATAAGTTTTTCAACACCTCTAACATAACATATGTCAAATCGCTTCAAACGTCGATATTGTAAAGTAGTCTTGGTTTAACATTTGATTGATTCTAACATTTCTTGGTATTGGTCCTTACTAAAATAAAAACTGTTTACATTTTTGGAAGACACCAACTCATTGAAAACTTCATTAAAACGCTGTTTTAAACGCGCGCAACCGCTTTCTTTGGTTGCCATTTTCGAATTGACTGCATGTGGCGAAAGATGACGCAATAATAATTCCTACACCCAACTTTAACCAAACGAAATCGGATAGAACGCGGTTTACCCGGGTAAAGCCCGAAATATGTATAATGTTAGTTGCATTTCGTACTTTACCCATGTTTCCTGGGTATTTCGAAGTTTACCCGGGTAAACCTAGGTTTACTCGTCGATTGACTTTACCCTTAACATATACAATGGAGAACAACTATGTCGACTCTGTCACAAGGAACCAGAATCAACATATACTGTTTGAGGGTGAAACATTGGATCGCGAAAGAAAATAAGATGGTCTCAAATTAAGATCCTTCAGCAAAATAAACATATAAAAAATCGATAGTGGTAATTATCATTGAAAATATTAGAACAAAAGGAAACTGATTTCTCTTCATTAGGTAAAATGGCTTTCCATCTCTGTAAATGGCATCAACGGCATCTGATGGATGCGATGGATTGGCTATTATGTAGGTAAATAGTGAACAGACTACATGGATAGAGTAAACCCGAGAATATCTACTCTCGCTTTCAGTTCAGTTCGTCTCGATTATTGAGCGTTTTCAGTTGCAAGTTTGTGGCGTAGAGGTGGGCGCGGCAAACCGTTATTTTATAAGCGATTAACATAAGTGGATGTTTATTAATTATACGAAAAATGATAATAATTATTTTATTTTTGTTCACAATACTATTCGAGATAAAAAGTAGAACTCCTAGCTAATCTAATAATAAATTTGCGTACAGGAAGTTACTGACATGGATTCGCTCAGGTTGAGTATTCTATTGTATCTGTTACTTTGTTACTTAGTATATTTTTCGTTAAACCACTTTAATTCACTGATACTATTCCTATTCATCGTTGGAGATCTTTATTTTTGTTAATATCGATACTCGTATATAACGCAGGCTCTGTAACTACAGTAAATGTTTTGTTCCATCATCTCAAGAATAATTAGACTAATGTTGTTATAGTAAACATACGCGGATTAAATAAAAAAAAATGATAAAAAAATATACTACTAATATTTGAAAAACTATAAAATTTATTACAAACAGAATTGTTTCAAATGGGTATAGATTTAACAGTATGTAGATTATACATATTCCCAGATGTAAAGCGATTCATTTTTGCCGAGAACACAATAGATCAGCCGAGGTGCAATAGCGCAGAGGTTAAAACCCAGGTGGAATGTAAATGAGAAGTAATTGACTTTCCAACTTTGAAACCTGTTAGAAATAACTTAATTACATAAATGATTGTAGATAAGATTATATTATAATAAAAGTTATATTAAAGAATTTGTAATTTTAAAAGCACGCTACGCATCAACAATAAACGAGTAGCATAACATTCTGTATATATAAATGACATTAGTTGTGGATTTTATTGAAAGCTAATCTGGTCTGCTTGAAGCTAAACAAAAGTTAAATTAAGAGGTAATTAACTATTAAGGGGTATTTACAAAAAATAGATGGCCACTTTATGTCTTAAGGAATCGCCTTCCGTTTGGTTAAAAATACGTCTTTTAAAATTATCTGGACAGATATCTGTATCAAGGTATACAGTATCGGCTATCGAACACCTTCCAATACATGTTGCACAAATGCATGTGAGAACTACAGAGAGTTAGAATTACAGCGAGCAGGAAACGAATAATATCAGCAATGCCAGTTTATAAATGAATCGGTCATTTGAGAAACACCATATGTCAGACAAGTAAAAGTTTGGTTAATTAATAAAAAAAACTTTCTTAAATCTTTATCATTATCAACAGTCGGCCAGTTATAGTTATCTTTATGAAATTCAAGTCTTCTTATTCCAGAAGATACTGCTTTAGTTTGACAAGATCATTCATCTGGTAATTGGTATTTTTCCAACATAAGCCTTTTTGACAGGAAGAGTCAAAGGTTGTGTTGATGTATGATGTATTTCTAAATGTATCACAAGTCAGTCCATCTATAGAAGATTTTGTCACAAGAAAATATTTAAAATGCCTTATTTTAAGTGATATCTTTTTATCTTGTGATACTGCACTAAGCTTTTATTCTCAAATATTTATTATTCCTGGAGACGTCTCTGCAAGCTGCACTGTTTTTACCCCTGGAGACGTCTCTGCGGCACTGCCTTGGCCGATAAGAACGGTCTTCCGTCCAATAGATACGTCACAGGCGTCATTCACTTCTTGTTCACTTCTCATTGATTCTTCATACCCGGCAATCGCTCTCATTGGTTAAAAACACCGGCGTTAGGCAGTTCCTAATCGGTCAACGTTAAACGTTGCTGTAGCTGAACAACTTCTCTCCCGGCAGAGCTTGAGTACCTCTCAAACACAACACATCGTTCTACGGTGTACAAGATGGCTTGAGTGCTTAAGTAACAAATTTCCAACGAAAAGGATGGATATAGTGTACAAAGTATGTAGTTTATAAATAAACCATGTAATAAAATTAACATAGTTTCAATAGTATTTTAAAATAAAGTATGTAATTAGAAAGTGATGTTTCCACCCAAGCACTAATCCTTCCAGCCCTACGGATCGCACAGGTATGTTCAACATAATTTTGGTCAATCTATGACAGCTCGTGTGCCGCGTGTATTTGAGAAACACCATTAGTCAGCGATTTATGGGGTTTCTCAAGTAAAGCAGATTTTGACGTTTGAAAATTTAATACAAGGAGTGCTACGACTAATGGGATTTCTCGTTGGAATGTGCACCGAAGTGTTAGCAATAACAATCTGCCACTTTTGGAATATGATAAATTTGTGACATGGGCTTTCTCAAATGACCGATTCAAATATAAAAAATACATTTCATCCGGTAAACAGATGGGAGAAGGTTGACCTCACTTCATATCCTGTACTATCATCTTGTACATTGCGAATAACTGGAGTAATTTATCTTTCAGCTTCTGCAGTTTTTTTGGTCTATTTACGTAAACTTTTGATTTTAGCAGGAATAAATCAAGGAGTGTAAGAACTGGGACGCTTGTAATTAACTTGATGGATTCTCGCTTTCCAATCCACCTCCCAGGAAAGCAGTTATTTAAAAACTGTCAAACGTACTTAACGTCACGGGATAGTGCGGGGTGCTCAGTCTTGCTGAAACAACATATTATCATCTGGGAAATTTAATTATATGTGTCATATTCACCTCAATATTCAGTCTTTCCATATGTGAGAACTGTCAAAATAACTGTCTCGTCAGCGCAACAAATAATTTCTACAGATATTTAAAAAGTTTATTCACGTAAAGTGTAGGTAACAGTGGGCCCAAAATCGTTCCTTGAGCCACACCATACCTCAACTTTAGTTAGGTCATTAAATTGATTGCGGATTTTTACCATTCGAGTTTTGATTGCGGATTTTTACCATTCGAGTTCGATGTTGAAGATAACTTGTCATTAATTGGTATGACATGTGGTATATTTTATATAATTGGACATAAAAAGCGTAATGAACCGAATGGGGCTAAGATCGTAAAAGCATTCTTAAAATTATAAATCTGACTCTGTTGGAAAATCCAAACGATCCGACCGGTTAGCGTTTTACGTCTTAACGCTACGTCTCGCGATACGATTTACGGAGCAGTTTGTAAAGAGACAAATTCTCCAAGATGGACTGATAATTCCGCTACACGTGTACGTTACTTATACTTATTTATGTTCTACGGGCATTTGTACAAGAGCAACGGGTTTATCTGATCGTTGGCAACGTTGTAATTTAAGGATTCTGCCATTGTTCTTTCTCCACCTCGGGCCACGTATTGTTTGTTGGCGGTGGGTATTTTTTTCTGTCTGGGGACGGATTTAATTATATTATTACGAATACGAAGAAGAAGAAAAAAAATCGTATGAGTCCGGTTCGCAAAGCTGTTTTGAACGAAGTGTTTCGAATAATGGGCCCAGCTTTCGCTAGTTTCAAACGAGTTGATTATGTTCGTATTTTCGGATTATATTCGAGTGTGTTTTAACGTGGGCGATGGCTAAATGTTGTAGCATATTCATACGTCACGAAAATTAATCTGAACACGTTGCATTTACCCTCTGGAAACAATTAAGTCCTCCAGTCTGTGTAAATAACGTACAAATACCACAAACAGTAACTACCTGGGCCCTTGCATAGATAATAAATTAACATAGAAACTGTGCATCATAAAAAAACCAAGTTGAAATTAAAGTAATATGGTTAATAGGTAGGCTACAATGTTATGCAGATTGTCGATCACAATCGTATGCATACGGGTCAATCATGTGGAGACGGGACTAGATAAAATTTACTTTAAAAGTAGGTTCACAACACTACAATTTACAAAGTATTCAAGACAAAAACAAATGTAAAACCTGTGTTCAAATGAAACATTTAGGTCTTCCAGAAACTATAATCTACAATATTTACACTGATGCTGCATTGTGGTGAAAAACAAGTAAAGCTTACTTTTTCACGAAAAGGGAACAAAATATCCCAAAATATGCATATACCAAACACAACCAGCAGTAGAGAAGAGCATAGACGCTGTAATTGTCAAGATGTACGTCGATGGCCTCTCAATCTAATTTTATCCGCAAAACTGCGTCGTTGTAGGTAAGACAATGGCTGCCCCAAACTACCAAATAGTACCAAAAAACTATCAGTCACAAAATGTACCATTAGGTTTGAATAATCCAAATATAGATCCTGTTAAACCACAAAATATCATAGTGTACCTTTATATTACTTATATACATACCGCCAGCTTGTTCTGCTGTTGACTATGTGGCTGTGTTCGAAGCGATATCATTACTTAATATTCTTTATGATAATCATCTTCTAGTACTAGGAGACTTCAATATGCTAGAGCAGTGGTCGCCAACCTGTCGATCGCGAGCTACCGGTAGCTCGCGGAGGCAATTCTGGTAGCTCTCACAACGATTTTTATTTAAAAAATACAAACTGCAAAAATCAGAGAAGCTTCCGAAAATTCCACAAAAAAATCTAATTGTCATAATATTAAACATAAACAGCGACAACGTTGCGATGAGCGATCTGCCGCTGACGCCATCAAGCTAGAATCGGCTAGAACCGACCAGCCGGACCAGCGCGTTAGTGTTCGAGAACGATCAGGATTGCTTTGAACGGGGATAAATACTTAATACGCACGGCGCGGCGACATTGCGCTTAGTTTAAAACTGAACGCGTAACCAACGTCCAGCGGTTGGGTTAGTAGAGAACAACAAAAAATAATATTAAGGCAAGCAATTGTAAGAAGGTAAAGACATACCACTTTCATTCGGAATGGGAAGAACAATACTTTTTCACAGAAGTTAAAGATAAAAATGTGTGTTTGTTATGTAATACTTCGGTCTCCGTTGCTAAAAAAGGAAATATTGAGAGACATCATAAAACTGTACATTCTAATTTTGAAAAATCATTCCCACTATATTCTGCCGCCAGAAAGGAGAAACTAAAACAGTTAAAAAAGCAGTTAATTGGACAACAATCAATATTTTTAAGAACAGTCGACAAAAATAAGGCTGCAACTGAAGCATCGTACCGTGTCCCAGATAATTGCACAAAAAAAAGAAACCTTATGAAGACGGGGAAATGATAAAACAGGCGTTTTTAGAAGCTGCTGATTCATTATTTGCCAACTTTAGAAATAAAGACGAGATAGTTTCAGCTATAAAATCTATGCAACTTTCTGCTAATACAGTGATGAGACGTGTAGAAGTAATGAGCAATGATATTGTTTTACAGTTAAGAACTATGTTTGTTTTTCACTTCAACTGGATGAATCAACAGATGTCGTTGACACTGCCCAGATGGCCGTGTTCGTCAGGATGGTTTTTAGTGATTTTACGATTAAAGAAGATCTTCTGAAGTTTATTCCACTGAAAGGACACACTACTGGACAGGAGTTGTTTTCTCATTTAAAAAATATTATTTCTTCCAAGAAAATTCCAATATCGAAAATGGTAGGCTTGACAACCGATGGCGCTCCAGCTATGGTGGGTTGTGATAAGGGTCTGGTGGCGTTATTTCGTAAAGATGAAACTTTCCCGCAATTTCTCTGTTACCACTGCATTATCCATCAGCAAGCATTATGTGGAAATTTCCTGAAACTAAACAACGTTATGAAACTGGTGGTAACAATTGTGAACAAGATTAGAGCTCAAGCGTTACAAAGAAGATTATTCAAAACATTGGCCGATGATGTTGACTGTCAATACGGGGACCTACTGCTTCACTCTGAAGTCCGATGGTTAAGTAGAGGACGGGTGCTGAAACGTTTTAATGATGTCCTATCTGGCATAGTTCAATTTTTCAAACAACGCGATGAACCGACTCCGGAACTAGAAAATTCAATCTGGCTTAGAGATTTTGGTTTTCTCGTGGACATTACAGAAAAATTAAACGAACTTAATTTGCAGCTTCAGAGGAGAGACGAAGAACTAGCGGAAATGATTTCTGATATAAAAGCATTTATCAAAAAGCTGGAGTTTTGGGAACAAAACCTAATTAACAGCGATGCCAAGCATTTTCCTATTCTTTCAGAAAAAATATCTCAAAATCCATTAGAACCCTATGACAGCAAATATCATGTAGAAACAGTTTCTACCCTGAAGAATAACTTCAAAAATCATTTTAAGGATTTCAACGAAATGGCTTTAGTAGTGCAGTTTGTTGTTTCACCCTTTATGGAAATTGATATCCAACAGTTTGCAACTTGTGTTATGCATAGTAATTCCATAGTTGGCAATTCACTAATGTACAGTAATTATAACATGGGTCCAAAAACACCTCCTTGAGGCACTCTAGCTTGTATTTATTTTAAATTAGAATTATCGTATTCATGCTTGATTCTGAAAAGGTGTTATAATTATAATATCTACTTATTTCTAGTCCTAAAAATGAATGTACAAACTAAAAATATTTTGTCATTTACATCTACCTTAAAACTTGTTTTAATTTATTTTCGTTTTATATTAACGTAACAAATATTGACATCCCTTCCTGAATTTGAATAAAATCCAATCCAATTCCTCAAGAGAAAATCCAATAATTGAATTAATGCATCTTCCAATTTAACTCTCCTTTCCTCTATAGTCGCTTGTCAATTTTCTCAAAGTAGGTACTTACCATTTCCGTTTCAGTTAAATCCAGTGCGCCATTCTCAAGGACTATTTAAAAACAGGAGAGTAGGAAGGAAGGACGTTTCTAAATCGGGCAAACAATTTGTAGACCACACGACACCCGCATGTACGCAGTTTCTGCATCAAAACATGTATTGAGGACGGCCTTCGAAAAATCAGTGGGGAACGAGATGGAATTGGAGTTTGTACTGCAAATATTGGTAATGGAATGGATTTTATCCGTTCGTTCAAGGATTTTAGTGAATTTAATTAATGCGAAGGATTATTTACGAAAGTTGGAAAACACAACTGTTTTCACCAAATCATTTTCAACCAGAAAACTAAATATACAGGTTGTATGAAGAAAGATATCCTAATCGCAATATTCCAAATGAGAAAACATTTCAGCGACTTGACCAACATCTAAGAGAGACTGGTGGGCGATCCCCAATTAATAAGGTAACATTATTTGACTTTCTTTAATAATGTTTAGGAAGTTTTGGGAAAACAAGTACTGATGCTGGTGTGACAAGAACAGTACGTACGGTGCAATTGGAGGAAAATATTTTGGATACTGTAGCTGATACTCCTTCAATAAGCACTCGAAGATTAGCCACGCAGCTGCATGTGTCAAAAATGACAATTGTTGAAGTACTTAAAGAACAGTTGTCATACCCTTATCATCTGCAAAAAGTGCATCAACTACTTCCTAAAGATTTTCTTCAAAGAATCCAGTTCGCAAATTGGCTGTTAGATCAGCAACGAACAAACGGAAAATATTCTTTTAACCGATGAAGCAGGGGTTACCAAAAATGGTATTGTAAATTTACATAACTCGCATGTATGAGCTGATGAAAACCCTCATGCCACTGTTGTTTATCATTATCAACATCAGTTTCAATCAATTAATATTTAGGCAGGAATAATCGGTAATTTTTTGATTGAACCATTCGTATAGCCGCCACTATTGAATGGTGAACTTTATTTACAGTTCCTTCACAACGCTTTTCTGGATTCAATAAAACCTTGGTGTATCCCTGTTAAATTATAATATTTAATATAAATGTCACAAAAGGATGAATTGCTGACAAAAATATCTTTCTTAATGCCAGGGCTAGTATATCGTTTGTCCTGCAATAATTATTTTAAAGTTTCTTTATTTAAACTAATTTATTTACACTTCGACGCTAATTTATTTTATGTCCTAATTTATTTATACTCTATATTACACCAATTTATATATCACATTTACTTATTAACTAATGTATATGGACAATATTATTCTTCTCACAGCGATATATCGACTTAAACTGACTCACTTCAACAGCAAAATAGCTTCTTATTTTTATAAAAAATGTTACCAAACCGAATCTTCTCGATCTGAGTTGTCTCTGGTATATTCTAGATTGGTATATTTGCCATACTTTGGAAGTCTATGGTTTACGACGATTGAAGGTGACTGCCATAGACATAGGCAATGGTGTCTGTCAAATATTCCTGGGAGATCGGAAGGTAGTGGTTGTAAGAGGCACAAATAAGATATAGAGGTACTTAAAAAGGATTATAGCAGGACCGGACTGGTCGAAAATACCTACTTTTTAGGTAGGTGCAAATTATGTGATACAATTGGAATAAACATATACATATATATAGACGTTTATTTAATTCCTTAAACATTAATGTCCAATGTTGTTGCTCGCTTGGTTTCTAGGTTATCGATTTTACTATATTTTTCTGTTTTCCTGTTTAAATATTATTGTCTTGATTTCGTGTCTCATTTATGACTCTATATAAAAGCCCCAATGCTTATTTGATGTCCATCACAAACATACTATCGCAGAGCAATCAGTAATTGATTTATTGGTGAAATACTATCAATGCCAAAAATATAGGCGATTAACACAGGACATTTGTTAGAATTTTCATATTTACTTACAAAGCATTATCAAATTTGCTCGAGTATAATGAACACTGTAGGTTTTGTTAACTAACCTGAATCGTCTATAAAAAATATTATCAATTTTTTTTTGTTCTTGAAAATCCATAAGTAATTAATTAAAACATTTGTTAACTTTTTAATCCTGACTCCAGGAGAACGGTATAGAAACACAATGCTACTGAATAGAGAAAAATACAATATGTTGCAGAATGATTATTGCTATTAAAAGTGCATGGTTAACCCTTTCCGTCATAAAGTACCTCAGGAGGTACATTAAACTTTAAAATATTATAAAATTGAAATTTTACTAAAAATTCATGGTTAACGTGACCTATCGAGTCTCTATCCCAATGTTATTTGGTACAAACTTCGACAGTGCCATCTCATACTCCTATAATTAACTTTTTGTGTCAGTATGTTATAGTCTATTTTTATGTATGAGAGAGTATTAAAATAATAAAGCGTTCGTAATCCATAGGCGTACCACTTCTTTTAGTAGACAGTTAAAAGATTTTTTGAAGTTATTCCTCGAGTATACACTGTTATTTTCACCTAATTATCCTGCTTATAACTTCTAAACAGCTGAAGGTAAAAAAGTGCAATTTTTTCTAAAATGTTTTATTTTTCCACAAGGTATGTTAAGAACATTGTGTCAAACGGGTTATGTAGGTTATAAGGGTTTAAACTTTGACTTTTAAACAACGTTACGTTCATAAATAATAATTTTAATATAAAAACTATTTCTTACCTACAAATCCAAATCAGAATCGAAATCAGAAGATGAACTGTCGCAACCAATATTTACAATGAGTGGCTCGATCATTTCATCAGTAATATTGTCCAACTTCCACATTTTCTCTTCTTCTTTAATCGTATGATTTACTGCCTTTTCCCAGTTTTCAGGCTTCACATTATTTACAGCCTCCAAAAACAACTGTTTAACATCACTCATTTTAAAAGAATTATTTTTTCTTGAAACGCCTCCCTTTATTTGTGCCCATATCAGTTCAATCGGGGTTACTTCGCAATGATATGGTGGTGATCTAACCACCGTCATCCCACGATTTTTTGCAATTTCATCAATTTCATATTTTTTGAATTTCTCTTTATGAAGGGAACACAAATGATACAGTTCTTTTCTCACAGAACCGGGATGGAACTTAATATTCTTTGAATTTAGCCAATTCTGTAAATCTTTTTTTAACCACTTGGTTGTGGGCATTTTTTCTATAAGTCTCGAGTGATAACTTGCATTATCCATTACTATTATACAGTTCTGAGGAAGAAGATCTATAATTTGTTCAAACCACTCTTTAAAGGCACCAGCATTCATATCCTTATGGTAGTCACCGGTACGAGTAGATTCAAAAGTCAATAAACCACCTTTAACAAAACCGTTTGAACTACCGATGTGTACTATTATTAGTCTGCGCCCCTTTCTTGATGGTGGATTTAAACCAGTAGATAAATTATTTAAAAAAGCTTGTCTTCCTATTTCTTTTAAAAGTTTCCATAGTGTACTTCGACTCATTTCAGGGTAATCCTTATCATCTCGAACCGTGGCAAGAACTTTGTCTACTGTCGGAAATTCTTTTCTAAAGAAGAACACATGCACTTTCCTTCGAAGTCTTTCTTTCAAAAGATTTTCTAATTGAAATTTTGGTTTTCCTGGAGCTTTACGTGCTGTTTGAAACTCGCCACATTTCTCTTCTTTAACAACTCTGTAAATCATAGATTTCCCAACACCAAGCGTACTACTAACTAATTCCACTGTGTCATCAACACTTTTACATAAATGTTTGTCTGTAAATGATTTAAAACAATTAAATAATTATGTTTTTTCATTAACTGTTAAAGGACCGATTTTTTGTCGTTTACGCGGCCCTTCCAAATTTTCCATGATCACACTAGAATTCACACTGCACCTTGCAAGTTGCAACTAAACGACATTTAGTAAACTGTCAAGAATACACAACTTGGACCTCCTTACTAAATGGAAAACCTATAATCGCATTTTCGGTGAAATTTGTTGGGAAGGTATTTATCTACTTATAATTCGATTACTGTAAGAAATTCTT
Source organism: Psylliodes chrysocephalus (assembly GCA_927349885.1). Taxonomy (NCBI): domain Eukaryota; kingdom Metazoa; phylum Arthropoda; class Insecta; order Coleoptera; family Chrysomelidae; genus Psylliodes; species Psylliodes chrysocephalus. The sequence goes on from OV651821.1 coordinate 10,583,027, forward strand.
GGTATTAAAATAAAACAAAATTGGCAAATAGGTACTTATTGAAAATAATCTTAAGTAATACACAGGGCTTTTGGCCTGTCCAAACCATTTTCTATTGTTCTGCACAGCTTATGTTTATAAAGGACCAATTAAAGACCCAAAACTTGTAATAGCTCAGGTACATTTATTACAATTTTAGGAAATATTTAGATTATTCTGTAAAAATATTTAAAATGACCGTACTAAGTTTTGCATTAAAAATGCTGTTTTATTACTCTCTCATACATAAAAATAGACTATAGTGATTATCGTTTGGAGAAGTTAAGTTATATTTTTATAACAGTTATTTTTACGAATTTTTTGTATTTTTGGACGGCAATTAGAGAGGTACGTGTAGACTGTAATTTTGGTGTACCATATGCAAGTTTTAAAATTTGAATTAGTTAGATTTTGAATTATATCATTTTTAATGATGACTAAACTATACATGGTGTCCCGAAATTAGACAGTCATATTTTAACTGCGTAATCTACATCCTGCAATAGGAGTAAAAGTTCATATAAACATAGAACCAAAAACGTTTCGTTTTCGAGATAAAGGGTGTAAATATTTTCTAAAATTTCTTTAGTCACTGGTTTTCCAAAGTTAAAAAAAATAAAATTTCTGATTTCACAGGTCTACTCATTATTGGTACACTTTCGAATCAACTTATCACAAAATTTTCAAATGCTTTTTTCTTGAAAATGGGGCGTCCTAGCGAGATGCAACAAAAGTAGCTTTATTATGAAGAAAACATTGGTTTTCCAAATGTTATAGTCAAAAATGTTAAAAACTGTCAACAAAAAAAACTTAGGGCAATTTTACCCTAAGCCCCCCTAATTTACCCACCTATGAAGATGATCAAAAACTGGGGTTTAGACCATTAAATAGAGCGTAAAAACTACCAAATTTCACTTAGTTATCTTCAAACGTTTAGAAAATATTTACAAAAGTGTGTCATCAGGACTTCACTTTTAACACCCTGTATCTCGGAAAAGAAATGTTTTCGGACCTATGTTTATATGAACTTTTACACCTATTTTAGGATGTAGATTACGCTGTTAAAATATGACCGTCTAATTTTGGGACACCCAGTATATGTGGGATAGTCTACACATTATTATACTCTTCATACAGCATAGTCTATTTTTATGTATGAGAGAGTATTAAAATAATAAAGCGTTCGTAATCCATAGGCGTACCACTTCTTTTAGTAGACAGTTAAAATATTTTTTGAAGTTATTCCTCGAGTATACACTTATATTTTCACCTAATTAACCTGCTTATAACTTCTGAACAGCTGAAGGTAAAAAAGTGCAATTTTTTCTAAAATGTTTTATTTTTCCACAAGGTATGTTAAGAACATTGTGTCAAACGGGTTATGTAGGTATAAGGGTTTAAACTTTGACTTTTAAACAACGTTACGTTCATAAATAATAATTTTAATATAAAAACTACTTCTTACCTACAAATCCAAATCAGAATCGAAATCAGAAGATGAACTGTCGCATCCAATATTTACAACGAGTGGCTCGATCATTTTATCAGTAATATTGTCCAACTTCCACATTTTCTCTTCTTCTTTAATCGTATGATTTACTGCCTTTTCCCAGTTTTCAGGCTTCACATTATTTACAGCCTCCAAAAACAACTGTTTAACATCACTCATTTTAAAAGAATTATTTTTTCTTGAAACTTCTCCCTTTATCTGTGCCCATATCAGTTCAATCGGGGTTACTTCGCAATGATATGGTGGTGATCTAACCACCGTCATCCCACGATTTTTTGCAATTTCATCAATTTCACATTTTTTGAATTTCTCTTTATGAAGGGAACACAAATGATACAGTTCTTTTCTCACAGAACCGGGATGGAACTTAATATTCTTTGAATTTAGCCAATTCTGTAAATCTTTTTTTAACCACTTGGTTGTGGGCATTTTTTTCTATAAGTCTCGAGTGATAACTTGCATTATCCATTACTATTATACAGTTCTGAGAAAGAAGATCTATAATTTGTTCAAACCACTCTTTAAAGACACCAGCATTCATGTCCTTGTGGTAGTCACCGGTACGAGTAGATTCAAAAGTCAATAAACCACCTTTAACAAAACCGTTTGAACTACCGATGTGTACTATTATTAGTCTGCGCCCCTTTCCTGATGGTGGATTTAAACCAGTAGATAAATTATTTAAAAAAGCTTGTCTTCGACTTGTAACAGTTTCATCTTACCAAAATTTATTTGGTTTATGTCCCTCGTTGATCCATGTTTCATCTAAATAAAATATATTTCTTCTTTGGTTTCTCATTTCTTTTATAGTCCTTAGGTAATTTCTTCTCCATACTACAATATCGCTTGTTTCTGTTAAAATAGACTTTCTGGAATGCTTTTTCCATAGAAAACCTATTTCTTTTAAAAGTTTCCATAGTGTGCTTCGACTCATTTCAGGGTAATCCTTATCATCTCGAACCGTGGCAAGAACTTTGTCTACTGTCGGAAATTCTTTTCTAAAGAAGAACACATGCACTTTCCTTCGAAGTCTTTCTTTCAAAAGATTTTCTAATTGAAATTTTGGTTTTCCTGGAGCTTTACGTGCTGTTTGAAACTCGCCACATTTCTCTTCTTTAACAACTCTGTAAATCATAGATTTCCCAACACCAAGCGTACTACTAACTAATTCCACTGTGTCATCAACACTTTTACATAAATGTTTGTCTGTAAATGATTTAAAACAATTAAATAATTATGTTTTTTCATTAACTGTTAAAGGACCGATTTTTTGTCGTTTACGCGGCCCTTCCAAATTTTCCATGATCACACTAGAATTCACACTGCACCTTGCAAGTTGCAACTAAACGACATTTAGTAAACTGTCAAGAATACACAACTTGGACCTCCTTACTAAATGGAAAACCTATAATCGCATTTTCGGTGAAATTTGTTGGGAAGGTATTTATCTACTTATAATTCGATTACTGTAAGAAATTCTTGGTATTAAAATAAAACAAAATTGGCAAATAGGTACTTATTGAAAATAATCTTAAGTAATACACAGGGCTTTTGGCCTGTCCAAACCATTTTCTATTGTTCTGCACAGCTTATGTTTATAAAGGACCAATTAAAGACCCAAAACTTGTAATAGCTCAGGTACATTTATTACAATTTTAGGAAATATTTAGATTATTCTGTAAAAATATTTAAAATGACCGTACTAAGTTTTGCATTAAAAATGCTGTTTTATTACTCTCTCATACATAAAAATAGACTATAGTGATTATCGTTTGGAGAAGTTAAGTTATATTTTTATAACAGTTATTTTTACGAATTTTTTGTATTTTTGGACGGCAATTAGAGAGGTACGTGTAGACTGTAATTTTGGTGTACCATATGCAAGTTTTAAAATTTGAATTAGTTAGATTTTGAATTATATCATTTTTAATGATGACTAAACTATACATGGTGTCCCGAAATTAGACAGTCATATTTTAACTGCGTAATCTACATCCTGCAATAGGAGTAAAAGTTCATATAAACATAGAACCAAAAACGTTTCGTTTTCGAGATAAAGGGTGTAAATATTTTCTAAAATTTCTTTAGTCACTGGTTTTCCAAAGTTAAAAAAAATAAAATTTCTGATTTCACAGGTCTACTCATTATTGGTACACTTTCGAATCAACTTATCACAAAATTTTCAAATGCTTTTTTCTTGAAAATGGGGCGTCCTAGCGAGATGCAACAAAAGTAGCTTTATTATGAAGAAAACATTGGTTTTCCAAATGTTATAGTCAAAAATGTTAAAAACTGTCAACAAAAAAAACTTAGGGCAATTTTACCCTAAGCCCCCCTAATTTACCCACCTATGAAGATGATCAAAAACTGGGGTTTAGACCATTAAATAGAGCGTAAAAACTACCAAATTTCACTTAGTTATCTTCAAACGTTTAGAAAATATTTACAAAAGTGTGTCATCAGGACTTCACTTTTAACACCCTGTATCTCGGAAAAGAAATGTTTTCGGACCTATGTTTATATGAACTTTTACACCTATTTTAGGATGTAGATTACGCTGTTAAAATATGACCGTCTAATTTTGGGACACCCAGTATATGTGGGATAGTCTACACATTATTATACTCTTCATACAGCATAGTCTATTTTTATGTATGAGAGAGTATTAAAATAATAAAGCGTTCGTAATCCATAGGCGTACCACTTCTTTTAGTAGACAGTTAAAATATTTTTTGAAGTTATTCCTCGAGTATACACTTATATTTTCACCTAATTAACCTGCTTATAACTTCTGAACAGCTGAAGGTAAAAAAGTGCAATTTTTTCTAAAATGTTTTATTTTTCCACAAGGTATGTTAAGAACATTGTGTCAAACGGGTTATGTAGGTATAAAGGTTTAAACTTTGACTTTTAAACAACGTTACGTTCATAAATAATAATTTTAATATAAAAACTACTTCTTACCTACAAATCCAAATCAGAATCGAAATCAGAAGATGAACTGTCGCATCCAATATTTACAACGAGTGGCTCGATCATTTTATCAGTAATATTGTCCAACTTCCACATTTTCTCTTCTTCTTTAATCGTATGATTTACTGCCTTTTCCCAGTTTTCAGGCTTCACATTATTTACAGCCTCCAAAAACAACTGTTTAACATCACTCATTTTAAAAGAATTATTTTTTCTTGAAACTTCTCCCTTTATCTGTGCCCATATCAGTTCAATCGGGGTTACTTCGCAATGATATGGTGGTGATCTAACCACCGTCATCCCACGATTTTTTGCAATTTCATCAATTTCACATTTTTTGAATTTCTCTTTATGAAGGGAACACAAATGATACAGTTCTTTTCTCACAGAACCGGGATGGAACTTAATATTCTTTGAATTTAGCCAATTCTGTAAATCTTTTTTTAACCACTTGGTTGTGGCATTTTTTTCTATAAGTCTCGAGTGATAACTTGCATTATCCATTACTATTATACAGTTCTGAGAAAGAAGATCTATAATTTGTTCAAACCACTCTTTAAAGACACCAGCATTCATGTCCTTGTGGTAGTCACCGGTACGAGTAGATTCAAAAGTCAATAAACCACCTTTAACAAAACCGTTTGAACTACCGATGTGTACTATTATTAGTCTGCGCCCCTTTCCTGATGGTGGATTTAAACCAGTAGATAAATTATTTAAAAAAGCTTGTCTTCGACTTGTAACAGTTTCATCTTACCAAAATTTATTTGGTTTATGTCCCTCGTTGATCCATGTTTCATCTAAATAAAATATATTTCTTCTTTGGTTTCTCATTTCTTTTATAGTCCTTAGGTAATTTCTTCTCCATACTACAATATCGCTTGTTTCTGTTAAAATAGACTTTCTGGAATGCTTTTTCCATAGAAAACCTATTTCTTTTAAAAGTTTCCATAGTGTGCTTCGACTCATTTCAGGGTAATCCTTATCATCTCGAACCGTGGCAAGAACTTTGTCTACTGTCGGAAATTCTTTTCTAAAGAAGAACACATGCACTTTCCTTCGAAGTCTTTCTTTCAAAAGATTTTCTAATTGAAATTTTGGTTTTCCTGGAGCTTTACGTGCTGTTTGAAACTCGCCACATTTCTCTTCTTTAACAACTCTGTAAATCATAGATTTCCCAACACCAAGCGTACTACTAACTAATTCCACTGTGTCATCAACACTTTTACATAAATGTTTGTCTGTAAATGATTTAAAACAATTAAATAATTATGTTTTTTCATTAACTGTTAAAGGACCGATTTTTTGTCGTTTACGCGGCCCTTCCAAATTTTCCATGATCACACTAGAATTCACACTGCACCTTGCAAGTTGCAACTAAACGACATTTAGTATACTGTCAAGAATACACAACTTGGACCTCCTTACTAAATGGAGGCATTTTCGGTGAAATTTGTTGGGAAGGTATTTATCTACTTATAATTCGATTACTGTAAGAAATTCTTGGAATTAAAATAAAAAAGAATTGGCAAATAGGTACTTATTGAAAATAATCTTAAGATACGGCTATGTAATTTTTAATACACAGGGCTTTTGGCCTGTCCAAACCTTTTTCTATTGTTCTGTACAGCTTATGTTTATAAAGGACCAATAAAAGACCCAAAACTTGTAATAGCTCAGGTACATTTATTACAATTTTAGGAAATATTTAGATTATTCTGTAAAAATATTTAAAATGACCGTACTAAGTTTTGCATTAGAAATGCTGTTTTATTACTCTCTCATACATAAAAATAGACTATAGAGCAGTTTTAAAAATTTTTCTTGCCACTATAGGTACTTTAAAACTAATCCTTTATCTGCTATTTATGTAGGTAGTATCGGATAGCATTACTATGAAATAAATAATAAACGTTCATTCCTGAAGACATCGCCCGTAAAAGGAATAGAAGAAGAAGAAAAAGAAGAAGAAGAAAAACGAATCAAATTATAGGTTAGGTATGTTAAATTATCCCAAATTTCAGTTCTGTGAACCCACCATAATTTGCCCAAATCGGCCAGTAGTGTTGCACTTCCGGTCTCCTTGGTGGAACAATTTTTTAGTATGTTAAATGTAGCCTATATCATATCCAGTAAAATAATACAGATCAGTGGATAAAACTATAAAACAAAAAATGATATCAATTTGAAATTTTTAGTAAAAATCAAGCTCATAAGGAGATGAAGCCCTTTAATTCTGAATAAAAAAAATTGAATAAAAAAAAGGGGTCAAGGAGAGTTAAAATATTTTATATAATAATTCATGTTTTTGTTAGGCATGTTTTTTTTCTATTTTTTTTTTAGGTATATAATTTTATGTATTTTTATAATTATCATGACATGTTTCACGATAAAGGTTGTAAAATTTTTTTGTACAATTTTCTTTTAAGGCGAAATAAATAAATAAACAATGGCGCTTCTAAAGAACCGTCCCTGATATCCAGTCCAGAAACCAAAACGTACTACACGCAATTCGGGGGGAGGGGTCGTATGCCCCAGTTCGGATGCAATGCCGCTGCGTTGCCGGGTGACCCAATTTCCGTGTGCCCTTCGCACATCTAATGGACCGGGGGGGTTGCGGAGGGCGGGGCGGTGTGCATCGAGTGCATCCTGCAAAGGCCCCGCGATGACCTCGAGAGAGACGTTTTTGTTGCTGTTTATTTATGTCTTGGTACTGAATGAGAAAGCAGGAAGTGGGAAACGACCGACGCAGTTTTTTCTCTCCTGGTATTTATTCTTCGGATATTATAATATAAAGAGTGCTCGATTAAGTGAAGGGTCGCTTTGTTAAAGGGGTTTTAGCGGTTGCGAAGGCTATGTTTAATTTGGGTCGCAAGGGGGGTGGGAGGTATACGAATTTTATGTAAAGAATGTTTGAAAAATTAAACCTTTCATACAGAAATTAACATTTTATGAACATTTTAATTAAATACTTAATGTTTGACATTTTGCATCCAATAACTCAAATAATTTAAGATACATAGATTGTGATTTTGAGAGCAATAAGCAAAAAAATAAAGGTACATAGTGTCCATTTTTGTAACCGTAAATTGTAAAAAACTGTACAAAATATTTGGTCGAATATTGAAATGTACCGTCCATATAAACAGTATTAACTGAACATAAAAAATTAAAGTTGCTTCTGCAACCAAACACAATTATCTGTGAAGGCCTATCGCAAATAGGAAGAAACTCTTCGTTTTTGTTTGTAATATGATTCATCTTGATTTTTGGGGAGCGTGGGCATAACAGAACGTCTTGCGGCATAAATGTTTTTTCGCACTCTATGAATGTCGTGCGAGGTGATAGTGTCACAAAACTCGTTCTTTTTTAATTCTTGATGGATGAATTTTGAGGCTTTTTCTGACAGGTCCTGCAATGCTTTCCTTTTAATGCCATTGCTAAGGGCCTGTCGTTGAAGAGTGTCGTCTTCCTTATGGTTGTGATTGACATCACTTTTCTCGTCTATTATTTGTTCACGAAGGATATAAACCTTGGCTGAACACTTGTTTTTTTTAATACATCGCTATCGCATTTCACCATTCGCAAGAGTATTTGCCTCATAAAATTTAAAATTGCCTATAACTATAGTCTTATTTTTATGTATGAGAGAGTAATAAAACAGCATTTCTAATGCAAAACTTAGTACGATCATTTTAAATATTTTTACAGAATAATCTAAATATTTCCTAAAATTGTAATAAATGTATCTGAGCTATTACAAGTTTTGGGTCTTTTATTGGTCCTTTATAAACATAAGCTGTACAGAACAATAGAAAAAGGTTTGGACAGGCCAAAAGCCCTGTGTATTAAAGATTACATAGCCGTATCTTAAGATTATTTTCAATAAGTACCTATTTGCCAATTTTGTTTTATTTTAATTCCAAGAACTTCTTACAGTAATCGAATTATAAGTAGATAAATACCTTCCCAACAAATTTCACCGAAAATGCGATTATAGGTTTTCCATTTAGTAAGGAGGTCCAAGTTGTGTATTCTTGACAGTTTACTAAATGTCGTTTAGTTGCAACTTGCAAGGTGCAGTGTGAATTCTAGTGTGATCATGGAAAATTTGAAAGGGCCGCATAAACGACAAAAAATCGGTCCTTTAACAGTTAATGAAAAAACATTAATATTTAATTGTTTTAAATCATTTACAGACAAACATTTATGTAAAAGTGTTGATGACACAGTGGACTTAGTTAGTAGTACGCTTGGTGTTGGGAAATCTACGATTTACAGAGTTGTTAAAGAAGAGAAATGTGGCGAGTTTCAAACAGCACGTAAAGCTCCAGGAAAACCAAAATTTCAATTAGAAAATCTTTTGAAAGAAAGATTTCGAAGGAAAGTGCATGCGTTCTTCTTTAGAAAAGAATTTCCGACAGTAGACAAAGTTCTTGCCACGGTTCGAGATGATAAGGATTACCCAGAAATGAGTCGAAGCACACTATGGAAACTTTTAAAAGAAATAGGTTTTATATGGAAAAAGCATTCCAGAAAGTCTATTTTAATAGAAAGAAGCGATATTGTAGTATAGAGAAGAAATTACCTAAGGACTATAAAAGAAATGAGAAACCAAAGAAGAAATATATTTTATTTAGATGAAACATGGACCAACGAGGGCCATAAACCAAATAAATTTTGGCAAGATGAAACTGTTACAAGTCAAGACAGGCTTTGTTAAATAATTTATCTACTGGCTTAAATCCATCATCAGGAAAGGGGCGCAGACTAATAATAGTACACATCGGTAGTTCAAACGGTTTTGTTAAAGGTGGTTTATTGACTTTTGAATCTATTCGTACCGGTGACTACCATGAGGACATGAATGCTGATGTCTTTAAAGAATGGTTCGAACAAATTATAGATCTTCTTCCTCAAAACTGTATAATAGTAATGGATAATGCAAGTTATCACTCGAGACTTATAGTAAAAATGCCCACAACCAAGTGGTTAAAAAAAGATTTACAGAATTGGCTAAATTCAAAGAATATTAAGTTCCATCCCGGTTCTGTGAGAAAAGAACTGTATCATTTGTGTTCCCTTCATAAAGAGAAATTCAAAAAATATGAAATTGATGAAATTGCAAAAAATCGTGGGATGACGGTGGTTACATCACCACCATATCATTGCGAAGTAAACCCGATTGAACTGATATGGGCACAGATAAAGGGAGAAGTTTCAAGAAAAAATAATTCTTTTAAAATGAAGTGATGTTAAACAGTTGTTTTTGGAGGCTGTAAATAATGTGAAGCCTAAAAACTGGGAAAAGGCAGTAAATCATAGGATTAAAGAAGAAGAGAAAATGTGGAAGTTGGACAATATTTCTGATGAAATGATCGAGCCACTCATTGTAAATATTGGTTGCAACAGTTCATCTTCTGATTTCGATTCTGATTTGGATTTGTAGGTAAGAAGTAGTTTTTATATTAAAATTATTATTTTTGAACGTAACGTTGTTTAAAAGTCAAAGTTTAAACCCTTATACCTACATAACCCGTTTGACACAATGTTCTTAACATACCTTGTGGAAAAATAAAACATTTTAGAAAAATTGCACTTTTTTACCTTCAGCTGTTTAGAAGTTATAAGCAGGTTAATTAGGTGAAAATATAAGTGTATACTCGAGGAATAACTTCAAAAAATATTTTCTGTCTACTAAAAGAAGTGATACGCCTATGGATTACGAACGCTTTATTATTTTAACACTCTCTCATACATAAAAATAGAATTTAACCACTTTTTCCCCTTTTCGCTAAAAATATCGTAATGTATACTCGGTGACAATTAAAGACAAAATAAAATAGTACTTTTCAATGTTCCTTACACCCGTAATGTATCTACATACACATCATTCTCCTAAATACTTATTAATACTCCTAATTAATAATTGACAAGGAATTAAAAAAGGTCGCTGCAGCGTTGGCCTAAGTCAGCTTCCCCGATAGCAGAAGTCCAAGGATTGATTCTTGGAGCACTCAACTGCTAAATATTTAAAACTTGAACAAGTTATTCCTGAATAGACAGCTATATTATTGCTTAAAATTAACTTACGCGAAAAAACCAAAGAGTTAGAGTTAGATATATTACTTTTTCGGAGATTTATAGTAATCATGGATTACCACAAGGATGTGTTTTGGAACCTTTATTACTTATATTCTACCTCAATGATATAAACAATTTTTATTAATGATGGAATCTTATAAACCTTTTTGCAAAAAAAATAAACAATAGTTATCTAAAACCAAATAAATGTAAGCTAAATATTTACTAATGCTTAGTAATAACTATAGTTTATCAAATATTGATGACATCAATATTAAAATTGATAATGTACGATTATAAATTGTCAAAGGTGTTAAATATGTTTTCCACAAGAGTATTTATACGCATCTGTAATATTGTCAAAAGTGAGAAATTTAAAAACAAAAAAACTTTGGAATCGTTCTAAAAATCAATGTTGAATTTATTTTATTTTTACTTTTGACAGGCACTGCATATTATGGCATTTGGCTCATCTTTGTAGCATTTCTGTATGCATTATTAATACAAGTTTCCTTTGCTGACCCAAATATAATGTAACCCTTTTTCTCAAATTCCTTTGAGGGTGTTTCAGTTCTAATTTTAAATATTTCAACTATAGAATCCTGAGCTCAAAATATGAAGATTTAACCCAAAACAACAAAATAGAATGTGTCTCCTGTCAGGGTGTTTTAATTAAAAATATTTGTGCTCAGTATTTTAAAGCTATTTGACGTATTATTGCAATTCCGCCAGTGGCGTAGAACTTGGGAAGGATCAACCAGTTACTTGACCCTATCGTACGCCTTTGGTAGTAGCTAGAAACGTTTATTTAATATAATTTTGAGTTCATTTGCATTCTTATATTGTGGTTTAATATTTTAAGTAAACTTAACATTGTTAGTAAAATTATTCAAAAACCGAACTTTGATGTTGCTCAGTGTTCTAATCATTTAAATAATTTGAATAATTTTTTGAAAGCTTACTTCTCCGATAAAGGTTTTAATGATCTATTGATTGATGCTAAAGAAATAGCATTCAGCTTAGAAATAGAACCTAAATTCAAAAAACAAAGAGATCTAAAACAGCGAAAAATTAAAAAACATTTTAATTATGAATGTGACGATGAACCGATCCACAATGAAACTTTAAAGTTCAAAGTTGATTGTTTTTTTAATGCTCTAGATGTAATCATAGCAGCAGTGGGTGAGAGATTCCAATTACTTTCTTCTTATTCTAACAATTTCGCGTTTTTATGGAATAATGATAAATTTCAAAATTACAATTAGATTTATGTCAAAAAGTTGAAAATTTATTAAATGACAAAACTCGCAATGAACAAGACATAAATAACTGCCTTGGAACTTGTTAAAGAATTGCAATATTTACAAAATTTTGATGAAAATTATATAACAATTAACAACTTAGTGGATTATTTTCCTAATACGAGCATAATAGTTCGTATTTTATTAACATTATTAACATTAATTAAGTGTAAAGGTTAAGAAAAGGTCCTTTATTTCTCACAAGTCAATTTATTGGCGACCGGTTTCGAAGTTGTCACTTCATCATCAGGCACACCTAAATGGAATGTCAAGGAGTCAGTTGTAATAAAAACAATTATAAAAGCATGAACGGACTTTAACATATACAAAATAACAGAAAAAACACAAAAGAAAGTTAAACAATAACCTTGACTCACCTTGACTAATTCCATAAAGGAAGCGCTACAAAAAGTTTAACAGAACGAGTTAAAAAAGTCATGTGTAATAAGTATTTTTTAAAAAAAAAATTTTTTTTAATGTAGGTTAGGTTAAACCACCAGATGTCTTTTTGAATAAAATAATTAATTAAAACACATTTAAGACAATTATTAACTAAACAACACAAAATAGTTTTACAATCACACAGTTTAAAAATTTTTAAGGAAATAATGTTAATTACTGAAAGTAAAAAGTAAAAAAGTAAAAATTATCAGACTGTCAAGACATCTATCTAGATTTTTAACGAATCAATGCAGTAAACTGTAAATTTTAAATTAGCGGATAAATAGTGCACTAACGGAGGTGTTATTTACTGAAAGTGAGTATAGGTGGCGGTGACAAAATTTATTGAAAGTAAAATATATTAAACTGAGAATGAGAAAGCAAAAAAAAATTGTATACTAACCAGAAAATTAGAACACTAAACAAGAAAATATGAAAATTCATATGTAAAAGGGAAATTTGAAGCAGATAATCAAAAAGAAAATTACTGTTACAGGAAACGGAAACTAGGTTGACAGTACGAATGTCAAAAAAGAAAAGTCAAATTTTGGCGTATGACAACCACGTGGGAGAATTTGAATAAGCTAAAAAATTTTAATAAGACGCGAATGGGCAAAAATTAATGGAAAGAAAATCTAAATTGGGAGAGTTAATTGTGGTAAGTAACTGACTGAAGATCAAATGAGTGGGGGTAAAAGTCTGAAAATAATTTAAATAAGCGCAGAGAACGTTGGGGTACTAATAAATTGAATTTGTGCATTCAGAGAGCAGGAGGGGCCAGATTTAATATTTTTTAAAATTTCCAGGTTCTCAAAGTTATTCAGAAGGAATTTATTAGAAGTCATATGCAAAATGTCGAAGCCAATGCTAGAATCAAAATCGTGACCAGTGTCTAACAAATGAGCAGCAAAGTGAGAAAAACCAGTAGTGTTAGTGTTAAGACAGCGTGTGTGCTCTTTCAGGCGTATTTTAAAATTACGAAAGGTCCTTCCCACATATGAGCATGGACAGTTCAAACAAGTTAGTTTGTAAACACCAGACTGATCCATAGGATCAATCTTATCCTTATTCCTAACAAATAGGCTACTGATCGAGTTGGACGTTCCAAAGCTAATTCTGAAGGAATCTTTGAACAAGTTGGCTATACGATATGAGAATTTTCCAATAAAAGTAAGTGAAACATACTTACGATTATCTGCTTCAATATTGGGAAGGGGGTCAATTATGTAACTATTGTTCTGATTACGTTTATTCTGTTTACTATGAAGCATTTTATCTATTAAGTTCTGATCATAATTGTGACTATTAGCAATTTGTTTGATAACATTGAGTTCTTTATTTAAGTTATCTACTGATAGTGGTACTTTCAGAAGACGTTCCAAGTAACAATTAAAAGCTGCTAACTTATGTGTAACTGGGTGATTGGATAAATTATCAATAACAACCCCTGTGTGAGTAGGTTTTCTAAATATGTTAAATTCCAACTTAAGATCTGTACAATGGGATATAGTTAAATCAAGGAAGTTGATAGATTTGTTGTTTTCTATCTCTAATGTAAATTTGATGTTACTATGTATGGTGTTTATATAATTTAGGAAGTTATTTAACTTATCCAGATCACCAGTCCATAGTATCAGTATGTCATCAACATATCTATGATAGAATTTAATAGCTGAGCAAAAAGGATTGTTGTTTAATATATTCTCATTCTCAGTTTAATATATTTTACTTTCAATAAATTTTGTCACCGCCACCTATACTCACTTTCAGTAAATAACACCTCCGTTAGTACACTATTTATCCGCTAATTTAAAATTTACAGTTTACTGCATTGATTCGTTAAAAATCTAGATAGATGTCTTGACAGTCTGATAATTTTTACTTTTTTACTTTTTACTTTCAGTAATTAACATTATATCCTTAAAAAATTTTAAACTGTTTGTGCTTGTAAAACTATTTTGTGTTGTTTAGTTAATAATTGTCTTAAATGTGTTTTAATTAATTATTATATTCAAAAAGACATCTGGTGGTTTAACCTAACCTACATTAAAAATTTTTTTAAAAAATACTTATTACACATGACTTTTTTAACTCGTTCTGTTAAACTTTTTGTAGCGCTTCCTTTATGGAATTAGTCAAGGTGAGTCAAGGTTATTGTTTAACTTTCTTTTGTGTTTTTTCTTATTTTGTATATGTTAAAGTCCGTTCATGCTTTTATAATTGTTTTTATTACAACTGACTCCTTGACATTCCATTTAGGTGTGCCTGATGATGAAGTGACAACTTCGAAACCGGTCGCCAATAAATTGACTTGTGAGAAATAAAGGACCTTTTCTTAACCTTTACACTTAATCCCTACTACTCACATATGGCTACCCTCACTCCATATTAACATTAAACTCAGACATGAGACACATTTTATATTGGCAATTTGCGTTAAATCTCCTTATTTTGAGCTCAGGATTAATTAGTTAAAACATTTCTAATTAGTAATGAAACACCCTGTACATTATTTGTTTTTCCAACATATTTCAGACCCTTATAACCAATTCTACAATATTAAATCCTTTCAATCTATCAAAACGCCAAAATGTACCATCTGCATCTACTTCCATTAATTATCCGTCCTTTATCTTTGTTTGATTTTCCTTAACTTTCTCTTATTGTTTAACTAGTTCCGATTAAACTCGGTTTACATTGTTTTTTAAAGTATCTCCGAAGAAGTTTGTTGATAAGATTAAAGCGATTTTACTGGAGACTAAATTGTTAGTTAAAACTTCTCACTAGTGTTTGCCGAAAAGCTTTTGAAACCGACCCTGATCGTTTCCGGTATTAAATTTACATCGTCGAGAGCTGCTGTAGTTCCGTAGGAAACGGTGGTGGGGGAATTAATATATTCATGAGGGCAATTGAGGAGAGTATTCTGAAGGACGTGGCATTTCAGGTAGTAAACAGGAATACGGAATAAATGAGCTTTGTTATACTGTTTTCATTAGGGTGAGATGCTGTGAAAAGGGTTGTTTTGAACAGTGAGATCTCATTTAATTTGCGATAAAAATACCTGAAGATATAAATAATACTTTTTATGATTATATCGTTAAATAATGTATAGTCACACAGTCATAGTAATGCATTTAAAAAAAAAAAGCAAAAAAACTTTAAACAACTCCATTTTAATTTTTCTTCATAACAATACAGGGTGATTCATCAGAGATGATGACTTAGCCTATTTGAAGCTTTCTAGATTGTTTACATTTGTTTAACAAAAGAATGAGACAATAATTAAATGATTAAACACAAAAATGAACAGGACAGTAGATACTACGAAATAAAAATAAGGGGAACTTAATACAGTGAAAAAAGAATGAGTACATAAACAGTAAACTAGAGGAAATAGAACACTAATAATAATAATAAATTAAAACAATACTACAGAAAAATAAAGAACCAAACAAGCAATCCAAGAATTAGGACATGGAGACTAAAAAACTATGAAGGCTAAACAGAATATGAGCCTCAAAAATTTAAAAATACTTAGAAAGACTACTATAAAAAATATAGATATTGAAGAAGCAGAACAACCAGGTGAAGATAACACAAGAACATAAGAACAAGAAGAATATGCATCAGAAAGAGAATTAATAGAAAAAAATTAAAAAAGATTTAAGTATTTAACTCTGGGTCATTAACGAAAATAAATTAACTAAACATAACTTAACCAGGCATTAACCTTAAACCATATTATAATAAGAATTGAACTCTAAAACTCTATTCAACTTAAACGCAAGTTACGCGTAAACATAATAGCTTCTTGACCACAGCACATTAAACTAGTGGGTAGGGAAACATTCAAAATCGGATCACTGGGCTGGCCAATACCAGTCGGCCTTGTGCGTATCATGCTGTGGTCAAGTAGCTATTGTGTTTACGCGTTACATGCGTTTAAGTTGTAGAGTTTAGTATTAAAATAAATATAATGATAGTCCCAGCTATAGCTTGCTTACTCTTTTACCATAGATTTTGGGGAAGTGCAAACTCTTACTTGCTGGATTACATCTAATCCGTAACTTGTGGAGGATGGGTTACCTCAAGCCTCTTTGGCTAGGCACACTAAGTTGTCAAGCATCTCCTAGTTCGTGAACCAACCTTCAGATTTGATGTAGTTGACAACGTAGCCAAGAGGTGCTTCTTTTATATCGGCCGGTGCTAGCCAATTCTCACCGAACACAAATCTTCTAATAAACAAGAGCTTCGGATAATCGTAGAGGATATGCTCGATGGTCTCAACTTCTTGTTCGCACCCCCTGCAAAGTGCGGATTATGCCAGCCCCATGATATGAAGATGCTTCTGTACTTGGCAATGACTAGTCAGAATTCCTCTAATCAGACGCGAATTCTGTCTCGTCATAAGTGTCTTGGGTTACCAGACGCCAGGAAAAGTCCGGACATGTCCGGAATTTTGGGGCTTTGTCCGGAATGCGCCGGGAATTTTAAATTGTCCGAAATTTTCAGAAAAATTATCAAATGTATTAAGGTATACTTAAAATCTCGTATAACAGTACTATTAGCCGTTGAAACTAACTTTTCTTTTTTATTTTCATAATTTATTCTTTAGGTACACATTCTGTTTTTGTTTATGGTTTTTGACGGTAGGTACATTTTGAAATAAAACGTTTAGTAAATATTTCTTGGATTGAAGTTTTATTATTTTGTTCGGATTTTTAGAGAAATGTCCTTAATTTTCGTTAAGAATGTCAGGAATTTGTATTTTTGAATCTGGTAACCCTATATGTGCTAGATTGTGCTAGATTGTTTGTTTTTGGGAATTAGTTGCTTTAAAGCAAGTCTTTTTGTAAAAAGGGCCAATATTTATGTCATAAGGTATAAGAATAAAACGAATATGATTTTGTGTGGAACTGAATCTATAATCAAGAACAGTCTTGTAAGAAAATATAATGGGATTTCAGTCAGTAATACAGATTGGAAATTAGACATAAATTTACGTCATAGCGTATGAACACGATTTTACAGATTGTTCCTAAATGTACCACCCGCAAATTATTCGTAAAATAATGTAATTGGAGGTATAATTGCATTAAGAGTGTTTTTGGAGAAGAGGCTGTAAGTCATATAGTATAAAAACAAAACTAATATAATATTTTGTTTTTTTGTCCACGTGACTAACCTAATATTTACAATGGCCTCAACTTCATGTTCGCACCCTTATAGAGTGCTGGTTCTGATAGCCACATGGTATGGAGATGCTTCCGTTCTTGGTAATGATCTGTCAGAATGCCTGTGATTAGGGCCAGATTCTATCTAGTCATATTTATTTGCTCTAGTGTTGCTTCAAATGAGATGTTTGGCCTTAGCAGATCCTACATCCATTCCAACCGTGCCGAGTTGTGTCATTGTTATCAGATCAACGTTCTTAATGTAAATATGAGACTAAGGATGACTTCCACGGGTCTGGTTAGTGTGGTTTTCATGACTTCTGTTATGTTGAGACATGTTGTTCTTTGAATTTGTTCTAGTTTGCGAATAGTTTTAGTTGTTGGGTTTTCGGTACCTAGACAACAGCATTATCATACCCATATCGAAATTATATTTACAAAAAAACATTCCTTTCAACTTATGGAGCTTTGGAACACCAAAATACCTATTTAAGGTCGGATAAACCAGTCGTGAAGTAGATGAGCGGAAGGCCTCAACCTTTAAAAGTAGATCCTGTAGGTGAACCCAAGGATGAGGTTGGTACCTCTCGGAGGGTCTAAAAAATAATGGTTGGGGGGACACAAGGTGCTGCATATGGAGCCAGGATCCATAAACTGTATACTTAAACCGTGCGTTATTTTATGTTATGAATGTAGTATTAATACACTGCGACCTAAAGGATCTATGGTGCCATGGGTTTTGGAAGTGGATTCCCACACTGAAGATCTTTCTTATGAAGACATTCGCACAATCAATTCCCAACTAATATAAAATCTTACTCACTAAAGTAGCCAAAAACGAGGAATGTAGAAAAGATATAAGGATTGTAAAACCTAAATCAGCCTAAATGTTTCAATGGAGATACACAAAATTGATTTTCAGTGATATCAGCTTGACAGATGCGTTCGCTTCTTCGCCTGTCTTGCAAACTGATCTTCCATCCACCAATGGCCTCCACCTAGCCCGTCTCTCAAGAGTACTATTGCCTAAAAGAAATTACTTTCCAACCTATCTACTAACAATTTCTAATATCCTAATTAATCTATTATAAACAGGAAAGGTAACCCTTAGAAATAGGTGGATGCATGTATTACTGGGACCAGTGCATATACTTAAAAAAGTAAATATGGATAACTGCGAATATTTTATAGCAATTGAATACCTACCGTCCATAACATCCTGGCTGAGGACAGAAGAATAAAGTACAGTCAAAACATTTTTTGGGAGACTTTCAAAGGAATATAATATATCTTAAAACAAATCTTAATATAACCTTAGACAAAGAAAAAGAAGGCATGAGCCGTAAAGTGTGATGAACTGACACCAGATAATAATGCTCAGTGGCAGAGTCGGATTGGGACCTCCAGAGCCTATTGGTTCAGAAAGGAGAAGGGCCCACCAATCAATTTTTTTTTGTCCAATTAATTGAACAAAAAAAGGTAATTTTTGCACACTGGTGCTATTTCCTAGGTTGCCACGTATTAAGGGGTTTCTTTGCATTTGATTCTTTGTTCCTCTCAAGGGCCTACTGCCTGAACGAGAGCTCACTGAATGAACGAGGGCCCACAGCTTGAATGAGGGTTCACTGCCTGAACGAGGACCCACTGCCTAAACGAGGGCTCACTGAATTAACGAGGGCCCACTGCCTCAACGAGGGCCAACTGCCTCAACGAGGGCCAACTGCCTGAACAAAGGCTCACTGAATGAATGAGGGCCCACTGCTTGAACGAGGGCAGACTGGTCCTTGTACGGGTAGACCGACGGCCCAATCCGACACTGTTTAATGGCGTATTTAAATAGTAGAGAGTATGATTGAATTTTGACGTAATTTAATAAAACTATATCTTTTATTTCCCTTGTGGTCATACAATTGAAAAACTTGAAAATTAACAAAATTAACCAAATGCAATGTAACTGGCTGGATAATGATGATGATCAAAATGATGATGTTATTAAAAAGAAGAGAGAACAGAGGTCCAATTTTCTACCATTTAGGTATAACCTAACGTGTTACCAATAGACAGGAATTAATTAGAGGCTGTAGATTTTCTGACATTCCAAATTATGTTGTGACTTAGACCTTAAGTTTCCTTTGTATTTGACAAAAAAAAATTAGATATTAACAGTCTTATACGAGTAAGTTCTTGCAACCTACTGTGTACTTTATACAATTATTATCATCATCTAAGTAAAAATTAATCATAGTAAACAACGGCTGGCGGTAAATCCTGTAATCTTTCAGACTATCCTCCCACACTATCGTCAACGTTACCCCATTGCAGTTTGTGACCTGAATATAACTGACGATGCATAGCGCCGTCGCCACGGCGCCTGTTCTCCCTCTACCGCTCCCCTCTCCTCCTTTATCTCCCGCCGCTTTTCTTGTTCCTTTCCTTTTCTGCTGCACGCGTACTCTACTATTGTGTAAACACAGAATGCAGAATGGAGTAGAATATTTTTTCGTAGTCACCATAAAGTAAAACTATGAATAAATACTGGACGGTTTTAGAATTTTTCTTCGTTTATGGTTTATTTGAATGTAAAAAAGTCGTTTAGTGTAAATAATCGAGTGTTAATTGTGTCGCTACTTGAGCTATTTAAACCACTATTTCTATGAATGCTGTAATACAGTTTTTATCGTATTTACGTTCATATGAAATATACAGCGACTCAGATATTCGAAAACTGCATCGGTATACTATAATTGCGATTTCAAGAGTTGTATTCGTTCGATTTTATGATAAAACAGTAAATTCTAAAAAATAATTTGAGATTTACTTAAACAAGGCCCTGCATAAGCGGCGTTTCTCATACTAGTTAACTTAACACCTGGACGAAACGAGGAGTTTAATGCACTTGCTGTGATGTACTTTCGACGATCCGCTATTGACTATTGAAGAATTGAAAACAATTCTAATTAAACTAAGTTAGGAATACTCAAATTAACGTTAGAACGCCAGATACACAAGCTGTGGTGATCTAGGAATTAGGACGTTGGAACAGAGATCTAGAGGTCGCGAGTTCAAGCCTTGCCCAGAGCAGAATTTTTTCAATTTTTCAATTTTTTTTTTTGTTTTTATCGCCCCTGATTTGTGTAATAGTTGAAGACACAAGTGGATGTCACATTTTTTCAAAAAATGATTTTTATCGCCTGATATATTTAAAATATACTATATTTTTTGTTTGTGATCGTTCTGATTTCCAGTTTTGACAAATAAAGGCTATTCATTAGATAGAAAGGTATCATGAGCCATTTATCATGATGCAATTGTAAAACTTTATACTGGCTTTTCTCGAAATAATTTTGTGTCATCAATTATTATCTTAACCGTGTGATTATTGGATTTATACATTGTCATCTGTATTCACAAAGCATTTTTTTTAAATATGCAAATCTTTAAGTTAGTGTGGTACAAAATGTACTTGTCAGTAAATTTAAACATTCTTTGTGTATTATGTGATATATTCCTAAAAATTTGTACTTGAAACATAATTTTATCGTTTGATTTGGATAAATGAACATTAATTTCAAGGTACTAAATTTAAATACATCGAAACAACACAAGAACGAATAAATCTTTTTTAAAATGGCTGTATTTATGCAATTTTAAATAAGGTTTGTGTATAACTACATATTTTTTTGTGCAAAAGTGAGCAAAAAATAACATTTTTGGCAACGTTTAAAAATGTATTTAACATGCAAAAATGTCTTTAGAATGTTTCTGTCTTCGATAAAGGAAATAAAATTATGTTCCATAAACGAAATACTGCGAAATCCATATTTTTTAAAATATATAATTTTAAAATTGAACCTCTTAAAAAGTTATGAATGAGTTATACAAAATAAAATAAAGGCAATGGCAAGGATAAGAATAATTTCACTCCTTATAATACAGGAGTATTGAAAAAATACATATAATTAGTTCATTAAGGTACATGATTTATAAATATACAAAGTTTCTGCATTAACCTAAATGAGAAAAAAAATAAAAACTCCATTTTAATCACTTTATAATATTTTGATCAAAGCATTTCCATTTAAATTTCTTCCATAATAACCTGGCAATTAAAATTTCCGGCTAAATATGTTGGTTTTTCATGTCAGAGGCGAACAAAAACGCGCTAAATATTTGTGAAGAAACGGCATAATACTCTAATATTTAACAAATAGTATAGTGGGGGTATTACACCGTTTATCCATAAATATTTAAAAAAACCTTTTTCGATGGGGGTGTCAATAATGATGTTCCAAATATTTAAAATACGCTGGGGTACCGCTTAAATACAATTAATAGGTTTCTAAACAATTTTTCTGCAGGTAAACATACTAATCGTAACTGAAGCTGGTCTATCCAACTGCTCCAATGGGTTTATCTTAGTGTTAAGACAATGACTCAATATCTCAGTCCTTCATAAATAATTTTTTATTGATAAAGTTAGGACAAGCGGTTTCTGCTTCAGGCCATCATCAGGTCTACAAGTAAGAGAAGAAAACATCCTTCTTCAATCACAAACGGCAGTTTATTACACAATTGCACTAAATGCATTTATATGGACTTGTTAGAATTCGCTGAAATTGATAAAGCTTTTGTTAATAACGATATAATTTGTTTAAATTGTTAACTTCAACCAAAATAAATTAAATTTTTCTTAACTTATACCTTTTAACTAATTATAGATCCTTATTATTACCCTTTATTTATTACTATTACACTTTTTATTTTATGATTATTATTATATTTCAATTTCGACCCTTTGACTTTTTTTCTCTTTTTGGTACCCCATGTACTCATATTTTTTCTTATTTTTCATAAATTTTGACATTTGACGTCATTTTATTTCATTGGACTTGACATTGGATCATGGAGGTATTAAACCTCATTGCATTGGACTGGACGTTCGACACGCATTAGATTTTCTTCCTCTTTTATAATTTTTATTTTAGATTTGTCCAAAAATATTACTTAAATAATTATGTTCTTCTACAGTTTGGTCAAAAACTCATGTCACACGCCATTTTGTGAAGATTAATTACGCCATTGTGCATGGTAGTTGTCTATTTTCATATATCATATCTTTTTTTGGTAATGATCACTTATTTTAAGGCGACAGAAGCTAATCCTGTTCTTATTGAGGGTTTTACTTTTGAGATTCCTCCTTTGGACACACTCCATTCTCAGCTTTCTCCAAAAATTCTCTCCACTTGATTTGGAATATCCGTTCATGCTGGAGACATGCAATTATACCACAGACTTTAAAGTTGCCAAACAATTACCTGTGTTTGAACTATACACGGTGATTCATTGGGAAACGGACATGCGTTAACTGTGGATGGAGGCCACTCAGGTGATTCTAGATAACCCTTATTTAATGGGTCTTTGATTGTTTATAACTGATCATCTGTGGATGATAAGTATACCAAACGTCATAAATACCTACAGGTTTGTTCTAAAGTTATGAATAAGGAAAGAAATTAATAAAATTGATAAAATACCCTGTATCTTGGTTATAAACGGCCGAAGACCCATTAAATAAGGGTCTTCATCCACAGTTAACGTATGTCCGTTTCCCAATGAATCACCCTATATTTGAGCTATTGGACGGTCTCATACCAGTTGCTCACAACACTTTTTGATCAGCTGCTTTTGGCCAGAACTACCTGTGAACAACGCTTCTCCACTTATTAGTATTGTTCTACACATTTTCTGTTTCTTTATTCACGACTTTAGTTAATATCGAATTGTAATAATTTCCTACTACTTTGTTTAATTTTTTGATAATTTCCCCATATGTTTATACGGATTTCTGGTAACTACCTTGCCCAAGTTGGCGCTTGGCATTCGATTGTTATATTACTTGTAATAAAAATGTTCTATGAGAGATTGATTTTGAGTAATTTCTTAATAATTAATTATACTAGTACATATCTAAATAATAATCGGCGCATACAATACTGAAACGTTTCCATAAAATGATTAAAACATAAACGTGAATGGTTAATACCGAGCACCAACTAGAGCAAGATTGTTACAAGACAAACCATGTGGGAAAAAAACACATTAACAAATAAATTGAAGATATAAAGAAAAATTTGTTACATTAGTAAATAAAATATTGAACAAATTCAAATAATACTTTTTTATAAGGACGTGTTGCTCAGCATTGATGATCACTAGGGCCTATTTTATAGGAGAATTATTCAGAACTTTTCTTCTACAAATTGTAAGTACTTTGTAAATGATAAACTTTCCTATAGACCATTAAAAAATCATTGACTATTATATCTCATTGACAAAAAGTAAAGACGTGAAATTTTATGCACCATTTTCCAATTCAAAATTAATTAAAGTTAGCTAAATATGGATACTATAAACCATCCATCCTACGATTATTTAACCCAATTTTACTAGAAGTTTTCACTTCTATCTCCCATGAAAACTGAAAACTAGTGCTCCCCGTTCTATCGATCCGTCACTGGCGGAATTCGCTGTCCCCCTCCCCGCCAGCACCCCTCTCCTCTGCCGCCCTCGAGCTTTCGCTGTCTTGAGGAGGGTTTCTGGGGTCGGACCTGGTTGGGGTGGGGAAGCTGAATCAGCTTTGTGCGACCTATGAACCCTTGAAGGCTACGACCTACTTATCGTTTAGATCGTCAAGTCACTTACAATCGACTTTTTGTCGAGTAAAGCGAAAATTAGCTTTCACGCGACGGAAAATATTGCGGATTATTCATATCGTTGACTGTGGCTTTTTTCAGTTACATGATAGAATTAAATACGAGGTTTGATCCTCGTGCTTCACCTTTGACCTATTTAGATCAGTCTGTTGGATTTAAATTGTGCGACACAACTTTTTGATACGGCGTTATAAGGGCTCAGATGGAGATACAGACATTCCAGAGGTCAAGTTGATGTCAGATTATTTTTCCAAGAGAGAAACAAAAACAATTTCTATTTAAATGCAAAGAAAACGTTCAATCTAATCAAAATTAAATCTAACAGAACTGACAAATCAAAAAATCTAGTTATCTAAAAATAATATAGAGTTTTAATCAACAACAATACTGGGTAATTCGTAACATCCTTCCACCTTAACCCTTTCAGGACGGATTTTTATTTCTGTTTTACGTGTTGTAATCATTAATATTATTTTATTTCCTAACATTAGGAAGCCTTTTAAGCAGTTTGTATTTTTTTTAGAATCTTCCAAAATGTATTTAATATTTTGAAAAATGGGACATATTGTCCCATTAGTCCGTTCTACCGGGACATTACAGCCCATCAGTTTGTATTTTAGTAACTAAAAAACATATATTTGTGATTACATATGATAAGGTGTAAAACATTTGTTACATAGTGGGACACCACATGCTCTACAGACTGATCTTGTGCGCTTTTCAATATTGTTTTGTGAGCATCTAGTACACCTTCTCAACTGTTGTTCAACAATTGGCATGTGATCTCCAATATTCAACATTGTTCTTTGCCTCTTCGAAGGTCGTCCAGATGTTGAACGTCTCTTTATACTCGCCTTACTTTTCCCATGTTCAATAAGACCTTCTGCCAAAGACACCAAGAAATCCAAAAATGGTACCTTTTTGCGTTTTACTTCATTATGGATAATGTAGGAATTTACAGCAGTCATCAACATCATTTTTTGAAAAACCTTTTTCCACCATTTGGTAGACTTCCGATCAATGTCATAGAGACTAGTCAAATGGTCTGTCAAATCAACACCTCCCATATACTTGTTGTAAAAGGAAATGATCTCGGGGCATTCAAGAGAGGCTTTCACATCATTTTTCTGTGTTCTTTCAACCATGGTTATCTGATCTCCGTGACAGTTGTTAATTGCCATGACTTCCTTTGTATCTTGCCATCTAGTAAAAGTTATCCCATCATTTGTACACAAAAATTTGAATTGACTTTTCTCTAGTTTTTCTCGACTTTTCGGTATATTTTTTCGGCTACTAATACATCCCTACTGCTGTGTATGGTAATGTTTTCACCAACGTTACTGATGTAAATAATCTATCAAAACAAACTACAACATCTGATTTTCTTATGGAAGAGGTAAGCTTGCTCACACTAAACAATACAATTTAAATAGGGAAAGAGGTAAAGTGTGACACTTCAATTGAGAGCTAATTTTATTAGTAATATACATTTTCTATTTTGATTGATTGGGAAAAAAGTTAAATTGATTTAATGCTGACATTAATAGCCACATTCTTATGCTTATTTAAGTTATGTTTAATTAAATTATGTTTTGTTATGTTGCGCAGGCAAGTATAAATATTTCGAATTAATTCTAGTATAGTATCATTCGTATTTTTTTTCAATAAACTGATTTACCCTTAAATTAATGATATTTTCACATATTTTTGGAAGGGAGCTGGGTAAAGAAATTAACTTAAAATTTCCATTCTTATAAATAGATATAGCTATTCAAAATTGTTATATATCTGAAAATAGTACTTCATGAAAAGATTATAAAGATATTATTTTTAGAATTTTAGATTTTAAATTATCGCATCCTGATGCTTTTTTGTTTTTAAATTGGTGTATATTCTTTACCTCACAGGTACCTGTTGGTTTTAAGAATAAAGAGAAAGAATTTATCTTTTTGCTAAATTGGCACCATATACTTGTCATATTTGATTTTTATGATATCCAAGTTAAATCTGAAACTGTCAGTTGAAAAAGAACAATTTCAAAATTGATATTTCTATATTTTGTAAATGAATTAGGTGGTTGATTTCAAGCAGATCAATATAAATCAGTTTTAATCTACGAAAATTAAACTGAAAGTCAATTTTAATGCTTTAATATTCAGTGAGATATTTAAAATAATTTTTTATCAAATTTGACATCAGAAACAACTTGTATTTTACAACAATCATTGCTTATTTCGAAAGACAAGTGAATGTGTCTGTAACTGGCACAATGTGAGAGAATAGAAACAATAAAGACCTAATTCCAAAACAGGTCATGGCCAAAGGAGGCTTGAGGCAGTTATAGTTCTGCACTAGAGTAAAATGATTTACTTTGTTGAGAGCTGGATGCAGAAGCATACGTTGGATCTTGGATCTTTTGGAATTAGTCAAGTGTGGTACGTAAGAAAAATATTTAAGAATTGCTGGTCTGAAGGCTGAATTAGACAGAGATTTTTCGATCTTTAATTAGATAGAAATATGAGTTAGATAATATTTGAAGTAAAGAGAAAATACTTTATTTCGAGGCTACATACTCTTCTACATAGAACTTTGCGAAAAGTTCTCAATATTGGCCAGTCCCTGCAGCTTTGACTGTAAAATCATATAAAGGTATCAATTGCTTTTCAGAAGATTATCAGTTTTAGCTCATATTTTTTTAACAATATGAATAAATTAAATCATTTAAAACCACAGCCAGTTACAGATTTTAAATTACTTTTAAAATAATTTCATCAATAACGTGTTTTAAGAGACATGACAGGTTACAACAAATGCAAAGTGTGAACATAGAATGTTCTGGAGTTGTCATAACAAAAGCAGGATAGATTTATCAATAATAGATAATGTTTAGTATCACTATTTTATTGTTAAACTACATGTTTATAAAAAGGAGTTGATGATGGCTTTGTAAAGTCGAAAACACCAGTCTGATTTTCCTAAAATTTAATTTTCCTAGTCTTTTTATCAAATAAATTGTAAAAACAAAACAAAAATGCTGGACAAACAGAAAATATTGTACCTAATTACAAACAAATCCTAATCATATTTCACCTAGATTAATTTTGAATTTAAAATAGCATACAGTTCATCAAATTTCTAGAGGCTTTCGACGACTAGACAGAGAAAGCACTACTGAGAGGCATCGGTTGGCGGGGCCGACGGATTTACGCAATGAAAGTACACTCTGCGCATCAAGTATTTCACTATTTTATTCAGACGTAAATGTCAGATGTAAATTTCGCTAAAACATTTCTTTTATTTTCGTTTGTGTTTTTTGCTCATTACAGTTTAATAGAACCTAAGTATGGAGTGTAATAGCAAATTAAGAGGCCGCGTGATTAACAGTCAATCTCGCGAAATAATAGCCAATGTTATAGAGTTTATGAGAAGAGAAGGAAACTTTAATTCACCTTCAATACCATTTAAAAATGTAAATGATCGTGTTGCTGCAGCCACAGGAGTATCTAAAAACACTGTCGTCCGCATTTATGGAGAGAAAAAAAGAATCGATAACCGTGAGATATCGGAATTTTCGTCACCAAGAAAAACCATTAAAAAACCAAAAACAGTTAATGATATAGATGAAGCTGACAAAGGTATTTTAAAAAGAATTATTCTGTTCATGTTAATCTCGAAAAATATTGTTCCAACATTAAAAACAATTCTGACTAAATTTAGAGAAGCTACAGGGTACAAAGGAAGCTATGAAAGTTTAAGAAAAATAATAAAGTCGCTAGGATTTCGTTGGCGGAAAACAAAAACAAACAGAAAAATATTAATGGAAAGGTTTGATATTCAAAAGCTACGTTTAGACTATCTGATTCGTTTAAAAAGTTATCGAGCAGAGGGCCGTCCAATTGTATACTTAGATGAAACATACATTCATGCCTCCCACACACACCAGAAAGCTTGGAGTGATAATTCAAATGAGGGATTAAAGAAACCAATTAATAAAGGTGATAGACTAATTATTGTCCATGCAGGAGATGAAATGGGCTTTATTCCGAATGCCCGGTTAATTTTCAAATCTGGAACCAAAAGTGGAGACTACCACGATGAAATGAATTTTAATAATTTTTCTAAATGGTTGAAAGAAAAGCTGTTTCCGAACCTCCCTCCAAGAAGCGTCATTATTGTTGATAATGCTCCTTACCATAATGTCCAGGTAAATAAAGCACCAACGTCAACTTCTAAAAGAGCTGACATGCAGGATTGGTTAAGGGATCATAATATTGCTTACGAAGAGGATATGCTCAAAACGCAATTATACAGTTTAGTGCTATTGCATAAGTCACGATTTAAGAGGTATGCAATTGAAGAAATGATAAATGAACATGGTTTTAGTTGTTTGCGTTTGCCACCGTATCATCCCGATCTTAATCCGATCGAATTAGTGTGGGCATCATTGAAACAATATGTAGCTAGTAACAACACTACATTTAAGAGGCAAGACGTACAACTGTTGTGTGAAGACTTTTTTGATACGTTTTCTAAAGAGGAGTGGCAATCTCGTTGTAATAATGCTAAAATGTGGGAATCTAAATTTTATGACAGAGAAGTTACTTTGGATGAGGCAACTGATAGATTTATAATTAACTTAAACAGTGACAGTGAGACTGATTTTGAATCTGATATGGAAACTGAAGAAAGTTTTTCGGAAGACCATTAAAATTATATCTGTACCTAAGATCAAAAAAGTATTATCTATTTTTACAACGAAGATGCACAAGAATCAAATTTTATTTTTTTATTATTAGATAGCTATTTTTGTTTCTGAGTTGTGTTCATTTACAGGCTCAATTTTTTTCCGTTTCTCCTTTTTGATTTTATATGGGGTTTCAAGTTGTTTTTGACTTATTTCGACGTAAATCACAACAACACACTTTTTTAATAAAGCAAACAAGTGTTAAGAGGTATATGTACGTGTAAACTACAATTACAAAAAATTGATATGAAACCCATGAAACCCCCAACAAAAATGTAAAGCTAGCTTCCGTACTAGAACATGGTGTCATTCGTCGAGATAATTTATCGTTTTGTTTAATAGATCAAGAAATGTAAATATTCCCCTGTTATTTTTTATAAAATTATAAGAGAAATAAATTTTTTTCTAAATAGTATAGTTTATTATTTTGTAGAAAAACAAAATTTCGAAAATTTTAGTAATGTTTCAGAAACAACCGTTATTAATAATAGGTACAATTTTCCTTAATAAGGTAGAAATAAAATATAAACTATTTCCACGATTTACAAAGGCCTACAAAAAAATTATAGGTATTTTCCGCTATCCTATAAAATTTATATTTTCTGACTCAATTTCAAAAGGTTGAAGGAATTCCAAAACACCTTTTATGGCATAATAATTATTTTCAATTCTACATACTATCTTTAGCTGCTTTTAAAAACGTTCTAAGAAAGTCCAATCAGACCAATTTAATCCCTAAACTATTCCACACTTTTCAAATTTAATTACCTAAAAATATTAAAAACTATTTAAAATAACTTGTTTAGCAGACTGTACAATAGCTATCTTAGTCACACGTAGCGCGTTCTCTGTCTGGGCGTCGAACACCTCTAGAAATTTGATGAACTGTAACTAATAAAACTATAATACAAAAAACTACCCTAATAACAACAAGATATTTAAGTCTTTATTGTTAAATTAAACAAAAAAACTTGCTAGGATTTATGTTCCTTTCTCATTACAAACAACAAAACTCGACAAATTCCTGCAATTAGCGAAAATCTTGTTTTTCTCTATAAGCGCTAATCAACTCCTATCCCTCTTATTATCTCGATCATCTCGTACATTATCCCGTCCAATTTAAATTCAAATTTTCTGAATTAGCGAAAAGCCAGGGCGCCGTGCCGTCTCCAAGACGATTCTGCGAAATTCTTGCAATTTAGCGACGAACTTATTCTCTTATCCATTACGGATCCGTGCATTTCACTAACACAAATTCGTCTTCTATCTCTTTTATGCGAGAGAAATCGAGAAATTTCATTTTAAATGTTCATATTTTAGAGATACATGACGGATGCTGCTAAAATTTCGGAAAAGTATTATGGATATATCCAAAATGTGTGATTTAGGGTAAGGTAAGGTATATTGATGATATAGGTAAGTTGGTGATAATTTTAATTTCATTTGTCAACATGTTACTTATTGCGCGGGGAACTTCTATTTCACATGAAAGGTTTATTAATGTGTATATTAAGTGCACAATCAGGCAACGTTGGCTGCAATCGGTTTGTTTCATAGATATATAACCAAGACAGATAGGATTATTTACAAAATTTTTGAAGAATGAACGGTGGTGTCCGCGGTAGAAACTCAATAATCGGATTGAACATTGATGCCAAGTTTACGTGCTTTTAACTATATATAACCAATACAGATTACACAATTTCTGAAGTCAACGCGGATGATCCTCGACAGAAATGCAATATTTGGATAAAATTAAAATATTGATGCCAAGTTTGCGATGTTTTTAACTGTAGTAATGTTATTGCGTTTGCTTGAATTACTGTTAGGTCTTTAAATTGTCCAAGAAAAAATAATGTCTGACAACAGCGGAAGTAGAGTAGACCGCAATTGTGGAGGGTCGTATATTGTTTCATTCATAAAATTTCCTTCGATACAGTACTAGTCCAGGAGCCAGTGAATTTTTTCGTACTTGTTTTCCCGGTCCATGTATATTTAAATAATCAATTCCCGGTGAACTGTATATTTAAAATGGAACGCCAATCTATTAACAAAAGTAAGCCAGATTGAATTCACGCATTACGTCACATCGATACAAGTGAGAATGTTTACAAAGTGCCTTTGCAGGCCTATTTTGCCCATTTCATGTATTTGTTTTTAAATCATGTTAAATTACTATTTTTGAAACTCAACAAGGAGAAAATCCAATTAACTCTTCCGTTGTGTCTAATAAATAAGATAAATTAACTGAAGTTTTATTAGTAAAGTATTAATACTAAAATTTTAATGTAATTTACAGAAAATAGCTAGGTATGTATTTGTTTTTAAATAATTTGATAATTTATGAAAAAAGGGAGTAAAAGTGGAATGACCAGTGGCCAGTAGGTCAGTCAATACAAAGTATCATATATTTCTATTATAACATAACTAAAATACCTACATCTTTTAATCATGACATAAGTTAAAAACCATTTTAATATATACATTAGAATGAAGTAATAATAACTTAAAGAGACGAGGTCTTAAAGTAATAGCTGGTACAGCATGTTTTTTAAACGTTTCCTCATTGCTGCTAGAATGAAATCACTTACTATGAAATGTGCTCTAAAAACGGCATTTATAGCAGTCAGTGTTCAGTCTTAGGATCTCTTCCTAAAGCCCTCATCCAAGCTGCATACATATTAAAAAATAATTAAAAAAAAAAAATTATATACCTATATAGTTTTCGGTTCTGGGTGCCCTAAAAGAGGACACTTAGCCGACAATTTAGCTCAGATAGCTAAAACCCAAAAGTCACACCCCGAACCAGGACGTATTGCTATCCTTTTAAGTAAAAAATAACTACAAATAACTTACCTGAAAAATGAAGGCGTCTAACTTTACACCAAAAAAACCATACACTTTTTCCCATTGTTGCAAGCACCCGATGACGATTAGGTAGATATCAACTAGAAGCATGTACTTAATGGTTATAAAGCTTATTTTAACACAAAAAGAATAAAGCACTAGTCGAAAAGCAGCAATCAAATATAAATAGACCACAATATTAAAATTCAAATTAAAAACTATATAAAAGACAAATACTCTAAAAGCGCAAAAGATCAGAACCAAATAAAATGAATAACCATAATAACCTAAAAATCACACTAAAATTGCAAAAACTATTACTGTAAAATCATGAGATTACATCAATAATGCCTATGCGTCGGAGTATCGCAAATGTCAAAAGTACAGTGTTTCCATGAAAATTTAGCTATGTTTTTAGCAGTATTATAGGACCATTTCTACCACGCTCATCCAACGATATTTGCGTTCCACAGTTCACTGTATTTTCCTCACACCTCTAGTATAAATGATTTGACATAACGAAACTAACAATAATTATAATTAATTTCTATAAATAAACCAACTGGTTAGGTGAAACATTGTGATATAAGATTTTATTTATGTGTCCTATGCGTACACTTTAATATACAAAACACCTGGAACATTCTTTAAATAATTGTGGTCGTAGAAATAATTGTATACATAACTCGTTTGAAAGTGTATTTTATGCACTTGCCAAATATATTATCCATACAGATTAATCAGACTATTTTTTTACTTAAATTCAGTACATCTCTTACTACTAAAACTATTTTTATCAATGGAAAAAAAGGGCCGTGTTCTCGTATGTTTTGACGCATTTTCGGCCTCAGCCCATCGGATTCCCACTCTAAATATATATGAATTTTGCTTAGATTTGCTAATCCTACAATTCTCTATTCGTGCTTGCTGACTGGGAAAATAAATACCGAAAATCGTCACTGTCTCCTGGACTATACAATAGATGATGATGAGAACTTCACAACAAATACACTTTTATGAATGGCTAGTTGGGGATGTGGTTTGTTTACGTTCCAGAAAACATTTCGGCTGGTGGCGCGCGTTTCTGAAGATTCTGCCGGCTGTTTTGCATAAATAATTAGTGTGGTGGTTATTACCTAACATAAATTAAGGTAAGTATTCATTTGTAATTTGATTAAAAGGGAACATGTTAATTCATCAAATACCGCAAACAGAACAAGGTTTCGATACTTTTTATTGTTTTAGTGGCTTAGGTAGTGCCGGCATTTTCTTAGCCGTTTTCCATGAGGTTTTTTAAGGTGGTCAACTCAGCATTTTGCAAAAATGTTTTTGTTGATTTGGAAAAATATTTTATTGAGTTCTATTTTTAAGAATGGTGGTATATAACACGTTATTTTGAAAAAAAAATAGACTTACCTGGATATCACCAACTTACCTATACAGCCCATGCCATGCAGAAGCGCACATACAGAGATTATGACAGGGGTGACATGGTAGTTGCAAGTCAGTTGGTTCGGCAACAAGGTATGTCTATATATAAAGCCGCCAAGGAAATGAAAATACCCTGGTCATCTTTAAAGCGCTATTTAGCCAAAACCGATGGTCAAGAGGAAAACGCTGTTCCGGATTTGCCAAAGTTAGGGAGACCTTTTGCTTTGATGGCTGACCTTGAAGTGCAAATATTAAATTACATAATAGCTATGCAAGAATTGGGGTTTGGACTTACTGTGGTTCAAATTCGGAAACTAGCTTTTTCTCTAACAAAAGCTATTGGTCGGGAAAATGTTTTTATGAACGAAGAAAAAGCAACTGCAAGCAAGTGGTGGTGGGCATATTATAAAAAAAGGTTTGGCCTTACTATACGCATTCCAGAAAAGTTTGCTGCCTACAGAGCATCAATAGCTAATCCTACAATTATTTCTGATTTTTATGTAAAATTAGAAACGTTAATGGTGCAATTAGGCATTAAAGACAACCCTTCAAGACTGTGGAATTGTGATGAGACTGGTATGTCATTTGTGGTAAAACCAAATAAAATAGTAACCGCATTAGGTAAGCGTTATGTATACAATAGAAGTTATGCAGACCGGGGGGAGACAACAACAGTTCTCGGCTGTGTATGTGCAAACTTCACATTTATTCCACCATTAATAATATTTAAAGGCGTTCGTTGGAATCCTGAACTAGCAAGAGGTTAAAGTTGAAGGTGGTAGCCATGTGTGAGTTATAAGTTCAAAAAGGTAAATCAAACGAGGGTGGTCCTTAGGATCTCACAAGAGTATTTTATTACGACCGGTTTCGAGGATCAGATCCTCATCATCAGGTAAGGTCTAAAATAGAGAGGAAAAACGAATGAGCTCATAACTAATAAAGTGGGTTTAAACATTTTAATATGAAAGTTGTCAAATATCAAGAACTCACCCGTAATTACTCATCTATTTAAGACTAAGCTAAGAGAATTATCCCAGGGTCGGTGTAAAAACAAGTATGCGAGTATTTTTTAAAATACATAAAAAACAATAGTTGCAACAAAAAGTTGATGTCAAAACACATAAACAAAGTAGGTCTAAAACTATTAATTAAAATTATTAAAATATTTCACGAACGGACGAACAATTAAGACAAACAAATTTAAAAACTTTTTAAACCCTACAAGCACTAAAATGGGTTCTTGGACAAGTGTTTATAATTCTACAGGAATTAAATTTTATTTAGATTAAATATACTGATTAACGCCCTCTAGATATAAATAGACGAATTAACCATTCTAATATTTAAGATAACAGTTTAGAGGTTGTCAAATTTAAATATTTTGACCATCGGCTAATAGATGGCGTTGGCGAAAAAATAAATGTTTCTTAATAATAATATAGGTTTATAAAATGAATTGTTTGAATTTGTACGTAATAATAAACAAAATGAAATAAATAAATTATTATTGTTAAAAGTAGAGTCTAGCATTAGCGTTGGAAAATAATTTTAGATGTACTAATATTCAAATTAAGAAGTTGGTAACAATCAACGGAAAAAGGAAATGGTGTTAAAATGAAAAGAAGAAAAAACTATTGTTTTGGCTAGTTGTTTTTTGAAGTAATGTGCTGAAAAATGAAAATGGAAATGGAGACAGAATAAAAATAAGGAATAAGATAAGTATAACTAATAATTAAAGTCAATAGAATTTCATAGGGAAATTTTAAAGTAAAAGGGGGGGGGTAATTTAAGGGAAACGTAGATTTTTAAAAAAGAACTGAGAACGTGGGTGTGGATTCGGAAAAAACTTGTGAGTTTAGTGATAATGCATTGGTACTTTTTCTTAATCTAAATATTTCTAGGTTCTCCAAATTATTCAATATCAACTTGTTGTGGCAAATGTGGAGTACCCTAAAGCCCTCCCCTGAGTCAAAATCGTGATTGGACTCTACTAAGTTTTGATATCTATAGAAAACCCACTCATACAGGAGTAGTAATAGATAATTTGTCTAATCACCCCATCTCGCATAAATTAGCTTCCTTTAATTGTTATTTAGAACGTCTATTACGAGTACCTTTATCCATTGAAAACTACAATAGAGAACTTAACACAATAAAAAACATAGCTCATTTACACAATTATGATCACAGTTTAATCGATAAAATGTTGAGTAAAAAACAAAATAGAATTATTTAAAATACAACATTTATAACTAACCCTATACCTGTAGAGGCTAGCATTAGTAAGTATATGTCACTTACCTATATTGGAAATATTTCTTATAAAGTCTCCAATATCCTCAAAAATCACTTCAAAATTTCTTTTAAATCCTCCAACTCAATTAGTAACTTTTTCATCAAGAATAAAGATAAAGTGGACATCATGGATCAACCAGGCATATATGAACTCAGTTGTAAGTCTTGCCCAGCCAAATATGTAGGTAGAACCTTTCGTAATTTTAGGACTAGACTTAAAGAACATTTAAGATGTTTGAATACTGCCACAACCGGCTTCTCACATTTTGCCACCCATCTAGTAGAGTCCAATCACGATTTTGACTCAGGGGATGGCTTTAGGGTACTCCACATTTGCCACAACAAGTTGATATTGAATAATTTGGAGAACCTAGAAATATTTAGATTAAGAAAAAGTACCAATGCATTATCACTAAACTCACAAGTTTTTTCCGAATCCACACCCACATTCTCAGTTCTTTTTTAAAAATCTACGTTTCCCTTAAATTATCCCCCCCCCCTTTTACTTTAAAATTTCCCTATGAAATTTTATTGACTTTAATTATTAGTTATACTTATCTTATTCCTTATTTTTATTCTGTCTCCATTTCCATTTTCATTTTTCAGCACATTACTTCAAAAAACAACTAACCAAATCAATAGTTTTTTCTTCTTTTCATTTTAACACCATTTCCTTTTTCCGTTGATTGTTACCAACTTCTTAATTTGAATATTAGTACATCTAAAATTATTTTCCAACGCTAATGCTAGACTCTACTTTTAACAATAATAATTTATTTATTTCATTTTGTTTATTATTACGTACAAATTCAAACAATTCATTTTATAAACCTATATTATTATTAAGAAACATTTATTTTTACGCCAACGCCATCTATTAGCCGATGGTCAAAATATTTAAATTTGACAACCTCTAAACTGTTATCTTAAATATTAGAATGGTTAATTCGTCTATTTATATCTAGAGGGCGTTAATCAGTATATTTAATCTAAATAAAATTTAATTCCTGTAGTATAAACACTTGTCCAAGAACCCATTTTAGTGCTTGTAGGGTTTAAAAAGTTTTTAAATTTGTTTGTCTTAATTGTTCGTCCGTTCGTGAAATATTTTAACAATTTTAATTAATAGTTTTAGACCTACTTTGTTTATGTGTTTTGACATCAACTTTTTGTTGCAACTATTGTTTTTTATGTATTTTAAAAAATACTCGCATACTTGTTTTTACACCGACCCTGGGATAATTCTCTTAGCTTAGTCTTAAATAGATGAGTAATTACGGGTGAGTTCTTGATATTTGACAACTTTCATATTAAAATGTTTAAACCCACTTTATTAGTTATGAGCTCATTCGTTTTTCCTCTCTATTTTAGACCTTACCTGCTCATACGAGTCACCTCCTACAACCACTCGACGTTGGAGATTATCGGCCACTAAAATCTGCTTGGAACCAATGTGTAACTGATTACATGCGAGAAAAGAATGGCGAAAAACCTAGCCGATATAATTTTAATGAAATTTTTACAGCCGCCATGGTTAAAAATTTCTCGCCTACCAATACAGAACATGCTTTTCGCAAAAGTGGAACATACCCTATAAATAAGAATGCAATTTCACCGGAAGCTATAGCTCCTTCAAAATTGACTGATACTGTCCTACAAGATAACAAAGTAGATAACAATATTGCAGAAAACAATAATCAAAACCACCCTTTAGAAAATAAAACAGTTAAAAATTTGTTGGTACTGCCCTCAGCTTCAGCAATTTCACAAAATAAAGAGAACAAAAGAAAAAATAGAGAATCCTCTGCAAAATGTCTAACACTCCCTGATCCAAAATCACCTTCCATTGATCCGCAACCAGGTTGTTCTGGAGCAGTGTCGTCAATGGGCCATGTTCACATGTGAGATATGCTGTTTTATAAATTATATTGTAATAGTTAGTCGCTATACAAGTTATTCTAAATAGTCAGTTCGTTAAAAAAGCCAAAAGTTTTTAAATTAAGCCCAATTGAAATTTAAAATTTGAAATTATACGTCATCGGGAATAGACCAATCATCTTGTGTCGAAGTTTTTTTTGTTATACAAAACCAAGCCAACGAACAAACCAACACACAGAATGTCGAAGTGAACGCACATCTAAGTGACATTAAAATTGACACCGACACCACCTAACATCAGTAACATCTAACCTTAGTTTTTTGTTTTGGTTTAATTTTATTATTAATATGAATCAGCTGGATTTATAAAAGTTGAATCAAGTGTTTTACCCATTGTAAACGAAAATATGATTACCGAAATGATTACTGCATTTTTTAACAATACTCAGTTTACAAAAGTCACAAAGGTAAGACTTTGTTTTAATAGTAGGTAGTTACAGTTTATATGGAGCAAGTAAAACATATTTATCTCAGGTTTTATTTTTAGATCTGCCAAGCAAGAATATGGGGATAATTTCTTTTTCCATAAGAGAGAAGGAGACAAATTACACCTAAACATAAAGTACGGCAAAAACCTTCTGATGTGGTTGCATTGTAATTAACAAAAATGAAATTTTTAGTGCACAATATGCTTAGGATATGCTGCATGTCAAGGTTTGTAATATTTATTATGCTTTTTTGTTTTTATATTACATATAATAAACAGTGTATAAGGCCCTTTATTCCTATAAATATTTTTTTTTCTAATTTTGACATATAGACATTTTTTGTAATCGCAGCAAGTGTTAAAATAATCTAGAAACAGATTTTGTTAGTGAACCTAGTAATAATGATGATACCAAAGAATGCTGCAGAGCACCTATGAAATTTTGAGTTAAAAAATATGCCATATTTTTAGGCTATTTTTATACCCTTTTCAAAAATTTTATGCTCCTCGTTTTTTGCAAAACTTAAAATGCTCTATAGCTTCGAACAAAGTCAGCAAAGCACCTCTTTTTTATAAAGTTTTTTCTGTAAAAACAGCAACACCATATATTTATGCACTTGAAATATTATATTTTTAAAAATACATGGTGCTTGCTAACCTTCGAAAGAAGCCAGCAGAGCAATTCGGTTTTTTAAAGCTTTTTTCTAAAAACCACACCCCATTTTTAGAATATTTTTAGACTCTTGAAATATTGTAAAACTTTACTAAAAAAATTGCTATTTTTAAATAATACAGGATGCTTTGTTGGAACAAAGTCAGCAGGACACTTCAGTTTTTTAATTTTTTTTTTTATATATAAAAACAACTACTTATGACACATGTTTAGGCTGTTTTAAAATCCTAAAAATGTGGTAAGTACATTTGTTTTCAGAAAAAAACTTTGAAGTTAGCAAGGAATTGCGAATTTTTTTTAAAATGCCAAATTTCGAATATTTTATAAAATTGTAGGAGCCAAAAAACGTGGTGTGGTTAAAAAAAAAAACTGGGGTGCTCTGCTGGATTCGTTTGAAGCTAACAAAGCATCCCGTAATTTTTTATTTTATAATACTCAATAGCCTAAAATGAGACAGCTGTTTAAACAAAAAATTGTATTTTTAAAAATAGCAGTTTTTTTCGAAAAGCTCTATAATATTTCAAAAAGTGAAAATGTGGTGAGATTGTTTTTTTTAAGTTTTGAAAATCCGAGGTTCTTTACTGGATTCGTTCCGAGCTAGTAAAGCTCTGCTCGTCTTGTTACATAAAATAAAGGCATTTTGTAGCTGGTTATATAGTTATTTTGTAACTGCATATCTAACCCTTTTATTTTTTTCAGTTGGTTGTAAATATGTGGCTTCATAGAAGAAGTGAGGAACCATCTGTAACATCTATTGAGTGTTATTGGAAAGGCTCTAATTTATCAAAATGCGTAAATATTGATGTACACTTGGCTAGATTGTTAAAGAAACCTCTTCATCCACTACAGGAAAATAAATCAGTACTTTTATATTCTTAGGATTTGTATATATATTTTTTATTTGTAAATAAATTGTTTTTTACTTCATTTTTCTCATTTTTTATTAAAAGATTAATAAATAAAATTTTCACAGATTTTTATATTTTTGTTTGTAAACAATAATTGAAGAGTTTTTATTAAAAATCACCAATGTTAATAATAATAATAATTTAAGTCAATATTATTCTTTCTCCTTTTTTAAAGCTACTATCAATAAAGATATTACTTTAGCTTGAACTATGATCAATTTTTAAATTTTGTGATATATTTGGTTCAACAGAAAAAAAATTATAACCCTTTGACATTGGTTGTTTTTACTTAGATTTTCATAAAAAATAAACGGAACTGCAAACATGTTTTACTATCGTAATAACGAATAGCAACATAAAATTTTTTTTTCACATTTATTACTGTTGTCATTTTCATAAAGGATTGATAAGAAGGCACACTTTCTGGTTTTTTGGAAAAGGTATCAAGAATTGTGATATTTTTAAATTTATCACCAGTGATACCACATGTAGTTACCCGATTTATTGGAATATATAGACTTTGCTACCACATTCAACTGAACTTGGTTGTTTTTAATATTTATCACTATGACATAGGCGTTTTTGTCAAAATGTTTCATTTTAAACTGCTGTAAATAGGTGCCTTTGTTTTGGTAGTTTTAGTCCCAAAAAAATCTATGCATATACAGGTACTCATTCCTCTTTGATTTGTTCGAAAAGTTAAAATTTTATAAAAAATTACATTGGCTGTTTAAAAACTCATTATAATCCCTGAAATGTGATAATTAGGTAAATTAAATTAAAAAAACAAACAAAAAAAAAATTATTAAATTAATATTTACTCTTACAAAATAGGTTCTTGTAAGTTAACAAGCAATTATGCAGATATTACTAAGTAAATGTACTTGCTTAAAATTCACCTCGAATGTGGTTTTAACTTGTTAAATTAACTAACCCTTCTTATAACTCTTTCCACATGTATTCTTAGAGATGCTATTCTTTTACTTAATTGTACATCTTCTGGAGAACTTTTTTCATTCTGTGATACACTAGGTGTGGCTTTACTAAAGTGCATCCCATGTTTTCAAGTAGCTAAATATTCTGAAACCCCTATCTGCCATTATATGGGATCCAGGAACCAGTTTGTTTAAATACCCACATTTTTCTATTATTTCTTTATCACTAGTTCTTCCACAAAATGATGAATAAATTCGGTATCTTCAAAACTTTCAGGAGATTCTGCATTTTCTTCCAGAAGGGTTTTTAGGTTATACACCTAAGAATTTATAGCACAGCTTTTATAGTAGCCTCATTTTCAATTTCCTGAAGGGGACAATTAGCAGAAATTGCTGCTACATCTTGATAATCCGGTGTATTTTTATTAAAAAGTTTACGAGAAACATCGCTAGTAGAAGGTTGATTTTCTTCTTTCCAAATTTCTAGGAACACTAATAAATATTTTTGAAGATGAATGTGAATCATTATCACATTTTGGAACAAAACACTTTTTCGTAGTCATAATATTTATTTATAAAAAGTACAAAATAAACACTCAAATTCCAAATAAATTATTGATAGAGACACTATGACAGATGACATACAGTGCTGCCGTTTTGCCATTTTCTGAATTATTAAGTGACTTTTAAAACAATAAAACTTTAAATATAGTGAAAGTTTAAACAGAAACAATACTTTC
The DNA here is from genome assembly GCA_927349885.1 of Psylliodes chrysocephalus. NCBI lineage: Eukaryota > Metazoa > Arthropoda > Insecta > Coleoptera > Chrysomelidae > Psylliodes > Psylliodes chrysocephalus. Next base: position 10,624,179 of record OV651821.1, read on the forward strand.
AAAAAACATTTGATATTATATATTTAAAAGATATTTGTTTAACGATGTTTTAGAAGTCTAAAAGTAAGAAGGAGTACACAAACGAACGTACATCACTTCTCGTAAACCTTCTAGCCGGCAACGTTGTGCGCTAGCTCCTATTGGTCTATTCCCAGTGACGTCATACATTTTAAAAAAATTCATAACTCCGGCAAATGAATAGATAAAAAAAAATAAAAAAAATGTAGTTTTATTTTTAACTCTACTATTCATAAAAACAATTTCAAAATTTTTGAACATGCCCCATTCAAGCTAAAATTACTCGGCTTAAAGAAAAACGAATAAATCAGCGAAAGAAGAAATCCAAAACGGACGATGATGATTGGGACTGTGGTGTTTGTGGTGGATCATACCAGGATGATGCTAAGGAAAAAAAATGGCGCCTCATGGATTCAATGTTCTTTTTGTTGTGTGCCTTACCATGTCAAATGTCAGACGAACCCTGACGAAGAGGACACCTTTATGTGTGATGGTTGCGCTGGAGAATCATCAGATTCGGACTAATGCAACGTTAACGATATTTTTAGTGCCTACAATTAGGATATGTTTGCCTATCACCAAATTAAATAGCCCCTTTCACCAAATTACCTTACCTGTAAGCAATTGACCTATGATAGCATTAAATTCTTAAAGTAGAATTTTTGTAGTGAATTTTTGAATTAAAAATTAGTTTTTGTTAATCAGGTATTGAGTAATATATAAAACTTGTTGGCGTAAAAAAAACACTTTAATTTTTTTTAACTACAAAGTTATTCACGTAAAAGTAAAATTATCACCAACATACCTTACCTTACCCTATATATTTTTTGATTGCATCATTCTCTGTTCAATTCGTTTATTATTTAATTAGTTAGAATTCCTTTTTATTTTTACACTTTTTGTATCTATATTCGATAATTTTACATGTCCCCAATAAAGTGTTTTTGGAGCGATGGGTACATCAATAAAAAAAGTACTTCAAAAGCAGCCAACAATGAAACCTACCGGCAGTTTCTACTGAATATTCGAGCATGCAGATAAATGGGTAGAGCCTGGAGGAAACTCGTGCATTTGCACCCAATACGTATCGACGACAAGGTAGAGTAAAGCAATGTTTATAGTAGCAACATAATAAACCTTGTTTGTTTTTATTCTTAAGGCAATGAAATAAAACAACCTAATATTCAACAAGATCCTATTCCCATCATTGAAAATGTGTACAACGATGAGGTAGACATTGCAAATAGTGAAGGAAATGGCGAAAACATTAGAAATGTACCGCTCAATAACAGAGATCTTGTTGCGTGTGCGGTGTTATTAGACGGCACCGTATTTCAAGGGAAGCTGTTCTTAAGTTATGGATTCAAAACCTGATATTTTGCTACTTGGGGAACTGATCATGCCCGGAACATTTTGAGAATGGTTACTTTTCTGAAGACTCTGTTTCTCTAGTGCGATTGCGGGCTTCTCCCAGGCAGCCAGCGTTGCCAGTGCTAGTACGTTCGTACTAAATCTACTCCCTTTTCAAACTTTCTAGTACGCTAGTACGCCCAAATACAATTTAGTACGTTTTTGTACGAAAATCACGCAACAAGAATTGAATTTAATTATTTGTTTATAGTTGTATATCAAAATTTAAAGGTGAAGACCAGTAATTTATGGTATTATCGATTCAATCGAAACTGACCACATTAACTAAGAAAGGAAGAACTAACTAATAAACATCGATTTTGGATTTTTTTGGTACGAAGCCAGAAAAGAAGAAAGAAATAATAAGTTAAATCAAAATATGGAGAGGTAAAATTGTGTAGTAACGGCATAACTCAATTGAATTATTAATATTTTTACAGATACTTAACCACATCTAGTCTAACTGGGCATAATATTGAACAAAAATCACGATCAGCATATGAATCTATGAACATGGACAAACAAGAAATTGATTTGGAATCAAGCCATAGCGAAGATGAGGATGCGACCACAACTGTCAGAACTGGTACTCAAATAAATGACCATGCAATAATAACTAAACGTAGGAAGATATACAAACAACAATTTATAAAATCTTGAGAAAGTAAATATACTTGGCTAACAAAAGACTGTAACGGGAGGTCTAACTTAGTGTTTTGTAAGGGTAAAAAAACCATAACTTGCAATGTAAGCCACATTAAACGAAATGAACTAACTAAATTACATGTAAAAAATTACAAAAAGTCTGTTACTACGCCAAAATTGGAACCATTACAGGTTTTCGGTGAATTTGAAACTCTAAATAAGAAGAAAAAACAAGCTGAACTTATTTTATTGATGTTCCTGCAAAAAATACATCTTTATGAAAAAATTAGTGAACTCTATATTTATTTAAAAAAATTATATACGAAATGAAATTTTAAAAAATCATATAGATAATCTGGCAGCTATAGCACCATCTCAGCCTGACTATTTTTTAAAGATAGATGAAATGTACTTTGCTGCAAAATTTGAACACATATTTGAAAATAATAGTATTGACAAAAGTGAAATCAGGAATTTTAAAACAAATGCTCTTAGTTTTTATGTGGAACTCTGTGTTCAAATTAGGCAGAGGTTTGACTTTAATGATCATATATTAAAATTTCTCTCAAATTTTATGTTCTCTAATTTAACAATAGGTATTAAATGTGTTATGTGTTTATCAGGTTCATCTGCATGTGCTGAACGCATCTTTTCTCAACTGAATAATATCAACATATTACACTGTAAAGATTTGATGGGCAATGATAATTGCACCGCATGGAAACCTTCTGTTTCAATTCTACGACACAAATTAACATATAGTGATGCCAGATGATTAAACTCAAAATTCCCACTAGGGATTGCCTAGACATATAGGGAAAATTTGCATTAAACGCCCTAGACGTTTAGGACCATTTAATTAATAATATATTATCGTTTATTTAAAACGTGTTTTTTTACATTATTTTATTTTTTTGTTTTTATTTGATTAAATAAAGTTATTACGAAGATTTGTATTATGAATTTTTTAACCAATGAACCCTAATAATAAAGAGTTTGTACTTAAATGGTGTATAATTTTATTAATTCCTATTTCTAATTATTTTCATTAAATTAGACAGTTTAGTACGTTTTTCGACAATCTAGTACATTTTCATTAAAATTTCAGTACGTTTTTATTGACAGTACTGGCAACGCTGCAGGCAGCTTACTCATGGTAACAATGAATGTTTAATTAATTTGCTCACTGATCGCGTAGTAGCTCTTGAAGAAAATAGCAAGATATTCGATTTTGACACTGAAAATGTGAATGACGACGATTGCAAGTGCTTAACCGGATTAAGTAAAGAGGAGTTTGCAACGGTTGTAGGTAACTGCAATAACTTGACACCTAGAACACAAGTTTAAAAAAAAATTGCGTAGCTATTTTTCTAATAAAACTGAGAAATGATCCAACTCAAAAAGTTTTAAGCAAGATGTTTGGCATGAAACCGAAGCAACAATATCTTATTAGCAAAATATTCCACGATGTTCTTAACTCTCAGTTCACTTTGTTCCTCTTCATCTTAGTTACCAATATATAACTCGTCAAGAATACGCTACTTATCACAGTACCACTACCTCAAATCGTTTGTGTCACGTTAATCCTGATTCATTGCACTGAACCAAAAAGGTACGTAAATACAATAAAAAAAACATTGTATTAATAAATATTGTACATTAATTTTCGTCCGATGCACAGTTTTATTAATACAATGTATTTTCGTACATTAACTGATAAACGTTTATTGTGATCACGAAAATAAGTACATTAGCGTAAAGAACTATAGTTATTTAGGTTGAAGAATAAGTACACGAATTTAATGAATATGACTTCCTAATTTCAATGAATTGGTACCCTTATATAATGATATTCATTCATTTTATCAATAAATTTGTTCATTTGTTCTATGTACATACTGACATAGCTTCAACGAGTATGTTCATCGTATCAGTCTACATCTTTATAGAATCAAACAACATCCTTGCTTTGTTTTAATGAATTAGTACATAGATCCAGTAAAATCTGATTATTATATCAATGTATTTGTTCGTTGTACCAATGAATATTCTGGCGCTATTTCAATGAACTAATACATAGATCCAGTAAAATCTGATTATTGTATCAATGTATGTGTTCGTTGAATAAATGTATATTCTTGCGTTATTTCAATGTACTCGTACATGGATTTGATGTAATCTATTTCTTGCAACAATGATTATTATTCATTAATCTAATAACAGGAGTGGCAATAATGGCATAAGCAAAGCTTAGTGATAAAAGGAAGTATCATTAGAAAAAAAAAGAGTATAAATTTCATAAAAATATGTATATTGAATTAAAAAAAAAATAAGCGATTAAAAATTAATATACACAAATGGCACAAAATTTAAATAAAAACAAACAATAACAAATTTAATATCAAAATGTTGTTTGAGTAGCTATCATATACAGGATGGTGCAAATATTTGGAATAAATTCATTATTTCGAAAATAGTCGTTTCTTAAGAAATATTCTGCAATATGTCAATTTATGTTTTTCATTCTTTGACATACTTAAAAAAAAAGGTTATGTAAACTGTGATGGGCTGATGACGTAATCGATGTTTCTTTTAAATAGAAACCAATATTTAACATTTTCCTTCCACTTCACAATTGTTATTACTCTTAAGTACTTCAGACAAAATGTGCACATTCCAAAAAAACTGACTTCCTTGCATTTTGAAAAAATATTGGGAAATAATTTTCTAAAACATTTCCGATTCGGGGGAAAAATTAAGGTCAAAGAAATATATAATTTTAAAAGATACAGCCCTTAATATATTAAAAAATGTATACCGAATATCATCAAAATATACTGTTACAATTATGGTATTAATTATATCCTCACCGATACTTAAAATAAATGCATGAATATGCCCTTTTTTTCCTAAACTCCTTGTTGGTTGACATTTATATAAAGGAATGATTCCTGAGAGTCCTTTATTATGTATTTAATTACGTTTTGCTTCCCGCTGGTGCCTTTTTTATCGCCTTATTGGCTAAAGGTATCCATGTAGTGCCGCCCATAAAAGAACTGCATGTCTGCCACCTAAAATATAGAAACGTGTTATCTATCCAACTATTCATATTTTTAAACTCAAACTTGGTGTTAAACTGTATAATAACAAGGTAATTACTCACTTTCGGTAATATTTTCATGTTGAAGTTTTACAAGCAATTATTTAGATGTCTTGTCCTTGATTTCTGTTCTTAAAAAAGATAAAATTTTGTCAAAATACAAATCAAAATATTTTACAAATGCATTCCCATTTTCGAATGCCACTTCGAAATCAATATCAATCTAAAAAAAGTTTATCAGCACTGGTTTCCTAAAATTTATAAAATATTGTGTAGTTACCAATCGGTAACCAGAAGGATGTTTATAATGTGGCCATTTTGTAAAAATGTCTTGGGTGTTTTGAGACATTTTGATATCGTTTAATCTATATTTTGTGCAGGCTTTCCAATAGCTGTCATACTGCTTCGACGTCAGATTCTCAAACTTGATTGCTCTTAAACATATTTCAACCTCTGGTTCTGGACCTAAAAGTTTTTTGTTTTTTTTTTTTCTATTATACTACAGAGTAGCATCAGACTGACATAAACAAAATCAAAACGTTTTCAAAAAAATTCTGGCAATCTTGTGATGTAATTTTTTTAAAACCATAAATTTTTCCACATGAATATTAGAATTATTACAAATAAATAGAAACTGAAACTAAATTAAATAATAAACCTCTGCTTTGGCTAAGCAAAAATAGAATATTTCAAATTGGTTTTTTTGGTTATTTTACGAGGTAGCTAGAGAAAAAAATGAGGTGACATAAAAAAATTTATAGATCTCAAAAAACTTACGGAACTCTTGTAGATGCCGAGTTGTCTTTCATTTTCTTTTCTTATTTGGTTGATTAGATGTCTATGACTTTTTCTTTTTTGTACGATGAAATTTCTAAAACAGAAAATAAATAAAAAATGACTGTGACTAGAATAACACTTGACTAATTATATTGAGTATATAGAAAATTTATCTGAAATAATATTCTTACCAATTTTTCGGATGAAAATCTTCTATTATTTTATTACCCAGTCTATAACTGTATTCTTATTGTCATTGCTACTCCTTTTTCTTCGAAATGCTGGCATATAAAACTTAGTAAAGGTTGAAACAAAAACTTTGTCTTAAAAAATTTATTATTTTCATAATTTTTCGTAATTTATGTGATATTGGCTTTTAGTTTTATTTATATTATTTTATTATACGTCTTGATCATATTTGAATGTAACATTTTAATGTTCTATGAAATTCCTATTGTTTAAATTCCACAGATTTCTTGATAACTTCCAAATTAATTGATTTATTATGCTCTCATGAATACGTATCGTTTTTTTTTTTAATCAAATTGAGGTAAAAGGACTTTATAACTATTAGGTATTGTATGGGTTTTGTTGATGTCAGCGAAGTTTGTTTCGATATATGAATCTACAACATGTTTCCTATTCATATCTATTTTATAACTACATATATTATGAAAGACCTAATAACAATCATTCTGACAACATCGAAATACAGAATTAGTTCCTAAATCGTGTTTACGTTTTTAGTGTCTAATCAACAATGTCAATCGAGTAAAGTGTCGACGACAAATCAAATATGTATCCAAACCTCTTTGATCATATGTCTAAAAGGAATTTGCTTGAATACTTAATTTTAAAAATAAAATAAACGTACTTACCTTCTACAACACCAATAACTAACTGGACATTATTTTACATAATGCGTTCTTCGTCTACAATTTTTCTCGACCCAATCAAAAGGCATATTTCTGATGTATTTGTACATTGAATTACTTGAAACAATAAACGCATTTCATTAAAACAATAAAATAAGTTACCTTATACATTAATTTAATAAATAAGTTCATAATTTTATGTACAAATTTATTATTTTTATGTACGACCTGCATCAAAACTATGAATGCGTACGCTATAATAATGTGGCATTTCCTTAAAATAACGTCTTTATATATTCTATGCATAAATTCATTATCCTAATGTACTGAATTACTTAATAATAAAAATAACAACATATTGGAAAACAGGATTATCGATAATAATAACTGTAACTATTATTTAACAATACATGCTTTCTAGAAAATGTAGAACATCATGCAGTAACCCACGACTAACTTAAAACTGTTTAGCAGAATACCTTCTTTAACTGTAAGTTCCGAGGGATTTTCTCCCCAACCAACGAAAAAACACATTGTTGAAGTATTTGAACATGAACATGAACATGAAATATGCAACTTATTTTAACACAGTATTATTTAATAACGATTATGATTAAAATACGACAAGTATAAAATAATAAACGTAATTCATTATAACAATGAACCGATTTATTTTTTAAAACCATAACTTTGTTTAGTGTATGCGTTCATAATTTTATGTACAAAATTATTGTTTTTATGTAAGGCGTTCACAAAAACGATGAATACGTACGTTGTAGCAACGAAAGGGTTTTTCTTAAAATAATGTACGTGCCTTTATATATTCTTTTTACAAATTCATTGTTCTAATGTACTGAATAAGTTAATGATAAAAATAACACATTGGTAAACTGACTTATTGACATAATAACTGTAGTTATACTTTAAAAAAACTCAACTCATCTCAATATCGAGTATTATTTAATACAGATTATATTGATTTAAATACTACAATTATAAAATAATAAACGAATTCATTAAAACAATGAACCGAGTTATCTTGCAAAACCATTACATTGATTTAATGTATTCATTTATAATTTTATGTGCACATTTATTGTTTTCATATACGGCGTACATCAAAACGATAAACATTGTACATTGTAACAATGTAAGGCATTTCCTTAAAATAACGTACGTTACTTCATATAGTCTATGTACAAATTTATTATTCTAATGTACTAAATTACTAAATAATGGAATTGAGTTATTGATTTAATAATTGTAGGTATTATTTTAAAACCTTTGTACATTAATGTAATGTTTTAAATTTATTAATTTTAATTTCTGTTGTTAATGTAAAAATTCATAAATGCAACAAACTATTGAACTAATGAAAATAATTCGTCAGGGAAATAAATATATACATTCAATTGTGGAATTTGTTCATCAGTTTCTAATGAACAGAAGTACATTGTGAGAACGAATAAGGTAATTAAGCGATGACTGTCTTTTCATGGTTCCAATGAATTTTTTCATTGCATCAATGAAAAAAGAACAATAATTGGTGTTCATTGAGATTACGTACAATATTTTTTTCAGTGTGGTAGCTCTTATTGATGCCACATACTTATACCTCGAAAAAACCTGTTGAACATCTTTCTCAGCAAATTACATTTTCTTTGCCCAAACGCTCGAATTTAGTTAAATTGTGACAGTACCAGACGGATATATTATTGATGTTACCGGCCCGCATGCTTCAGATGCTAGAAACAATGATTCGTCGATATTTAACGCTATGGCTGTTTCATTTTTTCAAGAAGGTGACAGCATTGTATATGATGGCGGTTATCGAATCTCGATGCAGTTTTGCCAAAATATGGGACTCACTGTTTTTATGCCACCTTTTCTTCCCAACGGCCAACGTCAACTAACTACTCAGCAAGCAAATGAATCAAGATCTATTACAATGGTCAGATGGGTAATTGAAGCGGTTTTTGGAAGACTTCAAAATAAGTCTCGGTTTCTAAGAAATGTTGTGCCAAACAGTTACGGATGTGAAACATTTGGAAATATTTTTAAAGCAATATGTGCTTTATCCAATGCGTTTTTTGTGTCTAGAAATGAAAGTGGGCCTGAAGATGACACATTCTGTAACAAGATTTTGGAACGTTTGTTTCTCCCTAATAATTTATTAGACAGAATTAGAGATGAACGCCTAATTCAAGGTAAAGTAGAATTGATCGACCTTCAAGACTTTCTAATTTTATCGGAAGATGAAATTCAGGACTTAACACTCGATTTAATTATCGTACAGTTATACGTCATCACATATAAACAACAGCTACTATTTGGTAAGACTACATCGTCAACCTAATGCCGAAAATTATATTACTCATCTGATAAGAGCCTCAATACCTTCAAGGTTTCAACCTACTACCGAAAAAAAAAAGCTTGAATATAACAGCCAACTAATTGGAGTAAACGCAATAACTGGCTGGGCATGTATTTGCAAATTAGGTGCAGAGTTTTAGGAATGTGTGGACATGTCTGCTCTGTAATATGGTTTTTCGTTCATTCTTACATAATTTTATGTGCACCTGAAAAAAAGTAGGTATAAAACATGTGTGACTACTGGCATAGAAAAGTTAGTTGCATGTACAAAATAAAAGTGTTGCTTCCTGAAGCCCTTTATATTACTTTAATCCTAATCCTTTGAACAAGATTGAAAATCAGTTCACTAAAACTATTAGAAGAAAAAATAAACTAAAGAAAATCACATTATGTAAAATATATGTATTCCCTAAATACTTTTATATACAGGATGACCTATAGATAAATAAAAATTGTAGGCAGGACTTGTTTCCTTGTTTTTAAATAAAAAACTCCTTTAAAAAAAAAATTGCAACCTTTTTACTTTCCTATCTGTATACAGATATAAGGAAAGTATAGGAATCATGATTTTTTTCGACCTCGAGTTTTCGACGGATTTTTACGTTTTGAGGTCCCCTGAATCCGTTTTGACTATTTTCGCGATGATGTCTGTGTGTGTGTGTGTGTGTGTGTGTGTGTGTGTGTGTGTGTCTGTGTGTGTGTGTGTCTGTGTGTGTGTGTGTCTGTATAACGCATAACTCATGAACCGATACACAGAAAAACACCAAATTTTAAACTTAAGCTTTGTTTCAGCGTCCAATGAGCTGATTAGATTTTGGGCAGTGTCGGAACATCTGGGGGGGTACTTTATAGGTGGTCATTTTTATATTTTATGGAATATATCTGTTATTTACGTTTGGAGAAGAAAATTCTTCAAATAAAAGTTACTTCTAATATAATTATCTATAATTTTTGTTTTATGCAAAATTTTCCTAAAATGGTCCGTATTCGAGAAATTTGACAAAATGTAAAAAACATAATTTTTTATAAAAATTGTTCAAATAAAAGTTGTTTATTATATAATTCTCTATAATTTTTGTCCTATACATAATTTCTCTAAAATGGACCGTATTCGAGATATTTGAGAAAATGTGTAAATTTCGAAATTTGAAAAAAACTCAAAAACGGATAAAGGAAAAAACATTAAATTTTAAACTTAAGGTTTATTTAGGCCTGACATGAAATGATTAGATTTTGGACAAAGTCGGAACATCTGGGGGGGGTACTTTATGGGAGGCCGTTTTTATATTTTATGGAATATATCTGTTATTTATGTTTGGAGAGGAAAATTGTTCAAATAAAAGTTACTTCTAATATTATTATCTATAATTTTTGCTTTATGTCAAAATTTCCTGAAATGGTCCGTATTCGAGAAATTTGACAAAATGTGCAAAATTCTGATTTTTATGAAAATTGTTGAACTAAAAGTTGTTTGCGATATCGATTTCTATAATTTTTGTTTATACATGATTTTTCTAAAATGGACCGTAATGGAAAAGTGCTAAATTTAAATTTTTCTGTATTTTCGTTTTCAATGAATATCTATAGAAAAATGTTTCGAGGTAGATGTATGTGTAAAATGTATATATTTAGTTTATCCTCTAAACATTTATAGAGATGCTGCAATAGGTTGTACAAAATAACCGGAAAATGCCTATAATAACTAGATAGGAAAGTCATGTGTTGGACACATCAGATTTTTAAGTTTCACTTTAATGCAAATGTGGTAAATTACATGGATAATCGTTAATAAATATGTTATAGCTAAATTTAAATATTATGAGATAGTGTAAATCAGGCTTCGATAATAAATTAGGTTATGTTGCCCTAAAATATATGTCTGATATTTTCGCGAAAAATGTAGGTGATTAAAATTGTATATTAATTTAAATTAAGTTACATTTAAATTAAAATATAGTGAGGTTCTTGTTAAAGTATGAATAGTCTTCTGAAATCCTTTGTTGGGGGCATACAAATATACACAGAAAAAAATTCTTATTTAGATTCAAGAAAAGCTTTATACTTGTATGCTTCAAATAATATTTCACGATAGAATAAGAAATTAAATGTTGAGGCATAATCTTGTATTTTAAGATTTATAATTATTAATCTGAGAATAAATTATTTAATTCGAGTCTAGAATTGTTAATTAATCCAAAAAGGTTTTTACGTTTATTGTAAATATTATATGCTCTTAAAACCGACTATCGGGTACTTGATTCAATGTTATAAAAGGATTCGATGCAAAGCATTTAAATTTAAAAACAAGAATTAAACAATTCGAATCAAAAACCTATGTACTTCACAAAAGATTAGCGAGTACAAATTCACTGCACTGTAACTTATTTTAAAATGCAACCACTACACTGGTACGGTAGATGTATGACTGGTACATGTTGAGATGTGATACTTATTATTCGGAAGTCAGAGACACAACGCATTAATAGATAATCTGGCAAATTGGCTTTAGCACGTGTTCATCCTATTGTCCATTTTCTAACAAGTTTGCATCGTATCGTTATGGTTGCGTTCTACTTTTTGTTAGAAATTCTTTGTGATTCAATTAATAAGTGTATGAATAAATTAAATTGAAATGGAAGATTTGTTAAATGAATGGGGCCTCAGCGACCTGATACCAATATTTAAATGTAAGCATGTTTAGTTCAGTTCTTGTTAGGTATTATTATATATAAGTAAATTTATAATCATAAAAACACGAAACAAACTGGAATAGAAGTAAAAAAAATGTATAATGCTGGATGACGACTTTTTGGAAAGACGACTTCTGCCTTGCTAAGACAAGAGGTCGTATCTACGAAAATTCTGATTTCAAGATTCTTACAAATTTAATAAGCTTACATTTTATTTCATTTTATTATAACACAAAATAATAAAGGCCTATTTGCATTAGAAAATATTTACTATAATTATAAGAAAAGGATAGTAAAATATGCAAAACTTATTTGCGAAGTCTAAAAGGACGTACTTATCTACCTACCCACATTTACTAAAAATATTCATTTTGTAGATACGACCTCTTATCATAGTAGGATAAACTTTTATGTTCCATTTAGGTTTTGAAGTTATAAAATAATTTTATTTTTAAATTATAGATGAGACACCTCAGGAATTTGGTATATTAACTAAAATCAATTTTGAAAAATGTTTTTCGGTGGATAGGTACCAATGAGAACCCTATTAAAAAGCAAGAAGAGCCTGATCTTATTTCAAGATTATTAATTTCTTCAATGAAACTATCCTATAATTCAACCAAAATCAATATATTTATTTCAAAGATCATATTATTATTGTAACAAATTTAGTTGTATTGGATTTAAGAACAAGGTATTATTGAATATAAATAAAGTATATTTAAAACAAGTGTAAGACTATTTCATTTAAGATGTACATAATACTGCAATTGAGCAATAGATACTCTTCATTTAATTAGAGGTATTTTGGTTAGGGCAAGTTGATTCTAATCTTGGAGCAAGGCTTATTAGCTATTGTTGAACAAGTATTACTAGAATTTCAAATCGGGACGAGTTTTGCTTGCGGATATACAAACACAACAAAGCATTGAAATAAGACCATTCATCTTGAATATAGTACACTTTTTTTTCTGTGTGGGTATATTCTCCTATCTGAGATGAGCGTTTGGGAACTATAGGATGGGACACTATAAAAAGTAAGAAAATTTTATGCGGCGATTTTAATATTGACTTTGCTAATGTATGTGCTACTCAAAAGTCTTTGATAAATATTTTTGAATCATTCAGTCTCACTATGCACGTAAATTCTCCAACTAGAATCACAGAAACAACATCTACAATTATAGATTACGTAGTCTCTGATTTTAAACCCGTTGATGTAGAGCACCAAGTAATTAGCTCAGGTCTCTCAGACCACGAAGCAGTATTTGCCAAATTTTTGATACCCCGTACAGCTCCAAAAAAAGTCCGTCAGCTAGGTAGAATTTTCTCTAAGCATAATTTCAAAAATTTCTATAATTTATGTCTAACTTCTGATTGGAATGGTCTTTCTGAAGATATTGACTCTAAATTTTTAGACTTCTTAAATAAAATAATTATTTGTTTCAATACAGCTTTCACCCTTCGCCCCATTAAAACTAAATGTCATAAATCTTGGACAACTAAAGGAATAAGAACATCATCTAAAAATATGAGGTCACTCATGTATATTAAAAAGTACACAGATAATCCCCTAATATTAAACTATATCAACAACTACAGAATATTGTATCGGAAAATCACCAAATCTGCTAAGAAAAACTATTACAAAAATCGCATCGCAAGAGCTAAAAACTCCTCCAAAGAAACCTGGTCTATAATAAATGACTTAAGGAATAAAACCCGTTCTTCAAACAGAGTAAATCCTAGCCCAGATGAACTAAACAATTATTTCGTAAATGTAAGTAAAAATATCAAATCTAACACAGCTCCGAGTCAGGATGCTCTCTCCTTCCTCCTACCTACTAAAAGGATCACTGAAAGTTTCTTCCTAAGACCAGTAGACAAGCATGAACTAGTGCAAACCATAAACAACATCCAAAATAAATTTTCCTGTGGAATTGATGGCCTGTCCACCAAAATATTTCTAAATATACCGGATGTAGTAATCAACATTTTAACTTCACTGATTAATGAATCCTTTGAAATTGGTCTCTTTCCTAACTGTCTAAAAACAGCTATAATAATCCCACTTCATAAAGGTGGCGACAAAACCAAAACCTGTAACTATAGACCTATCGCGTTATTGCCTACCTTATCGAAGATAGTAGAACGGCTAAAGAAAAACCGTCTTTTGCCCTTTCTTTTCAAGCATAACATCCTCACAGCTCATCAGTATGGCTTTCTACCTAAAAAATGCACTAGCGACGCAATGTTTTCCGTTCTTAATGAAATATACACATCACTTAATGATAAACTTTTCACCGCTTCAGTATTTTGTGACTTCGCAAAGGCCTTCGATTGTGTAAATCATGATATTTTAATTAATAAGTTACAAATTTATGGCATACGGGGTTCTCCTTTACAATGGTTTAAAACTTACCTAGAAAATAGAAATCAACAGGTGCGGGCGAATGGTGAGGATTCTACAAATCTGGCAATAAGCAGTGGAGTACCTCAAGGATCAGTATTAGGTCCAATTTTGTTTTTATTATTCATCAACGACATCACAGACTTAAGAATAAGTGGTAGAATTACTTTATTTGCTGATGACACCAGTGTAACCTGGAATAATTCTAACATGCAGACATTACAATCTATCATAAGTGAAGATCTAGTGACTATTAAGTCCTGGTCTGATTCGAATGGACTTTGTTTCAACACCAGTAAAACTGTAGCATTGTCTTACAGAGGTACTTTACAACCTATAACTTTAAACAATAATCTGATCCAAACGGTGACTTCAATCAAGTGTTTAGGTCTTTATATAGACGATTCTCTAAAATGGTCTGCTCATATAGATACCTTAGCAAAAAAATTATCCTCCGCATGTTTTGCCATTAAATCGGTTTCTAAAGAGCTGACTCCTTCTACTGCATTAATAACCTACTTTTCCTTATTCGAATCTCACCTTCGCTATGGTTTACCTTTCTGGGGTTCTTGTAGCTTATACCTTTTCGAATCTATTTTTAAACTGCAAAAAAGAGCAATCCGCTATGTATTTGGTTTAAGTAGTAGGACACATTGCGAAAATTACTTCAAAAATTTCAAAATTCTAACCCTTCCTGCTCTATTTATTTTCGAATCCGTCTGCTTAGTTCGCAAGCACATTCAAAATTTATCCGAAAGACCGACTCGTAGATATCCTACAAGAAATTTAGAGACTGATGTTTATTTAACAATGCCCACTTCTGACCTATTAAAACATTCCATTACCTACAATGCCAAAAAATTGTATAATAACCTTCCGATGCAATTAAAATCTATAAATACATACGATAAGTTCCGAAGACTGGCTAAAGCTTTTCTTCTAGAAAGACCATATTACACAGTAGCAGAATTTTATAACGTACCTTAGACATTTGAGTTCCACATACAATGGCATTAATTAAATAATTAAATATTAAAGTTTAAATTTAAATTTAAATTTAAAAATTAAATTAGAATAATTATGACGGATATTGCATATCCATTGCAATTGTTATTCCTATTTTGTCTGTTTGTTTCTGTTTGTTTTTTCTGCTGTTTAGTTATTTTTATAATATGTTTAGTATTTAAGTTACACGCTTTGTCTATAAAATTTTTGTAAATTTTTTTACGACAATAAAGCATATCTCTCTCTCTCTCTCTCACTATGCATTTTTCCAATTTTACAATCGTCACAGAAAAATGAACATTCGTTTTTTAATTGTAACCCATCAACTAATCGATTTTTGGCCATATTCTTGATCATGGACACATTTATATGGCTCAATCTTTTCTAAGGAACATACTTTTGCGAAGTTGATTGATCCTTCTGAATTTTTAAGAGTTGGTCTGAAACACATCCGAAGTTGATTATTGATGTCTTTAACTCTTACAGATTCAACTGTTTCTCTGAGATAAAATATTTTGCATGTCTACTGATATGACAATATAGTTGTCCTTTCGCGTTGCTGCACTCGTAGAAAAAAGATTCTGTGTTAATCCCGGAACGAACTGAACATTGATATTCCACCAAAACTTCGATACCAATCGTGCCATAACCATAAATAGAAAGTTTTTCGTTTTTTGCAACTTTAACAAATATTTTATTGGGAACAGCAGTCAAATTTGAAAACCAGTCTCGTCTAAACTAAACGACATGTATTCTGAAGCACCAAAATCTGCAATCCATATGTTCTCACAGGGTAAAGATAAAATTAGATTCAATTGTTGATGTAAATGCAAATTGATTAGAATTTGAAACATTCTTTGCAATTGGTCTTTTTGTTCTTTCCCAGTGTCCAATTTCATTGCATGCGTGACACTTTGTTAATTTTTTTAATTCTGCAATAAGAATTCTTTCATTTTGTTTATTGGCTCTCTGATATTTCTGATTATGCTTTATGCTGCGCGATAAAGGCTGCTGACGATGTATCTTCTTTTGCACTTTTGTTAAGTTGATCTTCTTCAAGTTGAAGACGAGACAATAGATTGTCAATGTCCCTGGTCTCTTTTATATTGTACCACAGAGTCTTAAGTTTCTGAATTTGGGAGTTAAACTGCCTATAAATAATTCTTACCTTCTTTATGTTATCTGATAATTTTTCTCAGTGGTCTCCAACATAAGACTGTTTCATAATGTCTCATTTTAATAGCAAAATAATCTTCATACAAATTCATAACGCTAACTTTTCTTCTTTTTTCATGGATATTAAGTAGTTTTTCCCAAATATCTTTAGCACTTGAAGAAGTTAAATCTAACTTTGCTTGATCCTCTTCTAGAGATGTAATAAGAATAGAAATTTGCTTTCCCATCTTATTTAAGCCAATCACCCTTCTCCTTGGAATCATTTGACATCACTCCGGATACAATTTCAGTCAAACCTTTGGCATGTAAAATTGCCTGAACAAGAAATTTCCACAGTTTGAAATTATTATCATTCAAACAATGGACAACACTACTATCTTCTCGATCACCCATTATAAAATTTGTGCGCCTACTAGGAGTATGTATTTCTCTAATGAGAAAAATACGGCAATGGAACAATTACCTGTTACAATTACCTGTTAAAGTATGAATAGGCTTTTGAAATCCTATATTGGGGGATACAAAATATACAGCATAATATAATATGACTGACGTTGACTTTTTTAATATGACATCTAAACTTTAAATCAATAGTAACGCCTACATCATAAACTAAAGTAAGTCTAAGTGAACAAACAGCATATCGTCGTTGCCGCGGTGAAACCTCCTATGTGACATTTTATCACATAATCAGATTTTTGTGCCATTTCATAGAAAATACCATTCTCTAAAATTTAGCGAAACCTCCCATGTAATTTTCTTTTAAAATATTGTGATTTTAAATCAAAAATGAAACCTTCCTTGAACGTAATACATACATATAAGGCATCAGAATAAAATTGGTCTACCGAAAATTTTGTTGTATGTAATCGTTAAAAACCTACTTAATAGTTGGCACTACTGAAAGACAAGTCATATGTCAATTGTCTTAGTGTGTTTCCGGTTCATATCTGACCGAGTTGCGGTGTCCATATATAATGTAATGCACATGTATGATGATGATGTTCTTTGGATAATAAACGTGTTATTATAGCAAATCAAGGTTTTACTGATATCATCGATAACAAATATCTACAAATTTTAATAAAATGTACATAAGAGGTTTCACCGCGACAACGACGATATATCTTAACACTTCTTGAGAATGTCAATAACAAAATTAAAAATAAATTTTATATTTTTTCTTGCATTATTACTCACACAGAAAAATGGTTCAAAATCTTAAATATTTGTAGTAAAAGAAAACGAAAAATTGTTTGCGAAAAGTCAATTGACGAATACATTTAAGCTTAAAAAGATTTTGTTCAATTTTTGGATACCATTCATGATTATATTTATCAAAAACTATCCAAATATGTTCAAAAACTAATATTATATTTGCGCCAACAAATTTCATAATATAAATTAATATTTTTAATTATTTTTTACTTAAAACAAGTGATATTTTCCTATTTTCAACGTTTACCTGCAACAACAATTTACTAAACTTATTTTTCTCTAGTTGTCAGTAAAATTTGTAAAATAGGAAATTGCGACTTCAAATTGCTTCAAATATCATATATTTTGAAGCCCACCACTATTTAAATCGCTGTCTGTTGCGCATTTCCCGAAATTTATCTTTTATTATATTCAAGCTTCCCTTTGTGATCCCTACAGCGAAAACCCCAACGGTTAGTTTTCGGGTAAACTGCAGAACCGCCACCGAAAGGGGCGGCAAGCCGGCTCCGGCGGGTGAGCGGGGGCGGTCGGTTTTTATGCGTCGCAGGATTTCACTTTCCCAGTTCCACGACCTTCGTCCTTGTCCCGGTACTGGAAATGATATGTACCGCGAGTGCCGGTGCTCGTATCGAGTGCACCGCCCCCGGTTTCGTCTAGACTTCGGTGTCCCACCGCCCCAAAGGGATCGGGAACGGGAGCGGCTTCGTCGCAGGCCCGTCGCCCGCCGGTCGATTCCATGATACGGAGGATTTAGATGGGTTAGTGGTTGATTTTATTTTGTACCATACTTATAAGAATAATTGTTAACACCATGATGCTTTTATATGTTTATAAATAACACTGGCATACAAATTTATATAATATTAATGTAATAATTGGCATTATTATTTGAAAATATAAAGAATTTACTTAATATTCTAAAAAAGTATTTTTTAGTGTTTTAAATTAACAATTAGGTTATTATTCTAGTCAATTATTTTAAGAGAATTCAAGGTAGAGTGTTGACATTTTTAAAAGTAAAACTGTCACGTAAATTTTGGGTTTATATAGAGAGACTAGACAGAAAGAAAGAGACTCGAGTGAGGACTGTGGTCCAAGAACTCTCACCGAAGGCGAGAACTCTCGGTTTCGGGACCCTAAGTCCCGAAACAAAGTAATGTGTAAAGTTTTTGTGCAGAGATTTGTGAACTATGGGTAAATATATTTAACTTATTTTTAAAGTATTTTATTTGAAATAATTAATTGAGTTACGTATAAATGCCAATTTTACATTTTTGTCCCGAGTATTATATTTATCTTATTTTATTATGTAACTAAAGTTTCTAGTGCCATTTTTAGTTGTTAATATGTCCAAACTATATAATTTAATGGGAAGTTTATCTTGTTGTTATAAATCTAAATCTAAAACTAGTTGCCAAGAACCGCTCGACTATGCTATTAAGGGATAATTTTTTTTCTTTTAATTTAATTTTTTTTATCATTTTTATTTGCAACTGATTAATGGATGTTCCTTCTGGACTCCAGGATCCTTTGGCTGGTGACAGTGCTGCCTTAATCTCTTAATAGTATATTAACAACAGTAGCTTAAGACATATCAGTAGTTACAAAAATGGTCTTTAGGCTAGTTGGTTGTTATATTAATAGTTCTTAACATTATACAGCGGTCTAACTAACAAGTCAACAGCACCACGTAGTACATTTTGAAACAATAATATTCTTACCAACTATTTTTTGATTTAGGAAACTTACATCTTAGAGGATTTTTAATAATTTTTATTATTTATAGATTAATTTGTTAGCTCAATTTTATATTCCAGACTGGTCTATTAAAGGCAACATATTAAAATACAAGTACATCTACAACTGCTTAAAAAAGTCACTTTCAAGTCAGAGTAGACAACATACTTTCTGATACAAGAACCCAGGTAAACGGAATACCCCAAGGTTCTATTATCACTCTCTTCACTCTCATTTTGTTGTTAATAGTTATCATGTTACCAATAATATTGTAGACAATAGTAATTTATTAAATAAAGGCCCATCTATTCGCGGACGACCTTATTATATTCTCTAAAGGAAAAACATACATGACAGCATACATCTTGCGATAGACAAATGACATCCATCTAGCGACAGATATGACAGTTGATAAATGAGAGTTGACGCCATCTAGCGTAGTATATAGTAAGACTTGTTCCAATCTTATCGATTTTTCTTCAGATCTAGGAAAATTTGTAGAGTATGTAATGAAAACACCGCAACGCATGAATTAATGGTAAGTACGCTTGATAATTTCCCAGAAAATTGGTACCTTCTCCAGTACACCGGTCACATTAATATAGGTCATTCACTGAAATTACGCTCATATCGGATTAAGAAATAAATGAAAGATTTGACTGGTCAGTTGTATTTTAAACATTTACTCATGGGTGGCGTTATTTTGTATATTGCAAGGGGTTCTTATAGAAACAAAATAAATATAAATTTTAGGTATTTAATTTTGCCTCAGAAAGCTTAAAAGAGATAGTTACATGATTTTGTTGTTTAATAATAGTTTATTCAGAACAAAATTTTTAATTTACATACACAGTTTTACCCTGCGATTAAGTAAGTACCAGAGTTGGGTCGGATACAGGAAAAAAGTATCCGAGTACCGGATACGGATACTTACAATGTATCTGGATACTTTTTAGGATACTTTCACCTAAAAAGTACAGGATACTTTTACGGTTACTTTTAAAGTGAGTTAAAATAATGTTTTCATACCAATAGTTATAATTTATATGAGCTCAGAATATTAATTTGTTTTAGAGAGGTTTACAAGTTTATTATTAATAATGTAATTTCTGGAATATAAAACAGCAAGCGCCTAAGTGAGTGAACACTTGCATTGCGCTATTATGCAATCAGATTGAGTAACAATTAAACAATACTAGGCATAAATAAATCATCGAAAATGGAAAATAATATAACAGAAACAGGAAAAAACTACTCAATAAATTGTTTATTATTTTTATTCTGTGAATATAAAACATTAAAACAAAATGAACAACAAAACATAAATGTGCGTGTATTCGACAATCCATTTTTTGTGGATCCTCCGACGAGCGGTACTTGGTAGAGTCGAAAGAAGAAAGAGGAGTGAGAGATTGCTAAATGTTTCGTTCTGGTATAGGCAAAGCAGGCTCGTATATTTGATCTTGTCAGATGATCTGTATACTTTATTGATGTTGATGACGACATAAATAGATAACACATGATCAGTAACATTATGAGCAACAACGTCATACATGTATGAGTACATTATAACACACATAATCATTCAGCATATCATTTTACTTATATTTTAATTAAATGGAAGTAATACCCCGCTGATTTTATTTATATTTATTTGTCAAGCGATTTAAATTAAATTTTGGAGAGACATTTTACACCAAATTCTATGTTCTTTTATTTTTACATTTTTTTTATCTAAGCTGATTTTCCGAGATATTTTTTAAAAAATGGTATAATTAAAAAAAACTGTATTTTAAACAAAATAGATACTGAAATTACCTTAACTATCTTTAAATTCCAAATTTCTACTCTTTTTCTATTAAGAGGAATTTATTCTCCTATTATTTACTTGATTTTTATTTCTTAAGCGATATAAATGTATTTTGTTTACACATTTTATGCGAAATTCTAAAGGTGCGTCCTCACGGAATCAACACTGTCGATCGACTCTGTCTATCAACGTTGTCGACTTTGTGTGTACGCGGCAATCGACGGTGTCGATCGACATGTCGATTTGTTTTCCATCGCTTGTCAGTAAACATGAAAGAGCAGTCGATCGACTTTAGTGTGTGGACGTGTTTTCGACGTTAGAAATTCGACAAACTGTTAGTACTGAGTACTAAGTACTTTACGTCTTGCTCCGGTATGGGAATGGCAGGTCTATAATTGGTGTCTTGTTTACAAATTTTTGGCCCGATTTCTTGTAATAAATATTCAAATTCACTTTCCGACATTCGAAAAAAAAAATCTAAAACCACCATTACACCTGTATTCAAGGCTCGATAAGTTGACGTCATCTTTTTTTAAATCTTCTATTAAATTACTAGCGTTGTATCTATTTCTAGTTTGAAGACTTGGTCGAACCCAAAATCTTCTTTTTCGTGCAAGTTTTCTTTTTTTAGTCGCGATAATAATATATGCGGCACAAGCAACTATAATGTCATCTTCGTCAGACATGTTAATTTCGACTGATCGACAAACATTTCTGTCAACTCTGGTGTGGACAGATGCAGTTTTGTAGACTTGTTGATCAACTATGTCGATAGACAGAGCCGATCGGCAGTGTTGATTCTGTGAAAAATACGTATTTTATTTCTAATTATACAGGGTAGCTCAAAGTATTATGGTTATATGTTCTAATAGAGATAATATGGGCTGGATCAGTTACGATTGTGGTAAATAATTTAAAAGTATCCGAATGCCGAAAAAAGTATCCGGTATCCGGATACTTACAAATTTGGTCACGGATACGGATACCGGATACAAAATTCGAGAAAGTATCCGGATATAGCTTTCGGATACACAAAGTATCCGGATACAGAAGTATCCGGATACTACCCAACTCTGGTAAGTACGATGATTAAAAATAACATAACTTTTAAAATTCTATATTAAACAGTGATTATTATAAATAATTGTCTTTTGACATAGCTATAAATCTTCAGCATCACTCTCAAAATTTGTGTCACTAGCGTCGCTGTCATCATTAAGGGATATAATTATAGGGTTAATATCGTTTATCCTGTTTTCACATGTCCACCAGTCGTCAATTAATTTATCACTTTTTTGCCTAATTTCTGGGGTTAATGATTGTTTCCATATTTCCCTTACTGCTTCGTCGTTGTAACCATTAATTCCAATATGATTGTCATAATACGTTTTACATATACCCCAAATGTGTTCGATGGGGTTAAACTGACAATGGTACGGTGGAAGCCGTATCACATCATGTCCATAACTATGTATGACTTGATTTACCATATAAATTTGTGGTGGTTCATGCCGTTTGGCTAAAGTTAACAACTCAGATTTAAGGGCGTATGGTGGAAATGCAACATTTTCGTTACGTAGCCATTCTTGTATTTTGGCTACAGTCCAATTTTGTCTTGGCGGATTGTTTAAAAGTTCTGTGTGATAGCTTGCATTATCTAACACTATAACAGACGGTTCACTTAAATTTGGTAATAGTTTTTCATTTAACCATTTGATAAACATATCCGAGTTCATGTTATCGTGATAGTCTTCTGATTTTGATTTAGAGGAAAATATTAATCCTGCACCATCCACAAATCCATTCTTTCCACCTGCGTGCAAGATTATGTGTCGCTTTCCCTTACCATTAGTATGTTTTATTGATTTTATATTTTCATATTGCCATATTCTTTTCGTCCCACCTTTGGAAAATATCCAGGTTTCATGCAAATATATAAACGAAGCTCCATTCTTTTTTAAACGAGTGTATTCTCTTAAAAATGTATTCTTTTGTGAACAACATTATTTTTTTCACATAAAGCTTTTGTATTATCTTCTTTCTTAAATTTGAAACCTATTTCCTTAAGCAACTTCCAAAGACTTGTTCTGCCAAATTCACCAATTTGTATTTCTCTTAAGTTAGCCAGCAATGTGTCTAAGTTGACATGTTCCTTTTTCGCACGCATTTCATACACCATATCACGAATACGAAATTTTGTCCCACCAGATATATCCGACGTTTTCAGTTTTATGCGCGGTGTGTATTTTTTCTTTTTTTTTGCTCTCTCCGCTTTTGACGTTTTTCAAAACATATTTTAATGTTGAATCACTAATACCCAGAGCTGTACAGACGCGTTCATTCATGCACACTCACTACTGGCTTTAAAGGTCCTCCGTTATCTTTTTCCGCCGTAAAATACTTATGTAGATTACAAACTAAGTCATCTACACGTAACACGCGCTTCGGCATTTTCAGTTTCGACATACGTTCTCTTCGAAATCCAAAACTGAACTAATTAATTTAGCGCAATTAGTCCTATAACATCAGTACAAAAATAGAACATTTTATCTTAATTTTATACCTGAGAAGGGGACTTCCGGGAAATTCCCGACCAAAAAGCGTTTATTGTATTCGGGGTAAATGGTATTACCATAAACAATGTCCAAAACAAAATTATAAATATTTTAATTTTTTCGTGTATTACTTTAGTAATTTAATTTTAATAAACATAATTACATACTATATACGTATTTAATAATTAAAATATATTCACCCTCTACCCACCGGAGGACTAAGCTTATTTTACTCAACTACCTGATGCGAAATTATCCTGTAGACCGGCTCAGTCGTGCATCACACTAATGGATCACCCTATATATGTCAGTTTGGATTTAATTCAGAGCCGTTCATATTTGTAACGGATATGACTCTTACTTCTGTCTTGCTTGGTCATGGCCAACTTTATAAACAATTTTTGGGGATCAATCACTATTGATAATAAATGTCCTAGTATTCATCTCTTAACAGGAAAATAATTAAAATCTCAAACACACAAAACAAGGGAGTTCTAAACTAACAACAAATGTAAACATGTTTAGTTTCTACGGTGATGTCAACTCGCATGCGCAATAGCTGAAGCGGGAGTCTGTTATTTTTAAAGTGCTTTGTACATGGAAGTAATCTATCCTGTTATAATAGCATATAATCCTTGGGAGCAAGACACGTGCATTTGCTACTGTTTCAGTTTTTTTTTCCGGACTAGTATCAATCAATTGACAGTTCAGAATCATCCGATTGTATTTATTACATTCACGTAAGAACTGTCGCTTGCACTGTTGAGCCCTTAAATCTCACTGAGTGCGGAGCTGAGCCGAGAGAGAGGCGGTTTTTTGGCGGCATCAACGGCGAATTGCGATGTTCGAGGCGGCATTGGCTTGGCAGGCGGTGGCGACGGGATCAATAGAGCCAGACACAACATAACATTATGTACGCATTGGGGTTCTGAACTGGAATGGAGGGAATTGGAGTGCTATTTTTGACGTTGATGATTCGGATGCGAAATGTATGTAAATGGAGTGGTGCGCGTGATGAACATTTCGTACAAAAAAATTGACTAGACGCTTTGAATAATTCAAAAGTTTAGGGATTTTTATGTCTTAAATTACGTTGCTATGAATGTTTCGGAACAATGATGGCAAAATTTTGGTATAAAATGAAAAGAGCGTTGTAGCTTTGCGGTAATGCATTTGTTTCGCATTCGGAAGGTAATGGGTTCGATTCCCACTGCCTCCTCGAGTTTTTTCTAAGGTTTTCTTATAGAAGTAGGCAAATGCTTGGTCAGTAACATCATCTCGGATACCTACCACTATGGTGTTACAATAACTTGTCTCTAACATGAAGGGATATTCCAAATAAAGAGGAGGAAATCTTGAAGAGATCTGAAAATGGGGTATGACTAAAAGAGGAACCTCCAGTATCAAAAAAGAAAAGTTAAACCTTTAATGAAACTTCTGTCGCCGTAAAATAGGTGACAATATACGTATAATTATCTTCTTTTTATATGGAATGATCTTTAAAATATAATAACTACGTACCTGGAACATCCTGTATATTTTTATATGTAATCAATTTAATATTCTATCAAACCGTTTGTCAATAGCAACTGGTGAATATTTTTCCTTTATTGCTATCAGTTAATCAACATCTCCTGGAGTTTTCTTCCACAGCAGGTATCAGAAACAGATTACGTAGTTTGTTGTTGACCTGTTTCGATTTCTTATTTCTCTCGAGGACATCTCATATTTTGCCCTCCTTTTAATAAATAATTCATAGCAACATTTGGTTACCTTCATCTTCATTTATACATTGAAAACTGGAGTACAAGTTTGTCACCTTTAAAAATTGTATTTAAATATTAAGCCAAAATGACGATGCTGATAACTGTGGTTAGTTATATTTATTATTGTATTAATAATCGACTATTAATAATTAATTAATAATCGATTAATAATCGTTTAATAATCGATTAATAATCGATTAATAAAGTCAATTAATAATAAATTCTTAATCAATTCTTAATAACCAATTAATAATCCATTAGTAATCAATTATTAATGAATCAATTCTTAATAACCAATTAATAATTAATTAATTAATAATCGATTTATAATCGATTGCTAATCGAGTGATAATCGATTAATCGATTATTTTGCCCACCTCTAGTTTCCACGTACATAACTAAATCAAAAATATGGTAATTATAATTTTGTCATCATTTAAAACGCCCTTTGTGAATCGAATTATATCTGATAAACCATTTTGTGGGCAATTATAACTTTGTAAAGGGTTTAACAGTGGGGATTAAAAACTCGCCGTCTGTTATCAATGAACACTTTGCGGCCGGAATGTTCTCGTATTTTAGAACAAAGATGGCACTGTCGAAATCGAATTAAATGGACCCTTAATCCCTAATCCTTTTTTACGACCCTTTTTTTGTTCGTATTTCAAATTCGCAACAAGGGATTCGTTTAAGAGGGCTTGGAATTTTACAAAATATGTCACTAATTAGGATTATTTATAGGGATATAGTCTCGGTAGTAATTTAATATAAAACATGTTATTGACATTTAAAAAATGAAATATCTATTTGAAATATTTTTTAAAATAAATATAATTTTAAATTGATATGAAGCTTTCGCCAAAATATTTTTTATCTTAACCCTAAACTAGCCATACTGGCCATAGTAAAATAACTATAAAAATATATCAGGTTGTTAAATTATTATTAAGTTAATTTAAAAAATATATCATTTTTGACGAAACGAATTAAAAAAATACAGTAAGCATAATAAAGAAGTATATTTTTTTATATTTCCATGGAAATACCGAAACAGACGAATAAATCACCCTGTATTCTATAAAATATTAAAGTCTTGGTAATAAATATATTGCAAATATCTAAAATTATTTCCATTATACAAAGGGGTAATTTGAAACTTTTTTAAAAAATCTTTGTATCTGTAGTAATATTTGGAATACACATAATGTGTATGATTATTGTTTTTTAATTTATTACTTTAGCATTTTATATTTACCTTTGCTTTTATTTCAAATTACAATATCTCAAAATTTAGAAAAGTTTATTTTACATAATTTCGCACCACCCTATATACGTAAAAGTTTTGAACAACGTATACGTAAGTTTCTATTACATTAGAACATATTAACAGTACAAGCTACCAAAAATATTAATTTAATCGTTTATTAAGTATAAGATTATTACAAAAATTAGAAATAGTTTAATTTTAACATCCTGTATCTTAAAACTAGCTATGGGATTTAAGTGGGCCGGTTCATGGACATATTTGATTCAGACGACAAGTAATACAATGTAACCAAAATTCAACGGAAAGCCAATACCTTTCTTGTAATTTATTCATTAAACATATTATAGATTGAAACATCCATTGTTTATCCATAATCTTATTCCTTTTTTTACCTCATGAAGTTTATTTTTTTATTAACATTCCAATATTTGAAAATAATAACTATAATCATTATTATATTCCACAAAACAATGTACACTGTGTAATTAATAGCAACTATTTTTTGTACATCTTGTCTTGTACTATTGTGCTTGTTGAAACTAATGGTTGTTTTGTTTGTTACAGATTGTGATAGTATGTCGCGGCAGCCTTGGTCGCCGCGCCCCTAACCCCTTTCTATGACCGCCATCTTCCCCACCGTCAGCGTTCTGGGCAGCATGGACATCAAACCCGAGATGATCTACAGAGACGATGACGTGTTACTCGTTAAATCCGAGCCCCAGCTCTACTCGCCCACAAACGGTAAGAATCTTCATTATTAAACACTTATGGTCCAAACGATGCTAATGTATAACTAAAAATCTCGTTTGGTATATGAACTGTTTAAACAGCTAATAAAGTCTGATTGTTAAGAGGTCCTGTTAAGTAATGTTGACATATTTGATAGTTCAATTTAATTATAGTTTAAAACAGCAAATAATGAGAGGCGGATTTTATAAAAAAAAACTACTAAAATGAGTTGTATTGGGTGAAATTGTAAAATTTGTCTACAAAATTTTATTGTTTTGAAATTTTAAACTTTTTCATTTTTAACAACAAAATTTATGAGATTTAAATGCATCTAATATTGCTCTATTTACAGAGTAGTGGAAAATATATTTTATTAGAAAATTCTACGTTTGGTAATGTACGACTATTTTGGAAATAATTTAATATTGGTCAAATTTGAAATTAAAAATGTTTTTTGAATGTGAGCCTTGAATCTTGGATTTTTACAATAATAATTAAATCCTTAATAATATCATCTATTGTTAAAAATAATCTAAAACAATATAAGTAAAGTACTTACTTTATTAATATATCTATAAAAATATGTACTAATCAATTAATATGACTCACATTCATTAATAGGAAACATGTTTATACACATGTTTAATTATTGTTTATACATACAAAAATTAATAATTATGATATGATAATACCCATATGAGGCTGAAGCTAGCAGACAAACTAGCAGACAAACCGCGCGGCGGTCCCCAAATGTTTTGATGTTGTTATTCGGCAAAATCTTTGGTTTAGGTGGACTTTAGTATCATGAAAGTTTAGAAATAAATAAATATTAGAGTATTTATTGAAAAAAATGGATTATTTCAATTTGAATTATTAATTAAAATAAGATAATCTTACACAAAGACGGGGAAGAAACAAACACATTTACAATGCGATTATAAATATAATTTTTATACCAACTATTCATTAAGTTTTTGTTAATTAAATAAACAAAAAATTATGGCCGAACAATGATTTAAAATATATTTTTTTGGTCTTTTTAAAGTCAGGTGTTTTGTCGTCAAACGACTATAAGAATTGGAGAGGCCAAAAAACCCATTTAGCACGAGATTACAAATACAATTTTCTATAAAATAAATAAAAAATCATTAAATAGCAAGATCTCTAATTACATTTTTTAGATCTTTAAAAATGCGTGGTTTCGCATAAAAACATTATTCTACCAAAATATCAAGAACAAATATTTAGCACGAAAATCCAGGTATAATTTTTAGTATGAATGATTCAATACATTATTACAATACAAAAAAATAATAAATCATTACATAGCAAGACCTCCAAATATGTTTTTTAAGTGTTTAAAATGGCGCGATTCCGCGGATAAACATTACTTTATCAAAATGACAAAAACCAATCTTTAGCACGAAAATCCAGGTATAATTTTTAGTATGAATGATTCAATACATTATTATAATTCAAAAAATAATAAATCATTACATAGCAAGACCAGTAAATACGTTTTCTAGGTCTTTTGAAAAGCGCGGTTCCGCGAAATAACCTTACTTTATTAAAATGACAAAAACCAATTAGGCAATCCAAACCACGTGACATTTTAACTGTCAAGATGGCGCTTGGTTGGCAGACATTGTTAAAAGTTCCTATGGTTTACATTGTGTTCTGCTACAGTTTGAAAGTTTTATTGTTTTTATTGGATCCTTTGATAAATTTGGAAATCGTTATTAGTTGTTTGGAGAAGTTAAATTGAATATTTACGATAATTCAATATGCAAAGTTCATATTTTAAGACATTATTGCAAGAAAACCCAGACGTTGGTCAGAGGTAAATATGAGAATTTTTACCCTTATTTTATGCATTTTTCTTAGTTAATCAGCAAACTTTTATGCTTGAAACTAATATAATTTTTTCGTAGGTATCTATTGAAGCTGACATTGATTAAGAATTTGGACCCTTTCACATTTTCAACTTCCGATTTAGACTACAGTGTTAATGGCATTCCACCAGTCACATATCCCGATATATTTTCACATATAGTATTGACTCACAGTTTTTACACTCATGAGCAGATGAAAGCCTAAAAATCCCTTGATGCTCATAAATATTTTTCAGCAGGTTTTGTCCTAAAAGTAGGAAAAAGGATTTTGAATGAATTTTATGTCATGGTTGGAAAGGTACCTAATTTTTTTATGTTTTTCATGATCTACTTCACATAAATGTTTTACATTGCAAAATGTATATTAATGTAGTTAGTAATGTTTTTTACACATTTTCTTTTTTTAGGTCAAACATTCTCAAAGAGCCAACGCTAAACCCCTTGAGGCTTGGTGTATTATCACTAGTGATGGTTCGATTTCAAGTGGTCACTGTACATGTATGGCAGGTAATAGCGAAGTATGTAGCCATGTTGGTGCTTTGCTATTTGCGGCTGAATATGCAAACAGAAATAAAAGTACCGTTTCCTGTGTAGATGTAGCTGCTTTGTGGCCCATGCCATTACTGTCTACAGCAGTGCCTATTGTCCCAATAGCCAAAATGGACTTTGGTACAGTGGCTTCTGTACAACAACGCAGAACTGTACCTACGATGTCTAAAGAAGGTGTAGTAAATTTATTAAAAAGGGTTGAAAGTTTGTCTCGTACTGCTAGCCTCATGAGGATAGTGGAACCATTTGGAAGCAAACTGCAGGCAGCCTCAGAAGTAACATTACCAAACATATTAGATATTTTTCAAGAAATATATATTTCTAAAAATTATATTGAATTAATGGAAATCTCAAGAAAAATTGTAATGTCTTTGACTGCAGAGCAAATATCATTAATTGAGCAGTATACCCAAGGACAACATGCAACTAATAATTGGTTTTTACAAAGAGCAGGAAGAATAACTGCTTCAAAACTGAAAGCTGTTTGCAGGACAAATAAAGAATCGCGTTCTCTGTCGCTTATTAAAAGTATATGCTATCCGCAAAATTATCTGGACATTTGATTTTCGTCCTGTAAAGTTTTTTCCTCGATTTTTGATGGTATGAAAACAAGTTTTAGTTTATTTTGTGAAAAATATATATTAGACATTAATTGAAATAATTATTTTGACTCATGTCCAGTTAATTTTGCGGTTGAGTATATTTACAAAAAAATATTTTTGTTATATTTTTAATTTAATTGTTAATAAATTAAGTGTAGTAAGTTTGACTTTTATTTTATTTATTGAACTATTAATAAAAAAAAATCCTTAATTATCGAAATAGACCAGTGGCCCAATTACAGGATAATGTAAAAAATCAAAACTTTGTCATTATTTTTAAAACAAGCAAAAAGTTGATCTTGTTTCTTTTAACATTACTTTATATTAAAATATATATACATATATATTTAAAAGGTCTTTGATTATATCTAATATCCTCGGAGAAGTCCAGCTTAAAGTTGCATACTCAATTGAGTACCAAATTACAATAACAAATAAAATTGACACAATATACAAAGAAATATTTATTCAAATTTACAAATATAGATCAGTAAGTTTAAGTTTTATATAAAATTCTAAAATACAAGTACAAGGTACAATAGCAAATTACAATATATATACAACAATAAGTTTATAAAAAAAAACCAAATACAGAAAGAGAATACACAATAGCAAAATATACAATAAGTTTATAAAATATAATTACAATAAACAATTTAAAGTGTATCCTTAAAACAAAAAACTAAATTAAAATCACCCTTAAAATACACAGAAACAATTTAAAATAGATCAATAAAGGTAAATCGATTCAGTTAGATCGTCCCTCTTTATAGCTGCTATCCACATTTCCCTTCTTCTCCTTGATAAAGTATTAATATGTGGGTAATGCACAGAGTTTTTCAACGTAGGGACCAGAAAATAACCAAACACATCCCGATCAGCACGGCTTCCACAATTAACCACAAGGCAGGTTACAGGCATTTCTTTCAAAATTAAACTAAATTTACACTATTTATTAAAAAAACTAATCGAAATTATACCTAAATCACTTCAAAAAAGATTCCAAAATGTATGATTTACAAAAGTAAACAATACTGACGTTCAGTTTGTGTGCCAACCAAGCGCCATATTGAATTTATTTGACAGGTCGTTGGATTGCCTAATATTTAGCACGAAAATCCAGGTATACTTTTTAGTATGAAAAATTTTATCTGAATTTTCGTGCTAAATATTGGTTTTTGTCATTTTGATAAAGTAACGTTTATCCGCGAAATCGCGCCATTTTAAAGACCTAAAAAACATATTTGGAGGTCTTGCTATGTAATGATTTATTGTATTTTTGAATTATACTAATCTATTGAATCATTCGTATTAAAAATTATATCTAGAATTTCGTGCTAAATATTGGTTTTTGATATTTTGGTAGAATAATGTTTTTCCGCGAAACCACGCATTGTTAAAGATCTAAAAAATGTAATTAGAGGTCTTGCTATTTAATGATTTTTTATTTATTTTATAGCTTGTGGTGTACTAAATTATTGGTATAAAAATTGTATTTGAAATCTCGTGCTAAATGTGTTTTTTTTTGGACTCTTAATTCTTATAGTCGTTTGACGACAAAACACCTGACTTTAAAAAGACCAAAAAAATATATTTTAAATCATTGTTCGGCCCTAATTTTTTGTTTATTCAATTAACAAAAACTTAATGAATATTTGGTATAAAAATTATATTTATAATCGCATTGTAAATGTGTTTGTTTCTTCCCCGTCTTTGTGTAAGATTATCTTATTTTAATTAATAATTCAAATTGAATTAATCCATTTTTTTCAATAAATACACTAATATTTATTTATTTCTAAACTTTCATCATACTAAAGTCCACCTAAACCAAAGATTTTGCCGAATAACAACATCAAAACATTTGGGGACCGCCGGGCGGTTTGTCTGCTAGTTTGTCTGCTAGCTTCAGCCTCATTAATACCCATGACTATTGCAACTTTCGTTCTGATCAATGATGCAAATTATTTTTGAATAAATTAATTAATATGACTGATATTCATTAATAGGAAGCATTCATTTGTTGTCTCAATTTTCATTTTAGGCTATCGTTAAAACATTTGACTTTTTGCACAATATCTTACACACCTATTTTTCAGATATGGTGCTAACTTGAAATATTTCTCTATATATTTATTTTATTTGACGTTTAGTATTCTCTTTAGCATTAAATGTATAAACCATAACATTGTCGGCTGAACTCTCTTAATTTTATACTCAAAATGTGGTAATATCACTCTTTTAGACACAATTTTTAATGTCCTAGAATCATACTATTCCATCAAATCTTCATTATTAGACACATGGTCCAAACGACGCTATCGTATAAATAAAAACCTTGTTTGGTATATGATCTATTTATTAACTACCACGTTTACACCGTTCAATGGGACTGTTAGTATGTATGTATTAAGTTTCAGAATTCTCATTAAAATCGTCCCAAATTACACCAGTGGCGTATCTATGCATTTTTATTAATGGCAAACCTTTTCTGTTTTAAAGTCGTTACACACACAAAATGCTAATTTCTCATATTTTAGAGTATTTTTAGTTTAGTTTTGACCAAAAATTTAAAATATAAACATTGACCTTTTTGAAAATTTTTAATTATTAACTGGTAAAAGAACTTAATCTAAAGATAGTTTTATTCCGTTGTTACAGGTACTATAACCGTAGGCAGCCTCCTCTCCGGCTCCAGCAACGGGCTGGTGGGCACCTCGTCGGCCTTATCTCAGTCCAACGGAATCGTGGTGTCCAGTAATGGCGCAGGCGCGTTCAGTGCTTTCGCGAACGCCGTCGTTCAACCGCCCAAAAATCGGCAGACGCGCACCGAAGACTTTTTGAGTTCGCCGAGTCCGGGTACGATGAGCGGCAACAACGCGCCGCCGTTGACGCCGTCCCCCGGACCGCCCTCGCAAGCCTATACGGTCATCAGTAATGGATATTCCTCGCCGATGTCTTCTGGAAGTTATGACCCGTACAGTCCCAATGGAAAAATAGGTAAGTCTCTTTTTTCTATACATACTTGACTTTAGACAGTTATTTTGACCCGGTAACTGCGGGTTTTGACGGTCATTCTCCGGGTTCACATAGCTCTAACTTTATTGGATACGATGACACTTGGGTATTCGGACCAGCATGTGTAGGGTGTTGTCAGATTTACGAAAGGGAAAAGCGGGACAACAGGGGATCAGGTTAAAAAAGCAGGTATTTTATAAAAGCAGGTCCTTTTTTTGTGGAGATCTAAAAAAAGTGACCCGCTTATATTTTTATAAACCAGGTCCTTTTTCTCGAAAGAAAAGGTCTTTGGATTTAAAAAGCGTGACATTTGAGGAAAAATCGTGGCATTGGAGTAAAAAAGCGTTTAAGTTGAGTAAAAAAGCGTGGCATTTGAGTATAAATCGTGGCATTTGAGTATAAATCGTGGATTTTGAGTAAAAAGCGTGGCATTTAGGTCAAAAGCGTGACACTTTCCTACTTTGGCATAACGCGTCGTGTCAGCAAGTGAAAATGCGGGACGTTTATCAACCCTAAGCATGTTGATTTGGAGAAAATGAAGGTCTCTTTTCTGAGATTGCTATAGAAAGTTTTATTTTTCTCACTGCTTACTTGCGTTGAAAGTTATTAATTTCCCCATACTGAGAGAAATTGCTGTTAGAAATCATTTCTAATGGCTTGTCTCTTAAATAAACTCCAAAATACTCACCTAGATTATAAAAATGATTTATTATTATACTTTTATCTTGTAAAAAATTGTTTTTGTAATGTATTTAAATCGGTATAATTTTGAATGTGTTCACTTTATGTTATTGATATACATTAATACATATTGCTACTTAATTTACTAATTTTAAAAAGCTCTTTAGGTCATTAAAACTAGTTACTTATCTATTGTAATAAATTTCAGCTAAATACTACCGTGCGAGTCATTTTGCACTACTTCGGGTATGCTTTAATCCCTTAAGTCCCTCTCTGCCTTATTTGGACATCTTACGGCCTCGACTTTCATGATTTTTAATAATATTCGATAAAATAAGTCAACCCTGAATCCCCCTCTATAGGGACGCCTATGGCTGCAATTACTCGCACTGAATCATTCATTCTAAAAGTTCTTGAGTTGTGGCGAGACTCCTAAAGAGAAAATAGAAAATGGCACTAAATTGGTTAGTGTAAGAAATGGTGTAAGTGCTTCCTAAAAATTTCAAGACGGGTCTGGATTTGGGTATAAGAGTATTAAGTAAATAAGATAAATTAATAAACTGTTCAAAATAAATGAAGCTTAGTATAATTAGATTATCGCCTTTTCTACCCGATGTCACAAGGGTGGCATTAAGAATAATTGAGATAGCTGGGATGAGATTAGAATTTGTGTTTGCGCCGACGAGAGTCGGAATCTGATTGATTTCAAATTATCAGTTCTGATGTCGAAATTCGTGTGCCTCGATAGTTCAATTGGTAAGACCATGGACGGCCACAGTCAGAAGGTTCCAGTTTCGATCCCTAGTCGATATCTCATTTTTCTTTCTTTGATTCTCAGCTTTTTCAATTTTTCTTTGGTGTGTTTTCACTTTGGGGATATGTGGTGTATTTTTCATAATTTCGAAGAGGGAATTGGGGATTTGAATGAACTTGAATATTAATAAAAATTGTTTTCTTTGTTTCCACCATGTGGCATTACACAGCGGTACTTAAAGCTTGTAAGCTACGTGAAAACTACTTCGGAGCTTCGTCGAAAATTGCTTGGGAGGTTCATCGAAATTTACTTGGAAGCTTGGAGTTTGGAGAAGCTACGTAACTTGGAGCTTGTTTGGAGAAGCTACGTTACTTGAAGTTTGGAGGAGCTACGTAGCTTGGAGCTTGAAGTTTGGAGGAGCTACGTAACTTGGAGCTTGTTTGGAGAAGCTACGTTACTTGTAGCTTGTTTGGAGAAGCTACGTTACTTGTAGCTTGGAGAAGCTACGTTACTTGCAGCTTGGAGCCACTACAGGTTTAGATATAAAAAGAACCTCATTAACAGGAATACTACATCTACAGGCCAGTTTGTAAATCTAACGAACTTATGCATAAACGGGACAAATATTAAAGTTACATCATCTGAACAGAATATAAAATATTGATAGGGCCAAAATAAGTTATATCAATAAGTTTTACGTCATCTGAACAAAATATAAACTATTTATAAGGCCAAAATAAGTTAAGAGCCATATATTTCCGTTTAAACTGTATTTCTAGACTGACTTTAAATTCAATTATTTAATTGCCTCTCCGCGTATATATTAAAGAAAGTTAAAAAATATTATTAGGTAGGGTAGCTATAATCTATATAAAATAAAACAATAATAATAACCGGTATTCGTCGGCATGTTGGTAATAAAAAAAGCAAATGGCCGACCCTTCGGCCTTCCGACTAAATCCAGCAAAGCGTTAAAATATTAGTTGAAAAAAACATTACCTGACAATTACCACAACGATAGCACATAAGTACATACGAAAGACACGATAATTATCTAAATCTACTCATAATAACTACAAACTAGTAGATTTGTCGACACAACACAACACTACCATGATAGACAAAAGGGGCTTGTTTAAACAACGCTAGCCGGTTTTATAGTTCCCCAGCGTGAGTGTAGAAGAACCGATGCGCGCAAGGCTTACTTTGTAAATCTAGAGAAGCGAGCGGTTGTCGTTTAAATTTTGTTACGAGGGGTTATGGAGAAGTTGTTAAAAATAAATTTAAAATTAATTTTACGTAACAGGTAGTTCATTCATATATAAAATAAATAAGATAGGTCCCAATACGGTTCCTTGCGGGACACCATATGTGGCTTCTTTGGTTGTACTCCTATGACAATTTATCTCTACCAATTGCATCCTATTTGTACTGGTGAAAGACTGTCTAGAAGACCTGACAGAGCTAAGTAGTCAAAATAAGGTGACCTTAGCCTGGGTTCCAGGCCATGAGGGACATCAGGGCAACGAAAAGGCCGACGAATTAGCCCGAGAAGGCTCAGATAAGGCCATGACAGGCCCTGAACCCTTTTGTGGAGTCGCTAAGGCACTGTGCAAGGCATCCATTAAACAATGGATGCAAAAAGAGTCTCAGGAATGGTGGAACAACTATCCAAGACGCGGTTTATGACTTCCTACTGTATGTCAGCACATTCATAGCACTGAAACACGGTAGGAAATCTGAATATCATGCCCGCTCTATGTCACTTTAAACTATACGTGAATTGTGTGCTGCAGTCCAGGAGGAATTCATGAGCGTACTAAGGCGTAAAAGCAGATAAAATCCTACCTGCTGATAAAATTGTAATTATTTTTGAATGACAGAGTTGAATAGTTTTGTTATTATTTTGTAGTCTGGTTTACAAGTAAAAAATGAGTTAATTCTTGCTACTGCTATTCTATATATTGAGTTGTTTTTACAATAGGTCTGATTATTAGAAAGTATTTTAAATACAATAACTTAATTTTTTTTATATGTTAGTTTTCTCTTGATCAAATGAAAAACTAAATGTATTAAGAAAATAAATTTATTTTATAGCATTTGGCACATTACTGTCAATATTGCTTATTAGTGAGTGGTTCCTTTTTTAAAAATTCTTCCTCGCTCAACCCGATATCTTGTTTTTTGCTCCTGCAGATGTATGTTTTCTTTGACTGATTGCTGTTGGTTGTACTTTTGTTTTCCTACTTCTTCTAAACGTCATTTTATTAAGAATTAAATCGACAGCTTGATTTGACGAAACGATTTTTTTTAAGTGATTGGTAAGTGAATTCGTTGCTTTTAAACCACCAGAACTTAGATTTTGCTTAAACGTTTCCACTAATCTGTAAACATTTTAAAGTTTCGTGCGGATCGACTCTCGTGTTGCCATGCAGTATGAAATCCACCTATAGGAAGAGCAGAAGCCTACTTAAAATCATACCAGGTGACAACACGCGTAGTAATTATAGGGTTCACACGCGCGTATTGGTTTATAAATCCCTACGTGATTTTTGCGCTAGCACGAGGTAGTATTTTTTAAAGAATTTTGGAAAAATATGCATTTAATTCCTCTTGCATTTTAACACCTTAGCGTGCTGACATACAGTATGAATTCATAAAGCGCATCCAAGACTGAGACAGGCCAAACAGTTCATCAAGGAACCATCGGCCAAGTTTACGAAAGACCTACTGGATCAAAAACGTCAAATCGTTAGGATAACAGTAGGCCTTCTTACTGGACACTGTCGCCTCAAAAGGCACATGAGTGTCATAAATCCAGCAGAAGAAGCAACTTTGTGCAGGTTCTGTGAAGAAGAAGAGGAAACATCATTCCACGTCCTGTGCCAATGTGAAGGCTTGGCTGGAATGAGGTTTCTAACATTGGGCGAAGAAAAGCCAATTGCATGCAACTACATGCGGGAGCCACTGTCAAAGCTACTAAGTCTAATAAAAAAGACCAGGCTAGACGACATACTCTAAAACAAACGGAGTCCCACAATAGATCTGAAAAGGTCGCGGTGGACAAGGACAAATAACGTCCAACTCCTAATCTAATCTAATCCTATTTGTAAGATAGTTTTCTAGTAGCGTATGTGCATTCCCTCGGATTCCAATATTATATAATTTTGACAGAAGTCAGTAAATATAGATATGCACACTTCTTAGTGTCCTCTAGGCTTTCGGATTTTTTTTAGTTACATATCTATGGCATCATTAGTTGATCTTTGTTCTCTGAACCCGAATTGCAAGTTACTTAACAAATTTGCTAATTTTAGTTTTAAATGTTTTTTCAAATATTTTTGCCACGTTAAAAATTAGGCTTGTAAGTCTATAATTTTCAGCTTTGTTTTTTTCCTTTTTTTTAAATATATGTTTAATAACAGCCACTTTAAATTGTGAGGGGCAGATACCCTGCTCAAACATTAAATTAATTAAGGTGAATACAGCACCCTTTATAATTTTCGGACAAGGATAATTCAAAAAGTAATTTTGTTAAAAAATTAAAATTGTGGCAAAAAAAAGCAAATAGCTTTAAATTATGAAATATTATAATGAAAATAAATGTAATCCTCAACAGCACTATTCTTAATATAATCCCGAAATTTGAGCTCTTATTGAGTTTTAAAATTCGCCAAAATTAGTGGCGAAAACTCCTCGTTAAGTGCCGCCATCTGGTGTAACGCGCCTGTAATTATCGTATCGTACACTGACTCGCCATTCATTTCTTGCAACGATTTACACCAGAAGATAGCACTTAACTAGGCATTTTAGCCACTAATTTTGGCGAATTTTAAAAAATCATTTACAAGACATTAAATGCTTAAATTTGGGGATTATATTGTTGAGGAATGCATTTATTTTCATTATATTTCAGAATTTAAAGCTCTTTTATTTTTTTTTCTCGGAAACTGCACATTCTAGATATTATTGCCTAATTTATTTTACCAAAATTTTAATTTGTTAAGAAAATTACTTTTTTAACCGACTTCAAAAAAGGAGGAGGTTCTCAATTCGTCGTAATATTTTTTTTATGTATGTTCAGCGATAATTCTTTAACACGGTGTCCGATTTTTTTTTGTTAGAAAGGGGTACTTCAGGAGTGGCCCCACATAAATTTGGCCAAAATCTAATAATTGGGCCCATAAGAAAATCCTCAAATTCCTCATTTTTATGTATGATTACCGATAATTCGTTACCACCTTTCCCGATTTTTATGATTCTTTTTTTGTTAGAAAGGGAATACCTTAAGGGTGGTCCCATATGATTTTGCTTAGGATGTGATGATGTCATCTGCACGATTTTGAAGTCGGTTTTTTAAAATTACTTTTAACACTTGTGAGATATCCATGTCCGAAAATTATAAGGGTTGCTGTAATCACCTTAAATTAGCAGATGATAAGTGATTTATTAATTATTTAAGTAATATTACGGTTATTCCATCTATCCCTGGTGATGCGCTTGTTTTTAAAGAGGATATGTGCTATTTAATTTCTAGTTCTATGACTGGATTTAGGAAATTTTTTGGGTTACCATGGTAACCAAACAAAAAAATAGACTCTGATTGGCTTAAAAATGGTGGTGTGAAATTTTCAAAATAATATTTTTAAATTTCTGATTTAGTTTTGCACCTTGAATTTCAGGAAAACAATTGTGTAATATAAATAACTAACTTTGGTCAGATATATAAATTCCCATATAGTTCTATTTGTAGATTCCAAAAATGTTTGCCGATCATCTGTGAGTATTGTTCACTTTAATTACGCACTGTCTGCGAAAAATTTCTAAATTAGCACGAAAATATAACAAAAAAAAACACCATCAATAATAAATTACATTTCTGTGTCCGATCTACTTTACTCAGTTAAAAGAGATTAAAAACTGCATTTTTTTAAGTCAGAACATGACACGCCCGACAGCGAAAAAATAAATCTCCTTTCCATAATTGATGCACTTTTATTTTTGGGTCATCCTTTAATGTTTCTGCCAAAATATTTTTTTGCTCCACTTTCAACAAACTTTTTTTTTTGATTCATCATCGAGACGGGACGTGTTTATTTCCCCGGGGCGGCTGTTTTTCATTTTGTCATTTGATTTCTGGCGTTTTCGGGACCATTAGGAGAGATTTTGACGGTTTTTACGATGCTGTATTTTATATTAGGGAGTCGTTACGGCTACGTGCGGGATTTAGGAATATGAATAAGCAATTTGGTTGGAATGGGTTATTGCAGTAGATAGAGTAATCGATATGCTAAAGAAGGCAGAGAGCTACTGATTTATTCATTTATTCCAAACATACTTATTTCCTGAAGTTCGTGACGAATATCATACTCAATATAAAATCCTGTATCTCATAAACTATTTATCCTATAGATTCGAAAAAAAAAAAAAAAATAACAAAGTTTGTTAAGAAAAAATGTTGGAAATTATTTTAAACTTTCTATTTTAACCTTTAGAGGGCGTAATTCACTATGGTAATGCAAAAAAATCACTTTTCACCTTTAAATATCCAATAATAGTATGATGATAATGAAAGAACAGTAATTTTGAACAAATTTTACAAAAGTTTTATCCAACACTTTTTGCTCTATTCAATAAAATAACTGGTAGGGGCGGTTGAGAATCTTAATTTAATGAAACTAGTATAACTACGATGTTGTTCATCAGATTTTGAAAAACTTAGCATCGTTTAAGAGTCTATAGATCAATTTGTTTGGAAATGGTGATGAAATAAAGGCAACAATGTAAATTGTTAAAAATACAAGTTCAACTTTGACACCTTGTAATTTCAAAACTTGTTAAAACTTTAAAATGCGGTTTTCAAACTTATATTTCTACACTTTTTGTAAAGATTTTGTCATACTTTAAAGATTTTAGATTTATTAGTTTAGAAATAGTGATAAAATAAAGACAACAATGTCGATTTGTTAAAAATCCAAGTTCAACTTTGATACCTTGTAACTTGAAAACTTGTTGAAATTTCCAAATGTGGTTTCCAAAATTATATTTCTACACTTTTTGAAAATATTTTATCTATTTATGAAGTCTATAGATGAACTAGTTTGGAAATGGTGATGAAATAACGGCAACAATGTAAATTATTAAAAAATCCAAGTTCAACTTTGACACCTTGTTACTTCAAAACTTGTTGAAACTTCAAAATATGGTTTTTAAAATTATATTTCTATGCTCTTTTTAAATATTTTGTCAAATTTTGAAGTCTATAGTTTAATTAGTTTGGATATGGTGATTAAATAAAGGCAACAATGTAAATTGTTAAAAATACAAATTCAACTTTGACACCTTGTAATTTCAAAACTTGTTAAAACTTCAAAATGCGGTTTTCAAACTTATATTTCTACACTTTTTGTAAAGATTTTGTCATACTTTAAAGATTTTAGATTTATTAGTTTAGAAATAGTGATAAAATAAAGACAACAATGTCGATTTGTTAAAAATCCAAGTTCAACTTTGATACCTTGTAACTTGAAAACTTGTTGAAATTTCCAAATGTGGTTTCCAAAATTATATTTCTACACTTTTTGAAAATATTTTATCTATTTATGAAGTCTATAAATGAACTAGTTTGGAAATGGTGATGAAATAAAGGCAACAATGTAAATAATTAAAAAATCCAAGTTCAACTTTGACGCCTTGTTACTTCAAAACTTGTTGAAATTTCAAAATATGGTTTTTAAAATTATATTTCTATGCTCTTTTTAAATATTTTGTCAAATTTTGAAGTCTATAGTTTAATTAGTTTGGATATGGTGATGAAATAAAGGCAACAATGTAAATTGTTAAAAATACAAGTTCAACTTTGACACCTTGTAATTTCAAAACTTGTTAAAACTTTAAAATGCGGTTTTCAAACTTATATTTCTACACTTTTTGTAAAGATTTTGTCATACTTTAAAGATTTTAGATTTATTAGTTTAGAAATCGTGATAAAATAAAGACAACAATGTCGATTTGTTAAAAATCCAAGTTCAACTTTGATACCTTGTAACTTGAAAAATTGTTGAAATTTCCAAATGTGGTTTCCAAAATTATATTTCTACACTTTTTGAAAATATTTTATCTATTTATGAAGTCTATAGATGAACTAGTTTGGAAATGGTGATGAAATAAAGGCAACAATGTATATTATTAAAAAATCCAAGTTCAACTTTGACACCTTGTTACTTCAAAACTTGTTGAAATTTCAAAATATGGTTTTTAAAATTATATTTCTATGCTCTTTTTAAATATTTTGTAAAATTTTGAAGTCTATAGTTTAATTAGTTTGGATATGGTGATGAAATAAAGGCAACAATGTAAATTGTTAAAAATACAAGTTCAACTTTGACACCTTGTAATTTCAAAACTTGTTAAAACTTCAAAATGCGGCTTTCAAACTTATATTTCTACACTTTTTGTAAATATTTTGTTATACTTTAAAGATTTTAGATTTATTATTTTAGAAATAGTGATAAAATAAAGACAACAATGTCGATTTGTTAAAAATCCAAGTTCAACTTTGATACCTTGTAACTTGAAAACTTGTTGAAATTTCCAAATGCGGTTTCCAAAATTATATTTCTACACTTTTTGAAAATATTTTATCCAATTTTGAAGTCTAAAAATCAAGTAGTTTGAAAATGGCGATGAAATAAAGACAAAAATATAAATTGTTAAAAAATCCAAGTTCAACTTTGACGCCTTTTAACTTCAAAACTTGTTAAAATTTCAAAATATGGTTTTTAGACTTTTTCTACGCTTTTTGTAAATATGTTATCAAATTTTGAAGTCTATTGATCAATTAGTTTGGAAAGTATGATGAAATAAAGGCAAACATATCAAATTGTTCAACTTTGATACCTTATAACTTTAAAACTTGTTGAAATTTCAAAATGTGGTTTTCAAAATTATATTTCTACGCTTTCTGTAAATATTTTATATAATTTTGAAGTCTATAGATCAACTAGTTTGGAAATAGTGATGAAATAAAGGCAACAATATAAATTGTTAAAAAATCCAAGTTCAACTTTGACACCTTGTAACTTCAAAACTTGTTGAAATTTCAAAATTTGGTATTCAAAATTATATTTCTACCCTTTTTGTAAATATTTTATAGATCAATTAGTTTGGAAATTATGATGAAATAAAGGCAAACATATCAAATTGTTAAAAAATCCAATACTTTATAACTTA
Organism: Psylliodes chrysocephalus; assembly: GCA_927349885.1. NCBI lineage: Eukaryota > Metazoa > Arthropoda > Insecta > Coleoptera > Chrysomelidae > Psylliodes > Psylliodes chrysocephalus. Next base: position 10,667,468 of record OV651821.1, read on the forward strand.
ATTTTAAATTTTAAAAGGTGATTTTCAAAGTTATATTTCTACACTTTTTGGAAATACACTTAAGTGCAAAAAAAAAACGACCCATTCCTTATTTCTCATTTATTTTAAATGTTAAAACTCTAGACTTGTTAAATGGCACATGTTTTTGTTAAAAAAAATTGCTTCTGATAACCAAGAAGATATTTATTGTTTAAAGTGTTTGGATTTAGTATTTCCTATTTTTGGATGTATTTAAAGGGTTTAAATTAAAGTGGTGATTTCTTCAGCAATTTTAATATGACAATAAAAAAAATATAAAATGTCTAATTGTGTTTTAGTTCAACGACTATACTGATTTAGTGTCAAAACGTTATGCATTCTTAATTCCAAGTACAATAAAATGTCTTTAACACCGACGGAAGCTGCAAGAGCGGTGGTTTTAGTTCAAGATGGTTGTAGTCAATATTATGCACCAGAGGTGTTGGATGTTAGTCATTTTGCGGTTCAAAGAGCAATTCAGCGATGTAATGAAACCAGCAACTTCACTAGGAGGGCATGATCAGGTCGTAGAACGGCAACATCCGAACGAGATGGTCGTTTTTTGGTGTTTGAGAAATCGGCATCTAATTTTAGTTCTAAACGAAGTGAGACCTGTGGATGAAAGCAGATGAACAGTTCGTCGACGACTTTCTGAACATAATTTATTATCCAAAAGATCAGCTCTATGTTCTCTGCTATTCGTAGAACATCGCAGAGCTCGACGTGCCGTTTCAAGAGAACACGTAACCTGTAATGACGCAGATTGGACTAATGTATTGTTCTTGGATGACTCCAGGTTTTATCTGAGGTCACCAAAAGGCCGCGAAAGAATTTATAGAAGACGAAGAGAGCGATATTCCCAATGCAATATTGCAGAAAGAATAAGGTACCAAGGAGGCTCAGTTATGATTTGGGCTGGTATAAGTTCCGAAGCCCGTATTATTTTGGATATTGTGGATAGAGGTTCAATGATTGCTAATAAGTACATGGAAACCATTTTAGATCAGCATGTGGTGCCTTTTGCACCGTTCATAGGACCCAATTTTATTTTTATGGGCCTTAACGCACGTCAATGCATATTTAGAAGACTTGGATGAACTGGCCAGCTTGCAGTCCCGATCTCAATCCAATGGGAAGACGTATTTGAACACAGGTACCTCTTCCAAACAATTTGGTTAAACATGTACAGCTGTTCAGGCAATATGGGATCAATTGGACCAATTTAATATCCAGAGACGTCTTCAGACTGTTATAAGGGTCCAAACAGGAAACACTAGATAATAATTATCTCATTATATGAACTAAATTTTGTTATAACCGTTTTTATTCCAGAAGGTATTGTTTTGGCAGGCTCTAACCCTTCTTTTGAGCTGGTCGATAGGATTTAGGCTTGGTGAACATGCAGACCAGTCCAAAACTGTGACACTTTCCGTTTCAAAACATTCTCTAGCCACTATGCTGGTATGTCAGCTCTCCAAAGCTTATCGATTGGTTCTAGCACTAAATCAACATACCTCCGACCGGTTAAAGTTTGTTGAAGTGATAACATGGAGTATTTTCTCCCAGCATAATACCTCCCCAGAACAATTTAAGTTATAATAATCCCACTTCATAAAGGTGGCGACAAAACCAAAACCTGTAACTATAGACCTATCGCGTTATTGCCTACCTTATCGAAGATAGTAGAACGGCTAATGAAAAACCGTCTTTTGCCCTTTCTTTTCAAGCATAACATTCTCACAGCTCATCAGTATGGCTTTCTACCTAAAAAATGCACTAGCGACGCAATGTTTTCCGTTCTTAATGAAATATACACATCACTTAATGATAAACTTTTCACCGCTTCAGTATTTTGTGACTTCGCAAAGGCCTTCGATTGTGTAAATCATGATATTTTAATTAATAAGTTACAAATTTATGGCATACGGGGTTCTCCTTTACAATGGTTTAAAACTTACCTAGAAAATAGAAATCAACAGGTGCGGGCGAATGGTGAGGATTCTCCAAATCTAGCAATAAGCAGTGGAGTACCTCAAGGATCAGTATTAGGTCCAATTTTGTTTTTATTATTCATCAACGACATCACAGACTTAAGAATAAGTGGTAGAATTACTTTATTTGCTGATGACACCAGTGTAACCTGGAATAATTCTAACATGCAGACATTACAATCTATCATAAGTGAAGATCTAGTGACTATTAAGTCCTGGTCTGATTCGAATGGACTTTGTTTCAACACCAGTAAAACTGTAGCATTGTCTTACAGAGGTACTTTACAACCTATAACTTTAAACAATAATCTGATCCAAACGGTGACTTCAATCAAGTTTTTAGGTCTTTATATAGACGATTCTCTAAAATGGTCTGCTCATATAGATACCTTAGCAAAAAAATTATCCTCCGCATGTTTTGCCATTAAATCGGTTTCTAAAGAGCTGACTCCTACTGCATTAATAACCTACTTTTCCTTATTCGAATCTCACCTTCGCTATGGTTTACCTTTCTGGGGTTCTTGTAGCTTATACCTTTTCGAATCTATTTTTAAACTGCAAAAAAGAGCAATCCGCTATGTATTTGGTTTAAGTAGTAGGACACATTGCGAAAATTACTTCAAAAATTTCAAAATTCTAACCCTTCCTGCTCTATTTATTTTCGAATCCGTCTGCTTAGTTCGCAAGCACATTCAAAATTTATCCGAAAGACCGACTCGTAGATATCCTACAAGAAATTTAGAGACTGATGTTTATTTAACAATGCCCACTTCTGACCTATTAAAACATTCCATTACCTACAATGCCAAAAAATTGTATAATAACCTTCCGATGCAATTAAAATCTATAAATACATACGATAAGTTCCGAAGACTGGCTAAAGCTTTTCTTCTAGAAAGACCATATTACACAGTAGCAGAATTTTATAACGTACCTTAGACATTTGAGTTCCACATACAATGGCATTAATTAAATATTAAAGTTTAAATTTAAATTTAAAAATTAAATTAGAATAATTATAATGACGGATATTGCATATCCATTGCAATTGTTATTCCTATTTTGTCTGTTTGTTTTTTCTGCTGTTTAGTTATTTTTATAATATGTTTAGTATTTAAGTTACACGCTTTGTCTATAAAATTTTTGTAAATTTTTTTACGACAATAAAGCATATCTCTCTCTCTCTCTCTCTCTCTCTCTCTCTCTCTCTCTCTCTCATTACAGTTCGTCCTTGATGTCTTGGGACAGATCTGGGAACCTCACTAGTCTTCCTGTAGATCTGAGAACCCGAACTTGATGGTTATTTGATCTTAGGCCAATTCTGGTCTCATTCGAAAAAAGAACATTTTGCCAATTCTCAATTGTCCAGTTTTGGTGTTGAAGGCACCAATTTTGCCGATCATTTTTTATTTTTTTTAGATAACTATGGGACAAGCAACTCTCTCCTACTTTGCAACCCTTTTCCAAAATTTCATTTAGTTTTTTTCTGAACATAAAAAAATTGAAAATATTCAAAATTCTGAAAAAGTGGCTCTAGACGTACATTTTACTAGACCTACTATAGAAAACATTGTTGTGAATCACTATTAATTCACCAGATTATTTATTTTTTGTTTAGTTGGCCGCAACTAATTTTAGTTTTGATTCCACAAATTCCAAAATATTTTATCAAAACACGATACATGCCGTGCGTGTCGCTATGTGTGTCTCAGTTCTCTCGGTCTAGATGATAAAATTAGAAATTTAAACTGGAACAAATCCATCGGAGCATTCATCATTTATGCCACACCGGTTAGCGTAGAGAAACTTCACTATTCACAGCGATAGCCAGAGCCCTTGTTCGAATGACATCCTGTCTGGCCGTCTCGTCTGGCAACTGGCCAAAAGTCTGTAGCGCGGATTTCGGACATATCAGATATTTGCCAAATTTTTAAAAAGGAAAAGTTCTGTTTATAGAAAAGTTGAATACTTTAGATTTTAAATCCAGCCAGCTAGCTTTGTTCATTTTTTTTTTTTAATTTTCAGTCGATACTACATATATATATATTTTTCATACGATTCTCTTTTTTATTTGTTTTTTAAAGTGAAATGAAGAATCGCATTTACACAGGGAAAAGTTACTAGATATCATTTTAGGGGGTAAATTTAAATCAGACTTTTGAATCATTTGAAGCAAACCATTTTAAAACTGGTGTGGATATTTTGAAGTATAAATATTCTAATGACAAGAACAATGGTTCAATTAAAAATGTTTAATCATACCCTGTATATAATAAAGGTTGGTAAATTTTAAATAATATATTAAAAGAAACTAATTCTAGTGAAACAGGTCTACCAAACTGTTCATAACTTAAAAATAATGTTTGATATAGTGTTAAGATGTGGATAAAGTTGTATACAATTTGCTCTTTTCGAAAATATGTGGGTAAAGTTATATACAGTGGATTTCCATTTTCTCAAATGAAAGTTATGCTACACTGTTTTTTCCAAAATCCGGTTCGAAGGACCATTTTAAAGATTTACCTTGTTTTTCTCAATTTATCGTAGTCTGTGCGTTAGAGTTCCTTCCCTTGTATTAAGTAGAGTGTGCATTGTAAATAACTAAGTGATGACTCAATGCTTGATTAAAGGTGCTTGATTATTTTTAATAATGACTGGCTTTATGTTTTCTTAAACTTTAAACACATAACCACATAACAAATAGTTTATTGGTGAAAATATTTTACAGGACGAAACCTAGAAAAATAATAAATATCTACTATAGGACATACCAAGGTTCTAATTAAAGGTACTTTAATTAAACAATATAAATCAAAAATGTAATATAAATAAGAGAACACTTATTTTTAACGTTATTTATTCTAAGAAGAAATAAAGCTACACACGTACTCACTAACATTATTTAAGTTATGTATTATAATAGATTTTAATAAGGAAATCTGCAACTACTTTATTTCTTGAATATGCATGTTTATAATATACAGAATGTCCCATTAGTGCGTAATTGTTCAGTATTTAAATTGGTGTTTTGACAAGTAAAAAAGTTTCAAATAAAAGTTATATGGATTTAAAAAATACATATTTTGAAAATATTTTTGGATATACAGGGATTTGCGTTTTTGTTTGGCAATTAAAAATGTATTTTTTTGAAATAGAATACCCGCTATTTTGTTTCAGTTTTAGAACGGTTTGGTAATACTGTATTTTTAATCCTAGAGTTTTTTTTTTAAATATTACAGGTTTGCCAAGCATGAGAATGATGCAGACTCCAAATTAAATTATCATAATGTTTAAAATTCAGACTTATAAGATACTAAGCTAACGAATAGATAGTGATAGAACTGGTTTATTTTATACAGAGTGCCTTAAAACATGTTTTAAAAATGGCTAATTTTAAGTTCAATTTACTCAATTTTTTCAAATGCAACATACTGTATATTATTTTAGAATAAAATTCATTGTAAATTTACATATCCAACGATACCAACATGTTAGCCAATAACACATATACAGGATGTCCCATCGATAGCTGCTTTATTATCGGAAATATTAAAAAAAATAATGTAAAAGTTATTTGATCGTGTTTAATAATAAATATTCTTAAATATACAGGGTGCTCCATAAACGAGGGGCTGACTAAAATTATACATTTTTAAGGCAAAGCACCTTGCAGGTAGTTATTTATTTGCTGTTTTATATAGAGCTTGTCAAAATGGGGGGTAACGATTTTCTAAATTTTATACCACCAATTAATTTAAAAAATTAAGAAAATCGTAACCTTACGTTTTGATACACCCTATATACAACATAGCAAATGAATGAAGTCAATCAAAATTGATTGACGATGGAAAAACAGTCAAATATGTATAACTACCTGCAGGGTGTTTTGCTTTAAAAAAGTATGTATAGATTTAGTCAGCACCTCGTTTATAGACCACCCTATATATTTAAGAAGAATTGTTAAATATGGTCATACAACTTTTATATTAAAATTTTCTTTGTATTTCTAATAATATAACAGCTACCGTTCAATTACGCACTGATGGGACACTCTGTATATGTGTTATTAGCTAACATATTGGTATCGTTGTATAGGCAAATTTATAAGGAATTTTATGCTAAGATAATATACAGGGTGTTGCATTGGAAAAAATTGAATAAATTGAACTTAAAATTAGCCATATTTAAGACATGTTTCAAAGCATTCTAAAAATAAAATAGAAACAGGGTGTTTTACTTAAAAATCATACATTTTTATTTGCCAGGCAAAAACACAACACCCTGTATATTTAAAAATACTTTTAAAATGCATATTTTTTAAATTCATATAACTTTTATTTAAAACTTGTTTCTATAACACAAATTGAAATATTAGACAATTACGCACTAATGGGACACCCTGTATGTGGGCTTACTCATAAATAAAACTGAAACGAATGGCTGATTAATAGTAAACCACTTGACGCTACGTTTATCGATTTTTCCCCGGATCTGGGGAAATTTGTATAGTAGATCCGACAACACTGCACCGCATGAATCAATTATAAGTGACAATTCGTTAGAAACTTGTCATTAAATAGCAACGTTGTTTCTCCAGCTATCGACAGATCCCTTAGATAGATAACAGTGAAAAAAACAGACAGAGGTGATGACGTCATTCTTTACCAACGCCCACAATGACGTTCAATAGTAAAAGCGCACGTCATCTCTTCCTTCTATTTTTATCCATTCATTTGCTACCATGTTAATCTTTAAATCCGTTATAGTTATTTACGAATGTGCAGCGTTGCCATTTAACGTCATCGTGGGCCTAGGTCGAGAACCATATCTGTCTGTTTTTCTCGCAATTTTCTCTGTAAGGGATCTATGGATCGCTGGAGAAGCGGCGTTGCCATTTAATGACAAGTTTCTGAGGAATTGTCCTTCGTGGGTACTTACCATCGATTCATGCAGTGCGGTGTTTTTAGATCTACTCTACAAATTTCCCCAGATCTGGAGAAAAATCGATGAAATTGCCGTCAAGTGGCTTACACTTTCTTATTTTAATCATAAAAGTATTAACTACAATTATTGTTTAAATAAATTGGAAATAATAGATGGAAGTTATAATATTTGTATAAGTACATTCTCAGTTTTTTTTGTTTTGTTTTAGAACTTACCAGTGCCTGAGTAAATAATTAATCATAAAAAGACAATTTAAATAAAATTAGATAGTTCCTGAATCGATTCTTGAAGGTATTTAAAAAGTAAGTAATAAATAATTAAAAATAGAAGTATATTTCACCTAAGGTAACTTCACCAATAATTGACACTACTAGACGCTGATTTGTATTAAATAATTATTTTCACCAATAACAAAAAAATTTAAGCATATAATACGATTTTTTCTTGTAGCTTATAGTTTCTTGAGTTCATTAGTTATGTATTTTTAGTTCTAATAATTTTGCTTTTCATGAAATAAATATTATAAAAAAAGTGTTTTGAAGTACCAGTCATTGACACTTGATTTTTTTCATGTACCAGTAATTGACACACCAATTATTGACACAAATTAAGGAACATTTTTTTATTATACTTTTCATTTTTAACACACTAAGTAAATAATAAACAGCAAATTCATAACACAAAAAATAAAAACAAAAAATGAAAATTTATGGGTGCTTTAGGCTTCAAAAATATCAATATTTTTTTTTTGTTTTTTTTGGCATCGACTGTAAGGCATTTGCCACACACTCAAAACGGTATTTTTTTTTTATTAGATTATCATGTGGGTATGATACAAGTAATAATCTAGATCATGATATTATTTTCATTGACAAATTCTAATATATCATAAATATTTTTATTAAAGGTTGCGAGTAAAGTAGTAATATTGAGAGGTGGATTGATATTAAATTTATTTAAATTAAATAATAGTTTGTTATTATTATATTTGCCACATTGAAAAAATATATGATTTAGATCTGCAGTTTCCCCATCCGCTTCACAGTATGGGGTTTCTAATATACCTATTTTATTCAGATGAGCTGGAAAACAACCGTGATTGATTTTCATTCTAGAAATTGTGCTGCTATAGTGTTTGTTAACTTTGTATTCGAAAATATGTGGTACTTTTTTTGGGAGTTCTTCGTGGAGCAAAAAATAGGGGTTTTTGGAATTAGAGGCTACTTTTTTCCACCATAACATCCATTGTTCGAACATTTCATTTTTATAAAAGTTGCTGAGGTCTTGGTATATTGGAGTCTGTATATAGTTATCTGATATTCTGGCTTCTTTAGCAGCTACATCCACCTTTTCATTGCCTTGTATCCCCGAATGTCCCTTAACCCAGACAAAGTTAACATGATGCCCTTCGCGAGATAGTTGATACAGTAAGTATTTGATTTTGCAGATAATACTATCTTTAAGATATGTCAGATCTTGGTTTTCAATCCGCTGTAATACCGACTTGGAGTCCGAGATTATGGTAGCTTTCTGTATGTCATTGTCGGAGCACCAACATAAACTTTTTTCAATGGCAACCGCTTCTGCCGTATAAATGCTACACATCTTCGACAATCGATACTGTTTAATTAAATTTTTGTTTGATACGTAAAAGGCACTGCCAACTTCGGGTTTATTTTTACTTCCATCCGTATATATTATTATTTTACTGTCTAATTGATTTATAATATTGTTAATGACGTTTTGGTTATAGGAAGGAAGATCTGTATAAGTAGGGTAAATGACAGTGGGTTTGAAAGTAACGAATTTATAACAATAATTAAATCCTGGCAAAATATTTTCTTCGATAATTTTAGTTTTTATTTGTTCTGTTTGCAAGAAGCCAGTTGTCAGGGGTGGCGAATTTTTCTTTTGCCAGTATCGATTGGACAAGTCCTCTGTGGTTAAATTACATATGTTAAATGTTAATGACGGATTGTATGTTCTCAGCTTAGTAATATATTTTTTAGCAAGATATTCTCGTCTTAAGCGTAATGGTGGTTCGTTAGCCTCTGCCAGAATTGCATCCGTTGGAGATGACCTGAATGTACCTGTACATATTCTAATAGCTTTCTACTGAATTCTGTCAATTTTTTTTAGATGCGTGTTTGCAGCTGAGCCGTAGTATATGCAGCCATAATCAATTATAGACCTAATGTAAGATCTATAGAATAATAATGCTATACTCGGTATTGCTCCCCATGCTTTCCCACATACACTCTTTAGAATATTGAGGCCCTTCTCAGAGCAATATTTTTTTAAAATACATATTTTATTCTGTCGCCGACATTGTGTAGTTCCGGTTGGGATAACTTTTTTATGATATCCTCTATCTTGATTGTTGAAATATCACTATCAACAAGTTTGAAGGTATTCGTTTCTTCTGTTGATTTAAGGGATATAACTTCAATATCGTTTCGGGAATATTTCTTCTGAACCACACAGATATACGTATAGTATAAAAAAAGTTTTTCTCTTTCCTCCTAAGAATTTCGCTAAAATAAAATCTCCTACATGGATATTAGGGTGGCGCAAAAAACCGACTATTTTTTTTTGTCTCGAGTGAAAAAATGTTAGTTTTTGATGTTTTAAGAGGCCTCTCCAAAGGACAGCTCAAAAAAAAATTTTTTAAAGGTCGCTCCAAATTTTTTTAAATTTCAAAAATCGTCAAAAATCGATTTTTTTTTTAATTAAATAAAATTATTGAATTTATAAAAAATTATGTTTTCTATATTGTGCTTGGGCTTTTAGTTCATCTCGTGGTGTATTTCTATCGATTATTGCACTAAATAAGAAAGATAAAATGTATGGAATTTTAATTTGAATATTAAAAGGTCGCTCGAAAACATCTAAAGTAATGCACTGATAAATTTAAAAAAATTATAAGCAACCTTTTAAAATTTAAATTTTGAACTGAAACTTTCGGAAACTTATTTTTTTTGTCTGTAAAATTATACCGTACCGAGAAAAAAAATAAAAAAAAATCGATTTTTGACGATTTTTTAAATTTAAAAAAATTTGGAGCGACCTCTAAAAAATTTTTTTTTGAGATGTCCTTTGGAGAGGCCTCTTAAAACATCAAAAACTAACATTTTTTCACTCGAGACGCAAAAAAAATAGTCGGTTTTTTGCTCCACCTTAATGGATATCGTCGTATTTGATTGATATTTCGTTCTCTTTATTTTCTAAATTGATACTGACATCATCAATATTGTCTCCACTTTCTATCCATTCTTCGTTTTCGGATAAATTGTCAGAACTTTCCCTCTTTACTAACTTAGCCTTGTTTTGTATTTTTATAATTTTTTCTTCCCTTTTTCGCTTTTTCTCTTCTGCCCGTTTTTGTTGTTCTTCTTGTTTTCTCTTTTTCTCAGAATCTTTTTTTATGTTGTATTTTTGCCAAATTTCTGACGTAATAGCACAAGGACTTTGCTCTTTATTCTTTTTTTTTGTGTTTTTACTTCTTCCGACCAAAACAAGGCTTTTTTAAATGGAGTGGGAACTTGTTTCTTTAAAGATAATACATTGAACGGCGTTGTATTTTCCAATGAATTTAAAGGAGATCTATCACTTTGTGATACAGTAGGAGGTGTAATATTGACATCAGAATGTATAACAGTTTTTAATGGGGTCATATCAGAATCAACTCTTTATTGTTGAAGGCCAGAAGGTCCTGGTCTCGAGTTGTCTAATATGTTTTCTACAAGATCATTTTCTTTCTTGTTGCAATTTTGGTTCTCACTTTTATTTATATTTTCTAATGGTTCAACACCTAAAGCGGATTCTATTTTATTTATTTTTTTTTTTTTTCATTGTGTTCCATACATTAAATAGTGACACGTCTTCCATATTACCTGTCCATGCAGTATCAAAATTTGTTTGAAAGTTTTTTAATTTTTCTGAGGGAATAAATTTTTCCAAAACTGCCAACCCTTTTATTATTCTGGTTTGATTAACTTCTGTCGACGAGTTTGAAATTTTTAAAAATTTTACATTTTCTACATGTTGAATTGTTTTATCTGTAACTTTGGATAACGCTTCCTCAAACATTTTTCCGAAATTTTCTTTTCGCATTATTTTTCCGTGATTTTCGATGTGCCAATCTCTTACAGATTTTTTCCAAAATTGTTTTCGCGGCTTAAATACAGCCACATCCATAGGTTGAATTAAATGTATAGAGTTTGGATACAATGCAAAAAGTTCTATTCCGTTTTTTGAACAAAACTTTGATAAGTGTAATGTCATGTGCGACACATGACCGTCAATAAACATAATAATAGGTCTCTCAATTTTTTTCTCATCTAGCCATGGTACAAACACATTTGTTATGTATTCAAAAAAAGTTGCTCCACACATCCATCCACTTTCGGAACGGGCTATTCCCCAACTTTTATTGATACTGACAGCTACATGACTTGGAATGCGTTCATATTTAAACAACACCATAGGAGGAGCTAGTGTCCCAGCGAAATTGCCGGTGACTAATACAGTTAAATTTTCTTTCTCGTCGTTGGTTCCAGCATTGTACACGCTTTTATCTCCTTTTCGTGCAAGGACTTTATCACCTTTTGGTTGAAGAAAAAAAAGCACTCTCATTAGAGTTGAATACTCGGGAAGGATCATCCGTTGCGACAAATAAATTTTTTGACTGCAAATATTCTTTCACTTCCCGAAACCATTGTAGCAATTGTTGTTCAGTAACTTTTTCGCGGACTGGTGTTAAATTTTGTGCAACTCTTTTGCTTAAATTTGGATGCCTTTTCAAAAACGACTCGTACCATTTTCGACCTGGTCTCGAATCAGTGAAAGGGTTTGGTCGTTTATTTTCTTTAACAATAAACTGGACACTGTCTAGTAATTGCTCTTTCCCTACTGGATGGTGCACTTTTGCTAGAGAAAGTATCAACTGTCCGACAAGAGTTTCTTCATTGCTTGTGAGGATGGTACCTGGTCCCATTCGGCAATGTATAGGTAGCTTTCCTGTTAATTTGTAAGTTTTAGTAGCTGTAGCTACTGGCATCCCTCTTGCTATAGCAGCAAGAGCTTCATCCAACTGAGCCTCTGTATATTTTTTTTAGGTGCCATAACTGCAATAAAAAACGTGTTCCAGTTATTGACCCTTCTTGTACCAATAATTGACACCCCTGTCAATGACTGGAACCGAAAGGCTGTTAGATCTCATATTTAAATGGTATATTGCAGACTTTTTAGAGAGTATGACAACAGTGTATATCAGTAATTGCTTGTGGACCAGTGATTGACAGAGTATGTCAATAACTGGAACATACTGGTTTTGTTTGTTCCAATTATTGACACTTTAACAAAAATGAGGTTTTAGGATTTACATGCATCAAAACCAGTAAAAACCCATCAGTGTTGTTTAATAATCCCCCAGGGATAGTTTAAATAAATTTAACATGAAGTGATAATAAGTAATTCAATTTGGTATACTGACCTTATGAAATGTCTTAACATAAACACTCTATCACTGCACATGCTCTTTTCACCATTTTGTAACTGTCCGTGGTGCCACCTAACATCTGTTACGTAGGCTATACGGTTGCCAAATATTCTAAAAATACCGATGTTTAAGATAAATTTCTCATAATGTTCTTATTTTTGAAGAATAATTGAGCAAGTGTCAATTACTGGAACACTGTCAATTATGGGTGCACTTACCTTATTTTCTTCTTTTTTTACAAACATATCTATTTTATTTCACTTTGTTTGCTTGTAATTTAACGTATTTCATTTTTGATATATTATTACTCTATTCTGCTTTTTATTTTGAAATTGTACCCTTTTTTTATTTTTTAAACTGAGATAAAGACTAGTTTTAGTCTAATGTTCGCGTTGCCAGAAAAAATGTATCTATACATTTTTCCGACGACCATTATTTAGTCTTATGGGAAGTCCCCTAAATCATACGCGTGTGGATAAGAGTCTACTTTCCACCCGTGTGTGAATATAAATCTGCTTTCCGTATCAGCTGTCAAATGTTACAGATACATAATTTTTATTTATAGAAAAATCGGTTATTTTTATTTTTATTTTCTGTTTAATTTACATATTTGATTAAATAATTCATGTGACATAAGCCAAAAGGTCCAGTTTTATCGAGTTTTGCATGTTGAGACCATGTCGCGACGCGGGAAAAATTCCCGTCAAAAGCAATCTTTTCAATTTTCTAAATAGAAGGCATAAATCTGCAATTTAACAAAAAATTTTATTCCTGTCAACATTTTCAATGAACATTTTGTTCTCTATTAGAATTTAAAAATATTCGATTATTAAAAATAAATAATTATTTTATTATTTTGTCTGTATAACTATAAACATTAAAATTGTATGTTTTCTTATGGATTTCTAAGGCGCTGTTGCCATGTGTTTATTGTGTTCGAACCCTTTAAAGTGAGTACTAAAAACAACAGCGTGAACGAGCGTAGAATACGTGATTAGCAGCGAAAATCATCCACACTTTGCATAATTCAAAATTAGATACATTCAACCATTTTCCAGTGGAACTTAGTTCATACAAAAAAAAACGCATTTAAATATATAATTCGTCGTTTTTACGTACATTACGGTTTCCATTCTATAGTACACAGCGGGAAAGTAAAACTGCATTAACGGACAATTACTTCTTATGCGTCTATCGGAGCAAAGAATTCTCATCACGGATCCAAAATGGAGTCCGGGGGACGCAGACAATAGAAGAAATTCTAAACACGTTTCACTTAACGTTGTTTTGCGCCTTGCATTCTCATATCGAGTCGAATTCAAAAACGTTTCACGATGCAATGCTACATAATATTATATACGTATACGAACCTATACACCGGTGCATTTTTATGTTTAAAATAGTTTGCTGTTATCTAATCAGTGTTTCTCAAACTTTTGTAGCGAGAGGAACCTTGGAGTACTTCTGTTTTTTGCTGAGGAACTTTTTAGCACCAAAAAATGAGCTAATGATATATTGTTAAAATTTTTAACACAGATCACGGAGTATTAGAACCACCAACAAAAATAAAATCATACTACAAATATTCTTGGCAGTATGATTGATAATTACAGGCAGACATAACTTTATACAAACTATTTAAATGTACATACCCTTTTTCTAGGTAAAGTTTCTCATTATATTAAATTCAACTGGTTGATCCATTTTTCCAATTCACACTTTTAAAGTAAAAAACTATTTGTTTCCTTATCTTTATCCAACGTTTAGTGTACATTTCCATTTTCATAATGATGTCAAGTAGTTAACTTATCAGAATAATCAAATTTTTCCTTTCAGCGGATTTTGTGGAAAACACAAAAAATTTACAATTTTTTGCTTACTTCTTAATTCACAGTATTTACAGTTTGGCACAAAATAGATTAACATTTTGAATTAGTCTTGGAATGGTCTTAGATACTGAAACAAATAATTACAGTCGTAAAACTTTATTATAGGTAAATAAAACAACATAACCTTAAAAAGTTTTATTTACCTTACCTTAAAGAAGTTTTTCGGGAACAATCGTTGAATTGACACATATACTTTCCAATTTATTAAAGTTGCAGTTTTATTAAAACTTAATTTTTAATAAATTCAATACACAATTAAAATTCTTATATTATGTTGGATTTTTAGAATTTGACAGCTGATTGGGGATTGAAGATAGAGAATGAAGTAGGTAGAGACACATGAACACTATTTTGTGATATGACAAGTGGAGGCACTTTGAGTCATATTTTGATTAATTTTAAGTTAATCATTTTATATTTAAAGATTGAAGAAATGAAAATGTTTTTATATCATTTAAATTACGCTATTTAAAAAAAATTACATTTAGTATATCATTGTATCTCTTTATTCTATATCTATTATTTAAAAGATTCGCAGGCTCCACCCTACTTTGTGTATAATAATTATATTTATTGACAAGGGGGGGTAGCCATGTGTGAGTTGAGGTAATTTTAAGGTGAAGGGGGAGAAAAAGTCCTTTATATCTCACAAGGAAAGTCAATGTTTAATTATTTAACAAAACATTGAGTGCGACCGGTTTCGAAGTGTCATCACTTCATCTTCAGGCTCGCCTAGTGGAAAGGAGAATATGTGGTGTAAGGTGTGTTAACACTTAGAGCAAACGATATATAAAATAGTAAAAAAGAGAAAACTCACCATACTCTCCATCCACTAGGGAATACTACAAAACAAGTTTCATCAAATGTTGGGTGAAATAAATTGTAAAATGAACAAAGTTTACAAGTAATAAAAAGTTAAAAATATTTGAAAAACAAATATTAGTCAATTGAAATAGTAAAATTTAAAATATTCAAGACTATACAAAACAAATCACATACATTAAACAGATTAAAAGATAAGGCTTATTTTAAACAACCTTGTTTTTACAAAACTCTAACATTTTTGAAAGGGACCTGTCAAGTTAAGGCCTCTACAGGTGGTGGCAAGTATTAACAAAAAAATTCTTGGGTAAACCCATGACAGGGTATAGATAATAAGATGTAAACTATGAGTGAAGAAATATTTATTATTTTTTATATAAGATTTGAGCCATGAACCAATCACCAAGTGTATGTGATGTTGTAGGAAGAAGAAAGAAGAAGAAATGACTGGGTTAACTGTTGTGAAGCAACTGAAGAATAAAAGAAGAAAAGAAGAAAATGACGGATGTGAAATCACACAATCTAACCTAATCTTTAAACGTGCTCGTTGGTTTCTTATGGGAAAAAAATTACTTACTGAAATGTACCCCTTGCAAGAAAATATGTGAATAGAAATAAAGGGGGAGGTTAAAAAGGAAGTTAAAAAGATAAATTTAGATTAGTGTTGAGAAAACAGGAGGAGTTTCTGACATCATCTGGGCATTTAAGCAACCAACAGGATTTAATTTTAAATTTCTCAGTATCTCGAGGCTTTCGAAGCTATTAAGAGTAAATCTATGGTAGGAACTATGTAGGATCTCGAAACCTTCAGTTGAATCGAAGTCGTGATTTGAGTCACAGTAGGTGGTTGGCAAAATGTGAAAAACCTGTTGTATTTTGGTTAAGACAACGCAAATGTTCTTTTAAACGGATCTTGAAATTTCTAAATGTGCGTCCCACATAGAAAGAATGGCAAGATTTACAAGTTAATTTATAAGATGAAAACTTTGAATGAAAAATTAATCAAACTAAAAATTAAAAACAACAATGTTAATAACAATCCCTCAGATCAAAGTTCACATAAATTTCATACTCCTCTTCTAAATTTTTCTGATACAACTTTTACAGAAACTGAAATTGACTTCCTTAACAAGGGTATAAAATTTAATCCAACTAGATCAAATGCCATTTCACTTAATAAAAACTTAGAACTACTAGCAGTAGAAGCAGAGTCCATTTTACAAAACTTTGAAATTGACAATAAAGAAGATCTTAGATGTGGATTAGTTAACATATTCAAAAAAGAAAAAGAAACGTTATTAAATAATCTCTCTTCAAGAGGCACTTTTAATGATAATTTAATTAAAAACATTAATAAAAAGATTAAAAATAATGATCTAATATTGACAAAAGCAGATAAAGGCAATTGTCTATTAATTCTGAACAAATTTGAACACTAACAGTTTCGTTATAATCACTAACCCCTTAAATAAGTATAATACCAAATTTAAAACTACCCTTAAAAATTGTACACATTTAATCAATGATTCCTTGTTTAATAAATTCAAACCAGATCACAAATTAATACCTAGGCTATATGGCCTTCTCAAAATCCACAAATCTGACAATTTTGATGACATACCAATCCGCCCTGTCGTGTCATATATAAATTCACCAACATATTATACATCAAAGTGGTTGAATGACATACTCAAAATCCATTATAAAGATCACTTTACACATACAGTCAAAAATAGTGTACAACTTGTAAACAACATCAAAAATGTTCACATTAATGATACAGATTCTTTGATCTCTTTAGATGTATCAAACTTATTCACAAATATTCCTATACCAGAGGTTCTAGGTTTTGTTGAATCACATTTGTCAAGTTCGAATATGTCTGATATTGAACTAGTAGAATTTTTGAACCTTCTCAAGCTTTGTTTAGAACAAAACTTTTTTTCATTCAACAATGAAATCTTTTCACAAACAAATGGACTTTCTATGGGATCTCCACTTAGCCCAATATTAGCAGACATATTTATGCACAATTTTGAAAAAGAAAAAATCCTTAAAAATTACCCTTTCCACTCAAATGTGAAATTCTATTATAGATATGTTGATGATATTTTGATTTTGTGGTCAGGTAACTTAGACTCATTAAATGACTTCTTCACTTATATTAATGACTTACATTCTAATATTAAATTCACATTAGAAATTGAAATAAACAAATCTATTAACTTCTTAGATCTTAAAATCTCACACAATAATACCAAGTTCAACTTTGACATCTATAGAAAGCCAACACATACAGGCACAGTTATAGACAATACCTCTAACCATCCAGCAACACATAAATTGGCTGCCTTTAATTGCTACTTAGAGAGGCTATTAAACGTTCCTCTGTCTACGGAAAACTTTAATAAGGAACTAAATATAATTAAAACTATTGCTATAGATCACAACTTTGAACTAGATATTATTGATAAAATGCTAACACTCAACAAAACTTAGTTTATATTAACAATCCTAATATGGTACATGAACTAACCACCAGTAAGAAATACATTTCTCTTACCTTTATTGGAAAAGCATCCTATAAAGTGGCAAGCTTACTTAAAGACCACTTTAAAGTATCTTTCAAAAACCCCCTCCTCATTACATAAGTTATTTGTTCATAATAAAGATAAATTAGATCCCTTTGACTTATCTGGAATTTATAAATTAACTTGTAAATCTTGCCATTATTTCTATGTGGGACGCACATTTAGAAATTTCAAGATCCGTTTAAAAGAACATTTGCGTTGTCTTAACCAAAATACAACAGGTTTTTCACATTTTGCCAACCACCTACTGGACTCAAATCACGACTTCGATATGAAGGTTTCGAAATCCTACATAGTTCCTACCATAGATTTACTCTTAATAGCTTCGAAAGCCTCGAGATATTGAGAAATTTAAAATTAAATCCTGTTGGTTGCTTAAATACCCAGATAATGTCAGAAACTCCTCCTGTTTTCTCAACACTAATCTAAATTTATCTTTCTAACTTCCTTTTTAACCTCCCCTTTATTTCTATTCACATATTTTCTTGCAAGGGGTACATTTCAGTAAGTAATTTTTTTCCCATAAGAAACCAACGAGCACGTTTAAAGATTAGGTTAGATTGTGTGATTTCACATCCGTCATTTTCTTCTTTTCTTCTTTTATTCTTCAGTTGCTTCACAACAGTTAACCCTGTCATTTCTTCTTCTTTCTTCTTCCTACAACATCACATACACTTGGTGATTGGTTCATGGCCCAAATCTTATATAATAAATAATAAATATTTCTTCACTCATAGTTTACATCTTATTACCTATACCCTGTCATGGGTTTACCCAAGAATTTTTTTGTTAATACTTGCCACCACCTGTAGAGGCCTTAACTTGACAGGTCTCCTTTCAAAAATGTTAGTTTTTTGAAAAAACAAGGTTGTTTAAAATAAGCCTTATCTTTTAATCTGTTTAATGTATGTGATTTGTTTTGTATAGTCTTGAATATTTTAAATTTTACTATTTCAATTGACTAATATTTGTTTTTCAAATATTTTTAACTTTTTATTACTTGTAAACTTTGTTCATTTTACAATTTATTTCACCCAACATTTGATGAAACTTGTTTTGTAGTATTCCCTAGTGGATGGAGAGTATGGTGAGTTTTCTCTTTTTTACTATTTTATATATCGTTTGCTCTAAGTGTTAACACACCTTACACCACATATTCTCCTTTCCACTAGGCGAGCCTGAAGATGAAGTGATGACACTTCGAAACCGGTCGCACTCAATGTTTTGTTAAATAATTAAACATTGACTTTCCTTGTGAGATATAAAGGACTTTTTCTCCCCCTTCACCTTAAAATTAATTATATTTAGCTTTTCTTAATAATTAGTTAGTCTCCTTGTTTACGGCAAATTTCTCACGCTCTCTCAGGATTTTTTTATTGGTGTTCATTTTTATTAACCAACATAACAAATGATTAATGTACGTATTTTAGATATTAGTAAAGTACTTACAAAAATTATTAAATAAAAATAGTTAAAAATAAAACATCAATTTAAATGTCTATCAATTTCTGATTTAAACAAATATCAGGGAAATTCCCCGTCCAACAAAATTTAAATTTAAAACGAGTAGTTTAAATAAATTTACTAGTTCTTTCCATCAATAAAATTGAGCCCGGGTTCTTTTATCCAGGTCGCATGTCGTTGCGGTCTGGGATCGGGAAAATCTAGGCCACTGAAACGAGGAAGAGACCAGCATCAAGGTCGGAAATCGAATTCAGAGGCCACTACAGGTCACGGAAAGAAATGCATCAGGATAAGGTTAAAGGATGTACTTACTGAATTGCTGAAATAAGAATCGGCTGGGAAATAGTACAATTTAAATTGACTCGACACAAATGATATAAATTGTTTTATAATTATTTGAATTTTAACTTTTAATTAATTAATCATTTTAGGAGTAATTAGGATAACTTTTTAATTGTGGTATCCCATGGGTGTGCAATCTATATAACCTTAAAATAGTATTTAACGTATAGAAAAGAAAACAACAGCAATTTACTGGCTAGAAATGTTCTGAAAAGGTAGATGTTGATCTCAAAAGTGGCCTCCAAGATCACCTGATTTGAAACCAGATGTTGTGTTTGAAGGGCATTACAATTTTGCTTGTATCGTCTTCATGAATATCCTGATTATAACTTAAAATATTTTGTAAATATAATGCGGAGATTCCTGATTTGATGTTAAATATAAACAACAACAGGTAATAAAAAAGTAAAAGACCCCCGCACGCCGCTTATGGAAAAGTGGTGACCCGTTAAATGTCATAAAGTTTTAATATGTTGCAGTTCTCGATCTCTTAAGCAATAGTGTCCATGGGACTATTCAAACTCTTATAACTGGTTTTTGAGATACAGAGTGGTAAATTTAATAAATATCAATTATTTGATAACAGGAGAAAGCTAATCGATTATAATTTTTTGTCCCAAATCTTATTGTAACATCTTCTGGCATTCTACGAATATAAAAAAGGGTCAAAAAATATTTTCCTTTACAGGGTGAGCCATTAATAAGTAAGGACATGTTTTTGATGGAAATATTTACTAAAAAATAAATTATAGCTAGATTTACTATTTCTAATGATAAATCAAAATATTTTAGGTAACATATATGCAGGGTGATTAGTAAATATGAAGGCCAATATGATTTTTAGGTACTGATTTTTAGATACCTTTAATATTAACAAAATGGATTATACGCCAGTCAAAAAATATGTATAAGGTGCTTAAAAAAATTGTTTTTTTTTTTGAAACATTTGATAAATAATTAACTATCAATATATTTATTAAATCACCCTGTAGTCAATGAATTGGATAATTATACATATGGGGAATACACAAAAGTCCCGTAAAAATACTGCGTTTCACATTAATACTTATAAAAAAATGTATTGGTTTATGTCGATATTTACGAATCATCCTGTATAAATGGCACCTAATATCTTTGGTATTATCATTAGACATGATAAATATAGCAATAATTTATTTTTTAGTAAATATTTTCATCTTCTAGAACAATATAAGTTATTAACAAAAACATGTCCGTACTTATTTGTGGCTCGCCCTGTAAAGGAAAATAATTTTTGACCCGTTTTTATATTTGTAGAATGCCAAAAGATGTTACAATAAGATTTGGCACAAAAAATTATATTCGATTAGCTTTTTCCTGAAATAACTTATCAAATAAGTGGTATTTCTTGAGTTTAACACCCAGTATCTCAAAAACCAATCATAAAAAAAGCTATAATTTTGGAAAATATGTCCTACCTGTTGGATGATACGCCAGTGAAAAAAATCTGTATACTGCGGGGTCTTTTCTTTGAACTATAACTCTAGATATTTAATTTTTTCGACTCTCCAAAGCTTTACTTCATTTAGTTTTCTCAAATTTCTTATACCTCCAATTAACATCCATTTTGTCTTTTCGGTGCTACCTACTTTCTGTGCCTAAGCACCGAGGTGGGATTTATGTCAATCCAAAGTTGGATGCCGACTAACTACAGTGAAGAAGGGGGTGAGTCGTAGTAAAAGTTATGTTCTTCAGTGGGCGCCAGGAGTTTAACCTCACATCCAACAATCCACGTCACGGTTCACTACCAAACTCCAAATAGGAAACTATAGCATCTCCTCTACAAGGCCATCAAGCGGCTACAAATCGAGTATGCTCCAAATATATTAAAAGTGTACTTTACCATAAAAATAAATGCTCAACCAGCTGTTTATAAAATCAAACAGACAATTGGCAAGTGGGGATAAATAATAAGTTAGATTCAATATATACCCAAGTTTAATAATGTAATATAAATTTATCGTGTTGACATGGGGGCTCAACTTCGTTACCACTATGAAATGTATTGATATTTAACAAATAAACAAATAATTAAATCACTTAGTACCTTACTAATAGATTCCTCAACTATTAACAGTAATCCAGTATCACTGGGAGTAATATTTACAACTAAAATACTATATCAAGCTTAAAAATCATTAAATGGGACTAGGGGTAATCGTAAAACTATAAAACATGAGGTGTGTACCGTATTTAACAATAAACAACTAATAGGATACTTTTTACGGACGCTAGGGGTAAAAACAAGTAAAATACTGTACTTATTAAAATATTAATTACCCATAAATAATATATAACCCACAAAGAGCTCTTGGTGAAGTGTTTCGGGTTTAATAAAAATGTACTGTGAACCACACCCCTAAACCTCGTTTACATTAGGTTTAGATAAAATTATATACTAATAACACCTCCCAATAAAATAGATTAAATAGTAATAAGTGATATAAAAAAATAAGATAGCAAAACTTGCGGTACATTGGGACTTCTTCCCAGTAGACGTTGATGTCTCTGCCTCGTTAGCAGCCTACGAATCAATCAGCTGGTCACAAGAAGTGTTGGCCCTTCACAAGGAGTATCAGCCTGTCACAAGAAGTGTGTGTGCCCGTCACAAGAAGTGTGTGCCCGTCACAAGAATACTGGCCCTTCACAAGAATACTGGCCCTTCACAAGAATACTGGCCCTTCACAAGAATACTGGCCCTTCACAAGAATACTGGCCCTTCACAAGAATACTGGCCCTTCACAAGAATACTGGCCCTTCACAAGAATACTGGCCCGTCACAAGAAGTTTGTGCCCGTCACAAGAATACTGGCCCGTCACAAGAACCCTAAAGAAAACGTATAAGATAAAACACAGTAATAGCTATTTATCCCTGGTTAATAAGAAGTTAAAATTAAATAACCAGATACCTACATAGCCTTCTCGTGAAGCGAGATCTAGAAATAGGTAAAACTACTCAACGTTTACTAGTTAAATTAAAGTTCGGCTTATCAATCTATGTAGGTAATCTTCAGATTTACAAAGTAACAGGATAGACGGCTCGTGAAGCGAGTTCTACCCAACAATTACATTTAATAGGTAAATTACACCCTTAGATTTCAAGATACTACCTCTAATAGTGAATCCCAAATACTGAAAATATATACAATGAAAAGAACATAACCTAGGGTTAGGTCTAAGTAAGCATTCTAACTAAAATCAAAGCATATTTACCTCACAGCTAAATAGAGGGAGAACATGATTGCACCAGATCAATTGAACGACAAATTCGTGAACGGCTTATTCAGAAAGACTACGTATATATGTGGACACTAAAATAAAAGAACGAAAGATCTTACAAAAGAATATCTACGTTGTAACTTTAAATACTGGGTAGAAAAAACTCACCAATGAGAATCAACACGTGGTTAAATATATCCTCTCTAAGAGCTCCTACAACATGTGATCACCAAAAAATACTACCAAATCCACACTGTTGTAACTTAACACGAAAGGTTGCTTCGTAATATCCCAAATGGATTGAAACGACTTTCAATAAATTTCGAAACTACCTTTCAAAATTAAAACCTCGTGTCGAACATTAATTACGAAAAAAAAAATATTCCAGAAGGCGGAAGCCAATGTCACTTCAAAAAAAAACAGTAATACCAACATACCTTAGTGACAGATAGGTGTCCCATCAGCGCCCTCTATTACGAAACAAATTCTTGACAGAGAGGGCTAAAATTACCAAACAAAGCCTCTAAAACGAAATAAACGGCCTAACTAAACTCAAATAGTGGTCCTATCTACCCCAAACTGATCATATACTCACAGTTAACGTCAGATCGGAAACGCTAGACCGACATCTTAAATACAGGGCAGCCACATGCTCCCCAGAGTGTCACAGAAGGGACCCTCTGTTCGAATATCGAACCCAAAAGCACAGTGGTTAAAAATGCGGGTATAGAAGGACCCATTAAATAATTATTGTACACGGATAAAAACTAGTGTATTCTTATTTTTATGAAAAACCGCTATAAGGCCAAATTTAAACGTTACATCGGTATTTATTTTCAACGAATTTTCGTTAGAATACTTATTTTACTTATAGAACTATTACGAGTAATTCTTTAAAGCAAATTTTAGTGTTTTTAAGGGTAAAATAGATCCGCAAATAGGAGTATTGAGCATCTGTCGACTAAAATAGCAGTCATTAATATAAATTAAAAACAACAGCACACCCAGAACACTACCCTGCAGCACCTCGATATTATTCTCTATATCGTATCCGAAAGACAATTTTCCAAATAATGTCCCAACCAGTCTAGTGCACAGCCCCCAAACCAATAACTCCTAATCTAATTAATAATCTACCCCAATTAATAGTCTCAAATACCCTCTGTTAATTTAA
Organism: Psylliodes chrysocephalus; assembly: GCA_927349885.1. Classification (NCBI taxonomy): domain Eukaryota; kingdom Metazoa; phylum Arthropoda; class Insecta; order Coleoptera; family Chrysomelidae; genus Psylliodes; species Psylliodes chrysocephalus. The sequence goes on from OV651821.1 coordinate 10,691,461, forward strand.
ACACACCGCCAAAGTAACAAAATTATTTTCAATTGATAATTTCCAGTCATGTAACCATTTCATAGTTGTATTAATTACTGAATCATGATTAAAATTATTTTCTAAGTTATGTATTCGGATTTTGTGCACGTGGTAACTTTTGACAATAGATAAATATTTTAAATTGTAATTGATTGCAAATAGTTAATTTTATTTTAAAATCCATGCAGTCACCTGTTACGTTGAGGCGTTGAAAGTGACAAGTGACATATTACAAGTAACGGAATACAAGTTACAGATGTCACGTGACGAATGACAAGTTACAAATGACAAGTTACAGATGACAAATGACAAATGACAAGTGACGAATAACAAGTTACAGATGCAAGAGACAAATGACAGATGACAATTGTCAACTATTAATAAGACGTAAGAAAGAAATTACGAATGTTCATAAAATACTGTGCACTTCTTTTATGAAGGGGTCTAGAAGTATTAAATATCAACTTGATAGAACCGCCTAACTTTCCTCTTTCTACAATCAACTGTATATTTCTTATTGGAACACCCTATATAAAAGGAACCGAAAGTGTGTGCACAAGGACAGTCGGTAATAATTTGAATAAGACTTTCCAGTATTTATGAAAATATAGAACATCGGCTCATGTCTAAAATCTGCGAACTAATTATTACAATCGCGCGTTAGTTTTTGTGCGCGCCCGGCGTCCGTGGGTTGTGCCTAACATCCCAAACCGACGGGACGATAACATAAATCTCTCGAACATGCATCCGCCTCTTTATGGCCGTTTCCCGAATTCCGCCATTTATCAAAAACACTCGTATTTTGCCAGAATTATTTTCTACGGTCGGAGATATAATACATTAGTAATGTCGAAATTGATTGTTTTTCATGTAGAAAATGTTGACCTGGATTTCCAGAGTTCTCGATTACGCGGATCGTTCGTGTTTAAAATTCGGGATCAGTAACAGTTTAACCGAGGGCTGAAAATAGGTAAATCAGAATTAAATTGAATGTCCCGAGCTGGATTCGAACCAGTTCTACTTAGATTTGTACCAGTTCTACTTAGATTTGTACCCCAGTTCCTTGACTACTCGAGTATCATAAAATATTATAATATGTAATTTATTAATGTAAATCTCTGTCGTAATCTTAGAAGTCCTATCACATATGCAACGATCATGTAGTAATAGCCATTACATGAGAGTTACATACACTATTTTTTCTACGGACAAGAAATTATTTCAATTCAACAGCATTGCTTTATTTTTTATTTTTTAATACTTTTTTATGGAAACAATAAGAAATAAAATATGAAAGAAAAATAAGTTCTTCGACTTAATTTTTATTACTACACAATAACCAATATAATAACTATGATGATACATTTTTCACCTTTTCAGCGATTTTAGGTAGTGTGCATGAAAACTCTTCGTCGCTCGTGATTTTTTTAAAAATAAGTGAGATGTATCTATCTACCTTTTTGACTAACGCAAAAGATTTAAACTGTCATAAAACACGAATCTCTTAAAAACTGTCAAACATTCTACAGAAAATATTGAGTCTGCCTACTTGGTTATTTAAAAATCTGGATTTCTATTGGTAAATTTTTCAGTTTTATAATGAAAACCAGTGTTATGATGAGTATCTTTATGAAACTGAAGATAGGCATTTAATTAACAATTTATGGTATAGGAGTAGAAAAAAAAGTAAGAATTTCGTTCAAAAATGTTTTATTGTTTATAGGGTGCTACAATAATATTCTGAACCGCAAAATTAATCGGACATTGATTTTCGTCACGCAGATTTCTTTTTACTCGTTTTTTTAACTTTTTAAACAAAGACGATTTTTGATAGTATAAAATCAAATTTTAGTTTATTATGTAAAAAATGTTTATAATTAAATTTTAATTGAAATTATTTAGATTAAAATTTTTCTTATCGATATTTTTTAGAAAAACCTCGTGTGCCGTTAGTTTTGTAGTTGAGTATAGTTTTAAAGATCAAAATACTTCAATGAAAATATAGACGGATTATTAAAAAAAAAGGGCGTTTTGGAATTTCCCAAATAAATCTTCAAATTACTCCTATGAAATACTTAAAATAGTTTTTTTGGGAACCCCCAAAATGAACAGATTTTTAAAAATGTTTCATTAAATTTGTCTTCACTTTGGGGGTCCTAAAATAATTTTCAATATTTCGTAGAAATAATTTTGAGATTTACTCGGAAAAATTCCAAAATTTCTTTTTTAACTTAAAGTATGTTTATATGATAGGAATTCTACATAAACCGATAGTTTTTGGATCTTTAAATTGATTTAATTTGTTTGAAAAAAGAAATGTTGATTCATTTAATTTAATATTGAATTACCCTGTATTTAAATTTATTTAAAAAGAGTTGAATCATATATATACGCAGGGTAAAAATATAAAAAAGTATACGGCAAATATTCAAGGGGTTATTCTTTGGACTATTCTAAGAATAATTTCAGAAGCCGCTTTTTTTCGAAATACAGGGCTAATTTTTTTTTTTTTAAATAACATCATTTTATTACCAAAAAATACATGTTGTTTCTTAATCTACAAGAACTGTTAAAAATGGCTACATCTAGCTAGGATGCAAGAATCCTGTAATTTTCGGTAAAAAATTCTTGTCGAAATTTTCTTTTACCCTGTGTCTTCGAAACAAAATGTCTTCTCAAAAATCATCAAAGGGCAAAATATTCTTAGAATAGTCCAGGGAATAACTCCTTAAATTTTTACCGTATCTTTAATAAACACTATAGAGCACAACAGTTCTATTGGAACAAAACTTGATTCACTAGATTTTTCCGTTTTTCCTATCAACGATTGTTGTCCACAGTTTCTTATTTTCAATTTCTTTAAATCTTCTTCTACTTGTTGTTTACATCTTAGTCTTGGTCTTCCTCTTCCTATATTGTTCAATAAAATTATGTCCAGTACTTTCTTTACTAACAGTCCCTCACTCATTCTTCAGATATGTCCCAGCCAGCCACCTTATTCTTTGAGCTTTCACCATTTGTGTTATCATAGGTTCTTTATACAACTCATATCTTTATTACACCTTCTTTCCCAAACTACCATTTACTTTATTCATCCCGAAAATAAGTCTAAATATCTTCCGTATATCCAGTTTCTTTGTCATATCTTTGGTTAGAGCCCTTGTCTCAAAGGCCTTGGTCACTGTCGATCTAATTACAGTCTTACTTTGTCATTTGGAGACAAATTTTTGATTTCAAAAAACTCATTATCCCTTCTCTATTCTCTCATTTCTCTCTCTTTCTTCCTCTATTCTGCAAATAACCTATTTCGATGTACTTTGTTTTTTGTTCGTTAATTTCTATACCTACAAGTGATTTGCCTGGATTTGCTGAATTACTCTAATGAGTTTCTGTGTACGATATTATAATGACATCATCTGCAAATGCAAAGCACTAATGATTTTTCAAATATATGGTTTGAATCGTGCAATGTAGGTATTATCGCATCACCCTGTATACATGAAAATATTTTTCGTATATTTCGTTTTGAACGTTTGAATGCTATTGATGAATATCTTTGAACGAAATTCTAATATAATAAGGATTGTTGGACTATTACAGATATTTGCACTCTTTTATGTTTACCTAATATTTACCTATATTTACTTATATTTACCTATATTTACTTATATTTACCTATATTTACCTATATTTACCTATATTTACCTATATTTACCTATATTTACCTATATTTACCTATAGTTACCTATATTTACCTATATTTACCTATATTTACCTATATTTGCCTATATTTACCTATATTTACCTATAGTTTTATATATATCTTTACCTATATCTTAACAAAGTTTTTAACCTATATGTTTACCTATATTTTTACCTATATGTTTACCTATATGTTTACCTATATGTTTACCTATATGTTTACCTATATGTTTACCTATATGTTTACCTATATGTTTACCTATATGTTTACCTATATGTTTACCTATATGTTTACCTATATGTTTACCTATATGTTTACCTATATGTTTACCTATATTTTAATCTATATTTTCCTACATTTATGCCTATATTTACCTATTTTAAAATTCTCTAAAACTTTATTTCGTGAAGTTAGTTATGAGAGGATATATTGACGCATCGCGTTTTTAATTGTAGACTATGATCTTCAAGTTAACGAAGCTAAAGAACTGGGAGCGAGAGAGTTGATTAATTTTCTCCCCCTCACCCTTACAAAACTATAAAGATCTTATCGGATAGCCAGGCAGTGAGGCAGTCCTCAAAGCCCTGAGATCTTCTATCCAAAGGGAACGTTAGCCGGGTACAGACCATCGTGAGACAGGTTAGTTTTACCCTACTGATGACTCGTCAGTACGAGAGTAACTGCAGATTCGGACATTTGGGTGGACGCGCTTACTCGAGCGGGTAAAGGTGCGAAGTTACCACCCGTGGGATTACACCTGAACGCCTTTAAGCCCGTATCCTTTTAGTCAAAGATGCGGCAAAGATATCTCTTGGAGTTCCGAGATACAAAATAACCTGAGTTTACTAGGCAATCGTCTTGTCACGGATTCTATGTGCCCATTGATAGTGGAAGCCATTGAGATCATCCCACTCATTTTCAACTTGACCTAACCTACTTATGTATGTATATTAACACATATCGTTTTTTATAGTTTTTGACTAGTTCGTTAACACAAATCCACGTGCGTTTATAAATAATTTAAATTAGATGAATTGTAACGTATTCATTCATTTTAAACTTACCCGCCTTTTTTAAATTCATTCACGCTTAACACGCTTAACAAATCGAAATAGTAGTAAAAATGACCAAACATATTCAGGACACCACGTGTATATTTCACTTAAAAAATAGAATAATAAAAAGTGGCTGTTTACCGACGGTTCGAGGCCGCCGAATATTTCATGTCGCGTTTCAGTGACGAATTTTGCATAAAAATGTCGTTTCTTATTCAAAGCGACTCCAGGAAATGCGAATTTTTGAATTTTTGATAGTGGCACGATGCGCTATCGTAATTCTTGGTCATTTGTTTTTGTCTTACTATCAATTTGATACTTATAGTTACTTATACAAGTAGATATAGAAGTAATTTTAAAAAACCGACTCCAAAAAAAAATCGTGCAAATACTATTACAAATTAAGTTTGTTAATTTTATCATAGGATAACATCATCATATCTTAACCAAATATATATGGGGCCACTCCTGAGGTACCTCCGTTCTATAAGAAAAAAGGATCACAGAAATCGAACATCGTGGTAAAGAAAATATATTAAAACAAATAAACTTAGACGAATTGAGAACCTCCTCCATGTTTAAAGACTGTTAAAAAGGGACAATTAGAATGGAAGGACCAATTTCATAATAAAGTTAAAGGAGGCTTCAATATTAAAAAGTCACTTTATACAGATTTAAGAAAAAAGTGCCATTTAAAGCTTCATTTATGCAACTTTAGGAGCTTTAAAGCGTGCTTTTGACTGATATTTAACATTTTGATGACATCGCGCTATTACTGTTGTTTGGTTTTATGAATTAAGAAAAATTTTATTTTAATTTATTGTTTCTTCACTCTAGAACTTAATTTTTCGTTATTAGATTACTATTGTAAAAAATTTAACCTATGTAGTATGTCTTGGAAAATAGACTCTATTCTGATAATAAACTTAATAAACTGTAACAACTAAACTAAACCTAATACACGTCAATTAATTTCCATTTCCGATTAAACTTTTATCGACCGATTTATATATTTTGTATTCATCTCTTAACTAGGTCAATGCAAGTCTCACAAAAATATTTTCTTTATCTTCCTCCGTCTATACTCATCGATCCATTAATATATATTTAGAAATTACTCGAAATTTGTGCATAAAAACGTAAATATTTACGAATTTTTCTCGTCGCAAACATATATATGTTGTTTTTCCAAAAGCTTTTATTATTTCTATTTCTAAAATTATCAGGAAAAAGCGAGATAAGCACAAACTGAAGCGTATTGGAAAAATTATTTTGGAAACGTTGTTGATGACGTATTTTTATCGAAAAAGCCGTCTAAATGAGATAAGTTTGAACGTTGAACTTGATTTTTATACTTACATTAAGTATTTATATTAGATATGACTCAAAATTTCATGAATATACATGGTGTACCAAATTGTTTTACCCAGGCTATAGCTTCTAAACCATGCAAGATAATCGAACCGGACAAAAGTCATCCATTATAATTGGCGGTGTACATTGAAACAAATAAAAATTTGACGACACACCCTTTAAAACTATCCTCCTGGAACAACCCCCTCAAAAATTATTAACGACATCCTAATTTTTTTTCTGCTTATTTTTGTAGTCGCTACCTTTTTCTGTACAACTGTTTTTCAAATTTTGAAAGGGCGGGTCATCTTTTATTTGTTTCAAAGTACAACGCCCAGGGATCGATCCTGAAACCTCTACCATTTGGGATATCGAGGCACATGGCTTGGACAATCGAACTGGTAGATTTGAAGTCAATCATATCCCAATCCAACTCTCTCAATTCTCCTGAAATAGAGTAAAAACTTAATTCAAATTATACGTGCCTATTCTAGATTGAACAAGTTCTGTCAGTTTAGGGTTGCATCCCTATCAGTAGTAATAATAGCACTATAATCAACTAGGCCAGATTTTTCCCTGATCTGGGGAAAAATTTAAACTGGCAACACAGTAATATGGCTAATATGGTGAAGCTTGAAACTTTATTTAAGTAGTATTCAAGTTGTATTCAAGTAATAATCAAGTAATAATCAAGTAATAATCAAGTAATAATCAAGTAATAATCAAGTAATAATCAAGTAATAATCAAGTAATAATCAAGTAATAATCAAGTAATAATCAGTAATAATCAAGTAATAATCAAGTAATAATCAAGTGATAATCAAGTAATAATCAAGTAATAATCAAGTAATAATCAAGTAATAATCAAGTAATAATCAAGTAATAATCAAGTAATAATCAATCAAGTAATAATCAATCAAGTAATAATCAAGTAATAATCAAGTAATAATCAAGTAATAATCAAGTATTAATCAAGTAATAACCAATCAAGTAATAACCAATCAAGTAATAATCAATCAAGTAATAATCAATCAAGTAATAATCAATCAAGTAATAATCAAGTAATAATCAAGTAATAATCAAGTAATAATCAAGTAATAATCAAGTAATAATCAAGTAATAATCAATCAAGTAATAATCAATCAAGTAATAATCAATCAAGTAATAATCAATCAAGTAATAATCAATCAAGTAATAATCAATCAAGTAATAATCAATCAAGTAATAATCAATCAAGTAATAATCAATCAAGTAATAATCAATCAAGTAATAATCAATCAAGTAATAGTCAATCAAGTAATAATCAATCAAGTAATAATCAATCAAGTAATAATCAATCAAGTAATAATCAATCAAGTAATAATCAATCAAGTAATAATCAATCAAGTAATAATCAATCAAGTAATAATCAATCAAGTAATAATCAATCAAGTAATAATCAATCAAGTAATAATCAATCAAGTAATAATCAATCAAGTAATAATCAATCAAGTAATAATCAATCAAGTAATAATCAATCAAGTAATAATCAATCAAGTAATAATCAATCAAGTAATAATCAATCAAGTAATAATCAAGTAATAATCAAGTAATAATCAAGTAATAATCAAGTAATAATCAAGTAATAATCAAGTAATAATCAAGTAATAATCAAGTAATAATCAAGTAATAATCAAGTAATAATCAAGTAATAATCAAGTATTAATCAAGTAATAATCAAGTAATAATCAAGTAATAATCAAGTAATAATCAAGTAATAATCAAGTAATAATCAAGTAATAATCAAGTAATAATCAAGTAATAATCAAGTAATAATCAAGTAATAATCAAGTAATAATCAAGTAATAATCAAGTAATAATCAAGTAATAATCAAGTAATAATCAAGTAATAATCAAGTAATAATCAAGTAATAATCAAGTAGTATTCAAGTATTAGTCAAGTAGTATTAAAGTAGTATTTATGTTGTATTCAAGTAGTATTCAAGTATTATTCGAGTAGTAATCAAGTGGTAATCAAGTAGTATTCAAATAGTATTCAAGTAATATTCAAGTAATATTCAAGTAATATTTAAGTAATATTCAAGTAATATTCAAGTAATATTCAAGTAATATTCAAGTAATATTCAAGTAATATTCAAGTAATATTCAAGTAATATTCAAGTAATATTCAAGTAATATTCAAGTAGTATACAAGTAGTATACAAGTAGGATACAAGTAGTATACAAGTAGTATACAAGTAGTATACAAGTAGTATACAAGTAGTATACAAGTAGTATACAAGTAGTATACAAGTAGTATACAAGTAGTATACAAGTAGTATACAAGTAGTATACAAGTAGTATACAAGTAGTATACAAGTAGTATACAAGTAGTATACAAGTAGTATACAAGTAGTATACAAGTAGTATACAAGTAGTATACAAGTAGTATACAAGTAGTATACAAGTAGTATACAAGTAGTATACAAGTAGTATACAAGTAGTATACAAGTATTATACAAGTAGTATACAAGTAGTATACAAGTAGTATACAAGTAGTATACAAGTAGTATACAAGTAGTATACAAGTAGTATACAAGTAGTATACAAATAGTATACAAGTAGTATACAAGTAGTATACAAGTAGTATACAAGTAGTATACAAGTAGTATACAAGTAGTATACAAGTAGTATACAAGTAGTATACAAGTAGTATTCAAGTAGTATTCATGTAGAATTCAAAGTTTTCGAATAGTATTTAAATATTGCAATAAAAACACTAAGTACACCTTGCAATGTAATGAGTAATTATTTTTCATATAACGGCCTTTTTGGATTTTATAGAAATGGGGTAGTGCTGGGGAATTTTAAGGAGTTTTAGTCAATGGCATTAGGGTGTTGCGGTTTAATGTTTTCCCCAGATCTGGGGAAAAATGTGACATAGTGGAGTATAATGCTGCTATTACTGCTCCTATCATTTTCAAACAGTGCAAGATCTAAGAAAAGAATATTACGCACCAAGAACCGAATTTTATCGTTGGATTTTAAATAATAGAAACTTACTAGAATTTATTTTTTGGACAGATAATTTACCAAAAAATATATGTTTAACTTTTATATTAGCTACTATTATATTTTATTTAAAAAATTGGAAAACAGTTGGGATCGATAACAAAGGCTGAAACAAGAGCTGGGCAAAGCAAAGTATTTCGAGCACAAAGCAACAGGTCCTTAAGAAAAGTAATTGCCAACATCAAGCACCCAAGCCAATTACCAATTATCAAGGAAAGTAATTGCACAATTTAATTACCAAGCACTTATTACTTTTCCAACTACTTCTTTTCCAAATTAACAATGAACAAAAATAAAAACTAAAATTTTTGGATGATAGTAATAATCAAACCAAAGTTTTTTATTCTTAAATTGTTAGTAGTACATAACTCAAAATACAATAAAAATGAAGAAAATAATAAAAAAAGATAGAAGGTACTGAAAAGGCAGTAGGTACGAGGTACTAAGAATTACAGTTCTAAAGCTGCAGTTTTCACATGGCAGTTGAGTACTGTTTGGTGGTGGTGACACCTATTGCGATAGTTTTACTGTTTTGACCTGATTCACAAAGTGAGTTTAATTGCTTTCTTTAAAATGACGTCCCGGCTAAAAAGCAGTGTTAAATTAAGTAATTAATTTGGAGCACTTTAAGTGCTTGCAAGCACCCAGATCTAATTGCACTTACAAGTCCTTTAGTGCTTGCAATTAATAAGTGCTTGCAAGCACTTTAAATGGCTTGAAATGCAAAATTCAATTACCAATTACCAAGCACTTTTTATGAAGGGCCTCAGATATAAATTACCGAGCACTGTATTTTTAGAAGTAGTTGCAAGCACTGTGCTCGAAGCACTATTGTGCTTGAAGCACTTTCGAGGTAATTACTGGCCCAGCTCTGACTGAAACAATTACATTAATCTGTAACCATATTTTAATACCATTTACGCATATTCTATTCTATAGAACCACTTGATATTCCCATCAGCGTTTAAACAATCCATTGTTACTCCAATTAGGTACATAAAAAATGAGATGTAATAGTAATAGTAATAGTAATAGTAATTTTTAGTAATTTTTTATTTACCATAAAAAATACAATATTTATAATACATAGGTATACATTAATTAATAATTTGTTTTGTTGGTAAATAAAAATGAAACCCCACAAAAGGAAAATCCTGAGCGTGGGTGAGAAATTTAATTTTTTATTCCATGCTTCAACAATAATAATTTTGTAAAATATTTAAAATAAAAACATAAAATAGGTAACTATTTAGTTATTCTTGGGGATAAGCGCTGAGAGTTTCACGTAATTTCGCGAGTGAAAGAATGTCAGTAATCTTTCAGACTATAACAAAATATACTTGAATGAAGAAATTGTTTTAACTTTGTGAATGGTAAACTTAGAATCCATTCTGTAATTTTCTTTTTATATAAATTATATGAGTTGATTTTTTTAATATCAGAGGGGAGTTCATTATATAATTTAGGGCTCAGATAAGTAAAGCATTTCTGGCCGATTGTTTTTGCTGTTCTTGGTACAGTAATTGAATCGATTTTGTGTCTAGTATTGTATGGATGGATAACAGGTTCGGAGTATTTTTTATCTTTATATTGTCTTAACAATAGAATTTTGGCATACAATTGGTACACATTAAAAAATTGTGTATGCGTATAGAGCATTTCAGTCGGGTAAATTCTTTTTTTTTACATAATTTATATGAAAATCCCATTTTAAATAAGAATCTATGTATATTCCTAGGTATTTGGTGTTATTGGAAGACCTAATTTTTATTTGTTGATTTCTTTTCTGAATTATTTGAAGGTACTTATATGTTGGTAAATTATTATTATATGAGGTAAAAGGTATAAATGATGTCTTCTCATAGTTTATAGTAAGGGCCTTATAATTAAAAAAGTTAGAAATATTTTGAAAATCTTGTTCAGCGGTATTTTTAAGTGTTTCCCAGTTATTATGTTGATAAAAAATTGAGGTGTCATCGGCAAAACTGATAACTTCTCCTTTGAATTTCTGTTCAAATAGGTCGTTTAAATAAATATTAAACAATAATGGTCCGAGGACTGTTCCCTGAGGAACACCACTTTGTAATCACTAAGGATATCGTTGATGTTAACCATTTGTTTTCTATTTTTTTAATAGCTACTTAGTAATTTGTACGTTACTCCTCTAAATCCGTAATTTTCTAGTGTTTCTAAGAGTTTTTGATGGTTAACCGTATCAAATGCTTTTGCAAGATCGACAAAAATGCCCAATGATGGTTGTTTTTCATCTATAGAATTGTTGATAAGTTTTGTCAATCTTGCAATAGCATCCGAAGTTGAGGTTTGTTTTCGAAAACCATATTGCCTATCTGAAAGGATTGCATATTTATTTAAAAACGACGTCATTCTCTTTTCAATAATTTTTTCAAATATTTTTCCAACGCTTGATATAATAGAAACTGGTCGGTAATTAATAACATTAAATGAGTCTCCTTTTTTATACATCGGTATTATTAACGACTCTTTAAGGGAATCTGGAAATACACCAGCATCAATTGATTTATTTATAAGAAAGGTCAATACTGGAGAAATTTCTTAATATAACTCTTTAAGAATTTCGGATGTTATGTTGTCTAAACCTGGCTTTTTATGATTTTTTAGGGAAAAGATAGTTTCTGTAACTTCTTTGTTGTCTGTACTTGATAAAAATATTGATTTATTGTTTTTTCTTTGAAAAATTTTTAATTTTTGATTTCTAGATAATTTTAAGGCCATAGTTTCCCCAACTGTAGTATAATGTTCGCAAAAAATATTTGATATTTTTTCTGGGTCATTTGTAATATCTCCATCTGGAGTCTTTATTTGTGTAATAGATTGTGTTGTTCCTTTTGAATTAGATATCTCTTTAATGCAGTTCCAAATATTTTTGGTAACATTTTTATTTTTTTCAATTTTTTTGTTATAATATTCAGTTTTAGCCTTTCTTATTAATAAATTTCAGTAATTGCGGTGATTTTTAAAGTTTATTTTATTTTGTTCGGTATAATTATTTTTCATCAATTTGTATAATGTATTCTTTTGTTTGATATATGTAAGTAGCCCCTTGGTAATCCATGGCTGAATTTTAATTTCATTTCTTTTTAATTTTACTTTATGCATAGAATTCTCTATGTACCATTTTAGTTTGTTTATAAAATTTGTAAAGCTAATATTAGTATCATTTGTACTATAGACATCTAACCAGTTTTCTTTTTTAATTTTTTCCTTTAATTGTTTTTTGTTGAGAATTGACTTGTATTTTTTAGAACATTTTATATTTTCATTTAAAACTATATTACTGACTATTGAGTAGTGATCAGTGATGTATGTTTGAACAATAGTTGATATGATAGTAGAATTTAATTTGTTGGTTTTAATAAAAAGGTGATCAATACAGGACTTTTCGTTGCCCCTTAGCTTAATTAACAGTAGTTACCGACCTATATCGTTAACTACTTCTCATTGAAAATGGATTAATTTCATACCCAAACAAAATATGAAATACTCTTATAACAACAATTTGGCTTTAAAGAGAAAACATCTACTAAAGACACCGTTATTGCTTTAACTTCACAAATAAGTAAATCAAGCTTGAATCTTTAAAAAGAGTGTGGCACGGTAAGTCATTATCTTCTCCTGCAGTACTTGGAAGATATCCGTGAAGATAATCTTCATTTTGAACATTATTAATTGTAGATAAATAAAGTTTTGTTTTCACGTCTTAGTTTTTTGTGTCATGTAAAACTTGGAAATTTTAGAATACTACGTCTAAATTTAGCGTTCTTTGAAGTGATATTCCTGGAAAATTATTTATCGAAAATTTCATCGAAGTGAAATATTGTTAAGCAAATTTTTATATAATTTTAATACATTATATGCTAACTGTTGCTTGATGCGGTTGTTTGCTAAACAACTAATGATCCAATCCAATGAACATATATAGAAGGTGTCCCAGTTATAATAATATTCATCATTTAAACCAATTATGTAAATGAGATGGTCTAATATTCGGATATAAAAAAATTTATATTTTATTTTCAGTTACTGGTGAACAGAACTGATATTTAAAAAAAAAATACCGTACAAAATTAGGTCAATTTCATATACATTATGTCCCACTTTTCATAGGGCTACTCCAGTATGAATCATAAAAAAATGTATAATAATGTTCTCGTCCTAAATCCAGTTCTAGTATCACGGTATTTGTCAAAGATTTATACAGGGTGTTTTTAAATATAATGTTCATTCTTTGGTTTATTTCATAACTAAAATTTCATATAAACGTAGGTTCCCAAACGCTTACTTACCGATCTACAGGATGTTGAAATTTCAAGATTTTGTTTTTTTGTTTATAGCTGCTGGAATTTTTGATATATTTAGTTCAAATTTGGAATCTAGGTTGCGCTGTAGGGCTTACATCATTACGCTTGGGCATGCCGAATAGTGGTGATAATCTAAAGGATAATATTTTTTCAGAAAGAAAAGGAGGCAACACTTTTTCTTCCTCTGAACTTTGTTGCGGTGCGCCGCTGGTTCATTCTTAAATACAAAATGAATTTGTTATTTTCTTTAGAAACCTTTTAGTTTTTTTTGCATATGCCACCGTAATCGAGGAAAATAACAATAAAGACGATTTTCTTTAATTTCGCTAAATGAAAGTTACGAGTCCTTGTTAAAAATTAAAGCTGGGATGACCCGGTTTTTGTAGCAACTATTTATTAGTATACAAAAAAACTAAATATAAAAAGTTTTATAATTTCAACACCCTGTAGATTGCTAACGAAGCGTTTGCGGCCCTATGTTTATATGACTTTTTAAACATGAAATACGTCAAAGAATTACCTCCTCCTATTATTTTTTCTTAGTAAATTGTTACTTAAAAGATACAGAATTTATTGATATACAATTACAATAATTTAAAATATTGGTTAATCCCGGTAAATTAAGTTATTTAAGAATTCAAGGTAGTCGAGATAAAAACATAACATTTTGCCAAAATAAAAATTATAGACGTCCGTTGGTCGAACTTGATTCATTTGTCGAATAAATAATCCAAATAAATAACCTTGAACTTGGAGTTTATCAACCGCAAAAGTTGATATGTCGTTCTTTATAAATTTCAATTTTTTTGAACGACGCAGTTTCCAGGAATTGCAGCAGCAGTAGCCATTGCTTTATTTATTTCCTTAATATTAAGGTGGGTACTATCTAGATAAACAATATTTATGTGTTTATTGAACTTCAATAATATTTATTTTGATAAATAACATATATTTAGAATTTTTTGTTTATTCGTTTTGCGAAAATTATCAAATGAGTTTTTTTTTACTTTATATTATCCATAAAAAAAGGTTTGCAGAAAAATATTTTTATAAATCTAAAATGGTCTTAAATTTATAAAAATTGTTCAATGTGGCCCTCAAATTCTTGAATGCACAGATTGATCATTTTTAATTGTTTCTGCGACTATGTTAAAGTTAATTTGCTGTATTTACATACATAGTGTATGTATACCTTGATTTTTAATATTACCCATAAAAACGAAATCATAGATGTTAGAACCGGTTTTCGAGGGACTATTTTATAAAGCACCAGTTCTTTTGCCGATCTATTTATTGGGAAATTACATGTAAAATGAGGAGATGCTCCGTCATATAAAAACCAAATTGTTACATCTAAGAGATAATGGCAAATACTCTAATAAAAAAATTTAAATACATTTCACCCTTTAACCTAGCAGATAAAACAATGAGACCTATGAGATGATCGCCCCGGTTATTCCTGCCTATATATGAGTATTAAGACGCAACTCAAGTTTGAAATTGCATTTTCTGAATACACATGTTCGTTTTGTGAGTTTGTTATACCTCTTCTCGTAATGCACACTTTATAATATGTGAACATAATTTTACTATGAAATACTATGAATAAATCTACAAAATGTTAGACGCGATTTGGTATTTACTGATCATGCACTCTTTGCAGCTGATACGGACGTAGAAGTTTGTTTACCATAAGAATATGTTACAACCATTATCGTTGATAAACCTAAAAAGAAACGAAAAACGAAGAAAAACGAAGAAAAATGAAGAAAAACGAAGAAAAACGAAGAAAAACTAAGAAAAACTAAGAAAAACGAATAAAAACGAAGAAAAACGAAAAAACAACGAAAAACGAAGAAAAACTAAGAAAAACGAAGAAAATTGAAGGAAAAAACGAAGAAAAATTAAGAAAAACGAAGAAAAACGAAGAAAAACGAAGAAAAATGAAGAAAAATTAAGAAAAATTAAGAAAAACTAAGAAAAACTAAGAAAAACTAAGAAAAACTAAGAAAAACTAAGAAAAACTAAGAAAAACTAAGAAAAACTAAGAAAAACTAAGAAAAACTAAGAAAAACTAAGAAAAACTAAGAAAAACTAAGAAAAACTAAGAAAAACTAAGAAAAACTAAGAAAAACTAAGAAAAACTAAGAAAAACTAAGAAAAACTAAGAAAAAACTAAGAAAAACTAAGAAAAACTAAGAAAAACTAAGAAAAACTAAGAAAAACTAAGAAAAACTAAGAAAAACTAAGAAAAACTAAGAAAAACTAAGAAAAACTAAGAAAAACTAAGAAAAACTAAGAAAACTAAGAAAAACTAAGAAAAACTAAGAAAAACTAAGAAAACTAAGAAAAACTAAGAAAAACTAAGAAAACTAAGAAAAACTAAGAAAAACTAAGAAAAACTAAGAAAAACTAAGAAAAACTAAGAAAAACTAAGAAAAACTAAGAAAAACTAAGAAAAACTAAGAAAAACTAAGAAAAAACTAAGAAAAACTAAGAAAAACTAAGAAAAACTAAGAAAAACTAAGAAAAACTAAGAAAAACTAAGAAAAACTAAGAAAAACAAAGAAAAACAAAGAAAAACAAAGAAAAACAAAGAAAAACAAAGAAAAACAAGGAAAAACTAAGAAAAACTAAGAAAAACTAAGAAAAACTAAGAAAAACTAAGAAAAACTAAGAAAAACTAAGAAAAACTAAGAAAAACTAAGAAAAACTAAGAAAAACTAAGAAAAACTAAGAAAAACTAAGAAAAACTAAGAAAAACTAAGAAAAACTAAGAAAAAACTAAGAAAAACTAAGAAAAACTAAGAAAAACTGAGAAAAACTAAGAAAAACTAAGAAAAACTAAGAAAAACTAAGAAAAACTAAGAAAAACTAAGAAAAACTAAGAAAAACTAAGAAAAACTAAGAAAAACTAAGAAAAACTAAGAAAAACTAAGAAAAACTAAGAAAAACTAAGAAAAAACTAAGAAAAACTAAGAAAAACTAAGAAAAATTAAGAAAAACTAAGAAAAACTAAGAAAAACTAAGAAAAACTAAGAAAAAACTAAGAAAAACTAAGAAAAACTAAGAAAAACTAAGAAAAACGAAAAACTAAGAAAAACTAAGAAAAACTAAGAAAAACTAAGAAAAACTAAGAAAAACTAAGAAAAACTAAGAAAAACTAAGAAAAACTAAGAAAAACTAAGAAAAACTAAGAAAAACTAAGAAAAATTAAGAAAAACTAAGAAAAACTAAGAAAAACTAAGAAAAACTAAGAAAAACTAAGAAAAACTAAGAAAAACTAAGAAAAACTAAGAAAAACTAAGAAAAACTAAGAAAAACTAAGAAAAACTAAGAAAAACTAAGAAAAACTAAGAAAAACTAAGAAAAACTAAGAAAAACTAAGAAAAACTAAGAAAAACTAAGAAAAACTAAGAAAAACTAAGAAAAATTAAGAAAAACTAAGAAAAACTAAGAAAAACTAAGAAAAACTAAGAAAAACTAAGAAAAACTAAGAAAAACTAAGAAAAACTAAGAAAAACTAAGAAAAACTAAGAAAAACTAAGAAAAACTAAGAAAAACTAAGAAAAACTAAGAAAAACTAAGAAAAACTAAGAAAAACTAAGAAAAACTAAGAAAAACTAAGAAAAACTAAGAAAAACTAAGAAAAACTAAGAAAAACTAAGAAAAACTAAGAAAAACTAAGAAAAACTAAGAAAAACTAAGAAAAACTAAGAAAAACTAAGAAAAACTAAGAAAAACTAAGAAAAACTAAGAAAAACTAAGAAAAACTAAGAAAAACTAAGAAAAACTAAGAAAAACTAAGAAAAATTAAGAAAAACTAAGAAAAACTAAGAAAAACTAAGAAAAACTAAGAAAAACTAAGAAAAACTAAGAAAAACTAAGAAAAACTAAGAAAAACTAAGAAAAACTAAGAAAAACTAAGAAAAACTAAGAAAAACTAAGAAAAACTAAGAAAAACTAAGAAAAACTAAGAAAACTAAGAAAAACTAAGAAAAACTAAGAAAAACTAAGAAAAACTAAGAAAAACTAAGAAAAACTAAGAAAAACTAAGAAAAACTAAGAAAAACTAAGAAAAACTAAGAAAAACTAAGAAAAACTAAGAAAAACTAAGAAAAACTAAGAAAAACTAAGAAAAACTAAGAAAAACTAAGAAAAACTAAGAAAAACTAAGAAAAACTAAGAAAACCTAAGAAAACCTAAGAAAACCTAAGAAAAACTAAGAGAAACTAAGAAAAACTAAGAAAAACTAAGAAAAACTAAGAAAAACTAAGAAAAACTAAGAAAAACTAAGAAAAACTAAGAAAAACTAAGAAAAACTAAGAAAAACTAAGAAAAACTAAGAAAAACTAAGAAAAACTAAGAAAAACTAAGAAAAACTAAGAAAAACTAAGAAAACTAAGAAAAACTAAGAAAAACTAAGAAAAACTAAGAAAAACTAAGAAAAACTAAGAAAAACTAAGAAAAACTAAGAAAAACTAAGAAAAACTAAGAAAAACTAAGAAAAACTAAGAAAAACTAAGAAAAACTAAGAAAAACTAAGAAAACCTAAGGAAAACTAAGAAAAACTAAGAAAAACTAAGAAAAACTAAGGAAAACTAAGAAAAACTAAGAAAAACTAAGAAAAACTAAGAAAAGCGAAGAAAAGTGAAGAAACTAGAAGAAAAGTGAAGAAATTGAAAGAAAATTGAAAGAAAATCGAAGAAAATCGAAGAAAATCGAAGAAAATCGAAGAAAATCGAAGAAAATCGAAGAAAATCGAAGAAAATCGAAGAAAATCGAAGAAAATCGAAGAAAATCGAAGAAAATCGAAGACAATCGAAGAAAATCGAAGAAAATCGAAGAAAATCGAAGAAAATCGATGAAAATCGAAGAAAAGCGAATAAAAGCGAAGAAAAGCGAAGAAAGATGAAGAAAAACAAGAAACACTAAGAAAACCTACGATAAAACGAAGAAAAAAAGATGAAACACGATGAAAAACGAATAAAAGGGGACAAAAACGAAGAAAAACGTAGAAAAAACGAAGGAAAAAAATGATGTGAAACGAAAATATACGAAGAAAAGCGAAGAAAAACAAAAAAAGAGAAAGAAAAAACTCGAACAAAAAACTGACGATATTAAAACACCTCAACAATTAACTTCTGTGATTTTGACATGTAAATATTTATTTACGAATAATACTTGAGTTAGCCAGTCTTGATAGATGGATCAACAAGCTTCAGCAGTGTATAATTTATCTATTCGTCTGTTTTGATACATCTTCTGAGCTAGAACGTAGAGCGGACCAATTAACAAGACTTATCAAACATTCTTTTTATCATTTTATTAATTCACGTCTTGATAATTTATGTAAATAGCACATTTTTTCAAGCTAATTGTTACAATCATTCCATGTTGCATTTTACGCTGTTGTGCGCCTGCCAGTGTTGGACTAGGTCTCCAATACTTACAGTACTAAAATATGGAAATTAAAACATTTTACATTATATTTATTATTTTTTCTACACCCGTATTATAATATTGGACTTATATTCCCACAATCTGTTTCATAATGATACCCATTATGATACAGATTTTTCATAACGATACAGATTTTTAATCAATAGAAACCCATAATTTTTCAATCAAGCATGCTGTGCATTTGACGTTTGTCCTAGGTTCCTATGTAATTGTTTTACCCGAGGTAATACCATTAATTACAATTTTATAGATTTTTTTATAGAAATACGAGTAATTACTGTTATTGTGTTCAATACAAATATAAATGTAATATTTATAGTTCTTGATTATTTATCGGGTGTAGAAAAAATAGCGTATGCAACTTTCATGTAATGGTTATTACATGATCGTTGCATAACTTCAATAATAAGTGTGGGGTCATTTTATAAAACTAGTTTAACATAAGCCAAAGTTTCTTTTTTAAACGATTTTACTGTTTATGATGACTATCCTAAATTGTCAACAAAACATCTTATTGAACAATATAGGTTCCAATTTGGATCTCTGGAACACTCCACTAACAACTTCTTGAGAAATTGAACAGAAAAAGTTATATTAGAAAGAAAATTCTTCAACCATGTTCTCTCGTAGAGATAAATCGTTTCAAGCTATTTGAAAAAGATACGCTTTTCATTTTGAAATTATCGTCTCTCAATTTTTAAATAGTCTCTTTGCCTGTTTTACCTCACTGAAGATTATTTCTAAATTGGATCGAGTGATAAGTTATTTGAAAACCATTCGAATTTTTTATATAATGATAAAAGAGTTCCTCTAATCTCTTAAGAGATATGCCATTTATTTTCGCATTTGGTTTTACATCCTCTTACCCCTCTCATAAACCCCCTCTGAATTATGAACCCTTCTTCCAAAATGTTAAATGAGAAAGGGGGTCGTGCGACACCTCGTTTAAAAGAGATTTTAATTCTCTCTTCGGTAATATATATTTCTTTTTAATTTGGTGCAATAATAACTGAGAAAATTAATTTTGAAAATGTAAAATTATGATAATCTCACAAACACAAAACTTTACGTAAAATCAAGTAAAGTAGCATATCTTAGACGCGATTCCACAAGTGCTTGGTAAATCGTTTGTATGTAAGTCTAGTATTGTTCTTATTTATTTAAATTTATATAATAAAAACCTTAACGTTTTAGCTACAACAGATAAGTGTGTGATCTATCTTAAATGCAAATCTATAATCTTTTTATGCTCCCAAGATATTTAAGGTAGGGATTTTAAAGAAACTACAGTAAACATATTGTTGACCGTTACAGTAATTTTGTTATAAAGTGGTAATTTGTGTTTAAATAAATATTTTTTATGTCAGTTTCTATTTATTTTTTTAGATTTTCCTACGTATTATCACTATTTATTCCAGCAGTTTTGTCTGTAAAACCGATTACTTTACTCCGAAGAGTTAAAATAAAATATATCATTAATGCAGATAAAAGAGAATGGGTCCCAGTATAGTACCCTGAAGAACTCCAAACGATATAACTTTTTCTTTACTGAGTTCTCCATTGTACTTAACATGTTTTTGTTTAGTTTAATGATCTTCGAAAAATGTGTATGGGAGTTGTGAATGAATCACCGTATCAAACGCTTTAACTAAGTCTAGGAACAGTACTGTTGGTGCTGGTGATTCAGTTTATTCAATGAAATTATACAGGGTGGCTCACCACATTTGCCTCGGTTTTTCTACGAGAAATGAGAAGAGTTGGGGAAAAACTTTTAACACAGTTATATGTAGGTCCTTGAGGAGCATATTCCAAAATTATTTTGAAATATACAGGGTGACCCAAACAAATGGTACATATCAAAGTTATAATTTTTCTTATGGAACACCCTATATTTTTTTTATAATTTAAATAAATAAAGGTAAGTTATCCTATACCTAAAACTGGCCGTTTTTGAGTAATTTTGAGAAATTTAAAAATACAGACCATAATTTAAAAATTGTTTACACCCTGTAATATGTAACGATCTACTCGTAATTAAATTAACTACTTAGCTGAAAGGTTTAAGTTAACTACCATATAAAAGTTTTACTTCAATATTATACAGAGTGGTGAAAAAAATTGCCCAAAATTTGCCAAAAATTTAAACTCGTGCTTTTAGCGAATCTACGTGTTCCTTAAAAAAAAAAAAACGATTTTAAACACGCTTTTAAGGCTTTTAATTACAATACAGTATGTTCCACTTTTAAGATAAAGACATTATTCATAAGTAAATTATAAAAGTGCCTTTTGCGTAAAAAGCAAAAGAGATAGGTATAGGGAACATTAATATAGTTTTAAAGGAAATCAAATTCTTTGTCAAAATAGGCCATTAAATGTTCCATTTATCTTTAAGAAGTTATTTAATAAAATGTGACCCAACTTTGAGACAATTTTTTTCACCACTCTGTATAATATTAAAGTAAAACATTTATGTGGTAGTTAACTTTAACCTCAGCTAAGCAATAAATTTAATTACGAGCAGTCGTTACATGTTACAGGGTGTAAACAAATTTTAAATTATAATATGTATTTTTAATTTCACAAAATTTTTCGGAAACGGTCAGTTTTAGGTATAGAGAATATAACAAAAACTAACCTTTATTTGGTCCATAGTATCTAAAAACAAAAAATATAGGGTGTTCCATAAAATGAAAATATAACTTTGATATGTAATTTTTTTGAGTCACCTTATATATTTCAAAATAATTTTGGAATATGCTCCTCCATGGACTCACACATGACTGTACTAAAAGAGTTTCCCCAACTCTTTTAGTTTCTCGTAGAAAAACCGAAGCAAATATGGTTGGCCACCCTATATATTGAGGAAACCAAGTTTTTAATTGCATCAATTGTTGATAATCCTTCCTGAAATCCACATTGTCGTTTTGACAGTAATTGATGCTTGTTTATGAAGTCCATTAATCTTTTCTTTAGCTGCTTTAAATATGGAGGGACAGGCCTCACTTGCAAATGTCAAATTTATGAGATCAGCAATAGGTTTGACTAACTCGTTATATAATTTTTTAACTAATTCTGCTTACATGTTATCTAATCGCGGTGCTGTCTTATTTATTTTAAGTGAGTTTAAGTTTATGCCTATCTTTTTATATTTTGTTGTAATATAATTTTTTACATTTTCAATAAAAAAAAAATGGCTGTAAAGAAACATAGATTGGTTTGTTTACAAAATTTCTTTTACAAAAATAGGTCAGTTATGAAACACTGGTTGTACGTACAAAGCAACTAAACATAATTTAGTCCAATTTAATGAATGGAAACCTAGGATACGGTTCTGTTGAGTAGTTTATTGAAGTGTAAATGGTGTATTATTGTCTTTTTTGTTTTGTAGTTTTTGTCGAGAAATAACTGGGACGAATAATAATGAAATCAACTGGACAAAGTAGGTCATAATGAGGACAGCGGTGTTTGAAGCAGCCTGTAAATTTTATATTACTAAAAAAAAAAAAAAAATGATATAATTCAGATTGACATTCTTTTACGGTTACATTAAAAACTACTTTGAAAATACTGAATATTAAATTGAAATGGAAAATTTAGGTAATAAATATATTTGTTTTTTTATTGACGCTCATGAATACTTACAATTTATTTTTTTCCATTTTGGAAAACAAGTAAATATTTTGATCAGAGACCCAAGTACGATTGGATTTAAAATCATTTTGTTTCTGTACCTTTTACTGTAACTATAACAGCGACTATATTATTATTGTAACGTTTATATATTTAAATAGTTTATTTTAATTTATTGAACCCTATTTATATCTTAAACACTTATACACGTATGCTAATTTATATTATCAATATTTATCTTAGCATATCGATCTTTAGCTATATACTAAACTCAAACAGCAAAATTGGGCTATATATTTAAAAATATGGCCAGACCTCTTCTCGAAGATACCAGACGTTCTAGAATAGATCAGATCAGAATCGACAACGTTCTGGCAGTTTCTATAGAGTTTTTCCTCGTGGACTGAACGGCTACTTCGTCTGTATCAAAAAGATGTTTCAGAGGTGACGTGTTTCATCGAATATTCTTGCAAGTCAGCAAAGTGGGTGCCGTAAGAGGCTCAAATAAGGCAGAGAGGGACTTACGGATTTACAGCAGGTCCGGACTGTCCAAAAATGGCTCTCATGACATTATTCTTCAATAAACAGCCAAATTTTGAATTATTTTTTATATTTTATATATAACAGTGTATAGTTTACCTTCGCCTGTAAAAGATATTAAAGGAAAATCTCCCGAACAAGTCTTCTGTATATGTAATACAAATTTAATTCAGATTGGGGCATTTTAATTTGAAAAAAATAAGATATTATATAGTTTTATTATTTTAAAATTAAAAAGGAAAGAGGTCGGGCCTTTATTGGTCCATTATTGGCCCAAAATGATAATTTAATTAGATCTTTCCTGTCAAAATTAAAATCAACAGATAGTTAATACTATTAAGGAAAGTTTGTATAAAAAAGTCCTTAATTTTTCTATGATTTGAGTAAAAAATCCTGTATATTGGTCCTTGAGTTGTATATAAATTAAATATTTTTATAATCTAGCATTCTTTTAACTCTTAGAGTATGAGTTTAATTTTTTTTACGTTCCTCTCTAAGCTTTTCGTATCTGACATTTAGAGGACATTTTTCTTTGATTTGCTTAAATCGTAGCAGTAACAAATTTTACTACGATTTCTGCAAATTAATAAAAAAATTCAATGGATCCATGGAATAATATTTAGCCTATTTATGCCAAAAGCCTGTTCATGTTAAAATATTCGATTCTTTTATCCCTTAAGACTGTCCATCTCAAAATATTTAGTCCCTTTATCAATTACAACTGTCCATGTAAAAATACTTAAGACTGTCGATGTAAGAATCCCCCTTAACCCTGCTCATCTTAAAATAATATTTGGACCTCTTACCTTTTTGATCCTAATATCAAATTTAGATTAAAAAAACTCATAGATACTTTCACCATCCTGTATGTTTTTCGCGTTAGATCCAAATGTATTTAAACTTTAAACAATTATTTTCAATTATCACTTTCAGTTAAATATCTACTCTAATGAAATAATTCAATAGATATTAAAAAATCTTTAAATAATTAATTAAACGTTTAATAATAAAAACAATATAGAAAAATCAGTACCCTTGTTGCATTGCATTTTAAAAACAGTTAAAGCACTAAAGTTAAACTGAAAATTTTATCAGTAATCAAAAAAAATCAAAATGCAAGTTGATCAGAGCTTTCGTTCTAGAGTTATGGTGCAGGCGCACGTACATACACGTAAACCATTGGTCAAAATTTTACTGAAGCGCCCGTCATATGTAGGGAGGCCTCAGTAATTCTTTACACCAGTATGTTAAATACTTTGCTGATTATATATACTAAACCTAAACGGAGTTCTGGTAGACATAAATGTCTCCCAAAACGTCGTTTTTCGGATAGAAAACAATCAAAAAATAAAACTTCTCTCTATTTATACTTCAAATAAGCTACTTTTAGATTTCTAAACACTCTTTTTGGTATTTTTTATTTTTACCTTTTAACAATACTTCTGTTCCTATTTTTTTTCTATTGTAAAATAGTAGACCATAATTCGCATGTATATCAAATTTTATTACTGCGCCCCATTTTTTTGTCAACTCTCATGTCACCTGTCATCCGTCATCTGTGATGCTACCTGTCAACGTTAACGGGTCAAATACTTCATCTGCCAACTCAAACAGTGATACCAACTCCTACGAAATGCCTGGCTCGACTACGTCTCGTCTGGAAAATATCTCGTAGTCGCCCAAAAAAACTTTTCAAAAATATAACGAAAATCAAATTTTGAATACAGATGACAATAATTTTCTTTCTCTCTTTGATTTTTATTCATTCGTAGTAGTTATACGTTCTTTTCCCTATCTTTAATACGGTTTAATACGATTTAATACGATTTAATACGATTTAATACGATTTAATACGATTTAATACGATTTAATACGATTTAATACGATTTAATACGATTTAATACGATTTAATACGATTTAATACGATTTAATACGATTTAATACGATTTAATACGATTTAATACGATTTAATACGATTTAATACGATTTAATACGATTTAATACGATTTAATACGATTTAATACGATTTAATACGATTTAATACGATTTAATACGATTTAATACGATTTAATACGATTTAATACGATTTAATACGATTTAATACGATTTAATACGATTTAATACAATTTAATACGATTTAATACGATTTAATACGATTTAATACGATTTAATACGATTTAATACGATTTAATACGATTTAATACGATTTAATACGATTTAATACGATTTAATACGATTTAATACGATTTAATACGATTTAATATGATTTAATACGTGAAATTTAAAAAGTAAGTAAATTAAATATCTGGTTTGTTTTGGTTCAAACACATCCAAGTATCTGGCCCCAGTTCTCAAATTCAGTTAACAAATTAATTTTTTCAAGAGCACGTCTCGAAACTATAACAACCTTTTAATCTGCTCGAATGTAATTCACTAATTCTGAACTAGTTAGTGAAAGAACCGATGCAATACCGCTTTATAGCAGGTACGTTGTTCCACTTTGTTCCTGCTGCAGTCCATTATAGAGGCATCTACATTCAACAACTCTAAGCCATAGTTACTACGGATCGTTATAGGTGTCGCGCAATAATGTGTTGTCGGTGGTCAGTCGAGTCGGTGTAGATCTGTAGATGAAGACGTACCGGGTGAGGTTGATAATTATTTTACCTATAAATTGGAATGTGGTCAAACGATGGGAAGAAAATCACCTAAATTAACGTTACTAGTTCACAGGTCGAGAAAAAAAAAAGAAACTGAAGGGAATATCAAAATTGTATTGTTTGAGTTATTACTGTTTTAAAAAGTATTTGTTATTACTAACTAAATTAGACATTATTTTTTTTCAGCCGAATTTTTTTAGTTAATGCTAAATGTCGGATATATTTCGGCATACCTAAGCAAAGACTTGTTAAAAAAAAAAAAAAAAAATATTTATTTTTATTAGGCTTTACTTTTCTAATATTATTTTTAGTTTATTAAATACCAAATACCAATAAAAACTCTCAAGCCGGATATTTTGGTAAGTAATAGAGATATTTTAATTCTGTAAAAACCAGTTGATAGAGTACTAAGAGAGCTTCAGGTCTAAATATAAAGTAATTTTAAATAGGTCAATATGTAGATGGCGCGGCGCTCAATATTTTTTTTTTTCGATGAGAGGATCTTTCCAGCGCATCTTGTAAAAAATACATTTTTAAGCAGATTTTGTTCTATAAACTAATTCGATAAATCTAGCCATTTTCTATATACAGAGTGGGCCACTCAAAACAGTTTCACCCTGTTATTTGGCATTATTCATTACATTTTAAGAAAATGGTATTATTTATTATTTATATTCCAAATTGAACAAATTTTTACAATACAGACATTGTCATGTGTCAACCCCCTCCCTTTCACTTCTCCAACCCCTTAATTTAAAATAAGGAATGTAATTCCCATCACACCCCCCCGTTTTCCCCAGTTCAAATCAGGCGCAGGCCACTGCGCAGGATTTCGAATACGATAGCCGCCATCTTGGATCGATTAGGCGTGTCGCACCACTGACAGGTTAGATGACGTCTCCAATCCTCCCACTGGGCATCCTGAGAGAGCAGATGACAGGTTAGGTTAGCAGTACTGTTGATGATATGTTAAGTTAGCCAACGGTAGACAACTCAGGATATAAAATGGCGTTAGACCGATTTTTTACATGTAAGGTTAAGTTAGGCAACTTTGTAGCTATCAATTTAGTAAGGTTGGCAACACTGTTGACAGATGCCATATGTTGGATTAACAGATGGCAGCTGACATAGATTAGGTTAGATCGATTTTTGGCATCTGTCAATAGGTTAGGTTAGCCAACTTCGTAGCTTTGGCCGCGCTTGCGCAGTTTAAAAAGTGCGCTCAACACACCCATTAACTACTTGCATAATTAATTATAATAAAATTTGCTTTCAAATAAGGTGTCACACTTTATAGAACGTTACAGTTTTTTATTCCGATAGAGGGCGGTACAATTAAAAGTATCACAATAAACAGTCATATTTCTAAATTCCCCATAAAATTACCTTTTTAATGATGTACTTACACATGGTAGTATCACACTTTATAATACGTAATAGTTTTTTATCCCATTAAGGAGGTCCTTTCGCCACACCTCTTGCCTCAAATGTAAAAAAAAGTTATTAGATTATGACTAAAATTAATTTTTTTCTAATAGTTGAAGTCCTTATTTATCTAATACTGAACTTTTAACTATACCTTACCTTGCATATTTTTGAGAATTTTTTTTTTTTTAATATGAGTATTTGTACAGTGCCTCACGAGAAAGTAAGTCCTCAACAACAATTCTCGAATTATACTATTATTTATTGATTAGATGGAGTAGAAAAAAACTAAAAATAAGGTTTTTGAAATATTTAGATTTTGTTTTATACAATAAAATATATATAGTAAACCGTGGAACTTATTGAGAAATTAATATTAAAAAATCACAAAACATTTTCAAGTAACCTAGTTGAAAACAATTTTTAATGTTTTAAATAAAAATGTCCTTATTTCTAATTGAAAATTTATTTTATTAGCTAATTTTAGGAAAGTGTCTCCTTTTTCCTTCTTCTTTTGTCTTTATCTTCTTACCGTTAATCGGCACAAATATTTTGAAGGTATTATGGTAGGTAAAAGGTATTTGATTGTTTTTTTTTAACTTTATTTCAACTCATTTAAACATTGTTCTTTTTTACAACAGATTTTTTTCCAGTAATAAAGCAAAGATATTAAATGTTCTTCGTTCTTCATAAAAATCATCCATTTTTATTAAAAATGTATTAAAAACGGTACAAAATTAACAAAGCCGACTTCAAAAATTTTTGATTTACTTATTATTTCTTTGATTAAAGATTCTAATTTTGTTACTGGGAATTTTTAATTAGTTGATTTAACGAAAAATTATAAGATCGACTTTTGTGATAGTAATATTAAGAAAAATCATGTTTTACAGTAAATTAAATTTTTTCTTGCCTTTGCGAGGTGCAAAAGTGTTCCACCCTAGTTAACCAAAACAAAAATTATTTTTTCTATTACATATTTTCATGTAATCAATTATTTCCATACATTTAAAACGATAAAAAACGATTTTGCGGTTTACAAACCAACAGTTGTACATTAAATCCTTCCATCCATTCATCGTGTCGCACACTGAAGAAAAACAACACACAGACACGCATTAAATCGTTCCCTAGCCGCAAGAGGGCGTACCAGCAATTACCAAGACCTCCACTAAGTGCTCCTTGGTCTTCGTTCTTCGTACAATGCATGAGTGAATCGTTATTATTACGTAAACGACGAACGTAACTTACGGGGTGGAACTAATCAAATCAAATAGAAATAATGTATGTTCATTAAAAGTGAGATTTTACAAAAGTTTATGTAACTGTTTTGCTGACAGGTGTATCTTATAACACCAAAAATGTTTATCCAATTTAGTAAAATTATATTAATAAATTAAAAAATTATAACCATTAAAAACTTTTGAATTTTCAACTTTAACACCCTGTATTTCGGAAACCAGTAATATTTTATCGTCTAATTTATTAAATCGTCTTATTTTTAATTAGAGAATCTTCAGTTCTGTGTCCCATTTCTAATGAGAATACGTACATTGCTCTAAAGCTTACATATTATGAATTTCTTGAACTATACCTATTCATTGTTGTTATCATTAACAACTTTTCACTTATAAATAATTTAAGCTTGCGTGGTATTCGGTAAGAAAATTTGGAAAAAAATTATTAATTCAACCTGACATTTTAAATTAATTTCACTGCTTGTCAAGTTGGCCAGGGTATTATTGTTTTTGACATTGATTTGTCATTTTTGTTTAACCGGTTCTGTCACAAAGCTTCAATATCCAATCTAATATCTGTTGGTACAATGTATTCGGCAACCACAGGAAAATCATCAATGACCAGTTGACTCCAAATATTAGACAGCACAATGCCTGCACTCTCAAAGTTTCGTTTTTCTAACTCCAAGTCAGTAGTTCGATTACTGGAATCGAGATGTAAACCAAAAGTGTTATGTTTTAATAGAACACCAGTAAGTTCGCGACTAAGAGGCGCCATTCGTCGTTCCACTCTGTGGAAAGCATTTCTTCCTGAAGCATTTGTGGCAATGTAAATAGCATCCAAGTCAAAATTTTTAAAATGTATAGCTGAAACTATAAATCGCTCGTATCGTGGATTTTTGTCGGGACCACCATCGCTAGTAAAAATTAATACGGGTTTTACAAAACCTTCTCGAGTTCTCATAAAGTTTTTGAAAGCAGATGTTTCAGAAAGTCTATGTATGTCTGCGGCATGAGTCTCTGCATTAGAGGAAGAATGCTTTTCACTACGAATAAGTTTATGTTTTTCCGCGACCACGAAATCATGATCCGGTAATTTTACATGACGTGCATTAATATTGGTGCTTGAGCATTTGCTGCTATAAATAACACCTAAAGGCACTGATAAAAAAAAAACTTGATCAGTGCCCAAAATTGAAGCTAAAGATTCAATGTTTCTTATCGTAGCAATACAGAATGTATCATCTTTATGTTTCAAATCTAGCGTAGAATCTGTTTTGCATAGTTTAACAAGAACAGTTACGACGTGTCTCTTTCCTTCCTCTGTATTGACTCGTCTGGGAAGAAGTCTGAAGTATAACCCTGATCGACTGATTCTATATCCCTGTTTACAAAGTTCGGCTTGTAAATCGTCCAATGTTTTGCAGCACCTTATAGTTTCAATGCGACGTTATCCATCAGCTGCGCCACCAAAAACTGCAATATCCTTTATGATTTCAAATATACCGGATTGGTTTTCTTCTACTCTACGCCGACCAACAGTATCTCGAAGTTTTAGAACTGATGCTAAGTCGGTATTATATTTACAAAGTTTTTTACAAATGTGACGTCACGAAATGTAAGACCCTTCCCACACCTTGTCACACAATGTCACATTTCTCCGACCCCCTCCCTCTTATTGTGTGACGTAATTTATGGGTGACCCCTAAGCAGTTACAAGAAATTTATTACGAAAAATATAAAATAAAATTTAATCCGTTTTCTGATGTGGAATTTGCGACCACCAGAGCTGCACGCGATGCTAAGCGCAAAACATTACAGAGAGAGCCATTAAAAAGAAAAGTGAGTGCTTCAGCCTTAACCAGTGACGAATACAAAAAATTATTGCAATGTGGGATGAAAATACTCCAGATGGATTGCAGCGTAAATTTTTTCACATAGTTTCACATGAGTTGGCATGGAGAGAAGGAGAAAGATATTCTATGTGTATCCAATACTTCAAAGAAGAAACTGATAATTTCGGAAAGCCAAAAGGTCGGATAGAATATAATCCAATATTCTCTAAAAATTTCGACAATCCACAAATGTATCCGGTTCGTTTGTTTAACAAGTTGATGGAAAAAAGGGGAAATCTTATTCAGACCGACAGATTATTCTTAGCACCAAACCCATACTGGAGTCAACCCAATTCAAAAGGATGGTACAAGAATAGCCCAGTTGGTAAGAACATTGTATCTTCATCGTTTAAATCAGCAGCATCTGACAAAGGAATTGACACTAAAAAAGTTAAAACAACCAATTATTCTGCAAGGAAGGAGTTGATGAACAACAGCTCATTAAAATTACTGGACACAGTAATAGTTAGTCAATCAAACCTTACTTACAATTGGACGTTGAACATCATCATCTGATGATTAAATCCATTAGGAGAATTTCATCATGTACTAGCAAGTTTAATCATGATCAGAGCACATTGCAAAATGAAATAGAAAGTACCCAGATTCAAACCACCAATTCAAGCCAGCCCACAAACATTTATAATAATTTATAAAACCTATAATATTTAAATGTATTTCGTTATTATTTTGCTTATTAGTGGATATCATTAGAGATTTGTCAATGAAGATATTAGTTCAACATGAAATTAATTAATTCACTATATTTCGTTAAATAAAAATTTCCACTTATCGTGGCGCCTCGAAAATATTTTCGGAATTTTTTTAGTTGTCATGGTAACTAGTCAAAATTAAAGGAATCTTATTGGTTGAAAAGTAGAGGCGTGAAATTTTCAATTTAAATATATTTATTTCATTTAATAAGAATATTGGGTCACCCTGTATGGAAGATGGGAACATTTCTGAAATGAAACGTTCCAATCGCGGCCATTGTGATTTGTCGACATTGACATTCTCTTCTAACAAAACCACTAGACGGAAAATGCTGCAGGAATAATTACGGTTTCAAAGATAGGCGGCATAGGTGTACGGAAAAAAGAATAAAAAGGGCCCCCCTGTTCACAAGACTAATAATATTAAAAAAATTACAATAAGATATAGATGTTAATAGAATTTGTGATTTTGTTTATAATTATGCAGTGTGTCCCAGATTCGCTTCTCTATACAAGGATCTCGGCTCCTATAGCAAAGGATAAATGAGATAAGTTTTGGAGGAAACTTAGTGCATTTGATAACCGGCACCAGATTTACGATCGGTCAGTTGGTTACGGAAATATCGGCGAAAAACCGAAAATGGCCGATTTCGTTCTTCGCCTATAAATTCGAAACGAATAATTTGACAGCTGTCAAAATGTTACATTATTCGGACACTTTTTTAAGACGAATAAGATAGCGTGTAAGACATGTCTCGATCGTCTTTTGTTATCCCGCAATCCGCCTCAAATTTAATTTTTCTTATGGTCGCCATGTTGGATTTTTCGATTTTCGGCTAGACCGAAAAATTTCCCTTCTTGGGATGTCTCACAAGTGCCTAAAATATTTGAGTATCATTGAAATATCACACTTCGTAAAGTTAGGTCTAAAAAGGTCTAGAAAAAAGAATTGGGGCTTTTTATTAATATTCCATATATGCTACACTTTGGTATATATTTTTCAAAAAAGAACCGTACAAATTGCTTGTAAGTTTTTTAAACATAATATCGAATTGGTCCGCTATATTATGGTCCAACTTTATTTGCGATAATGCTACTAGATTTACTACACCAATTCAATTAATTTATAAAATGTAATTAATATAATTTCTTACTAAATAATATACATACCCTGTTATAACATCCTTAATTTTTTTCAATCATTTTTTTTGTAACTTATTTTGCTCTAAATAACTAAAATAAAAGTGTCAATTATTGATCCATGACAGAATAGATGATGATTCACTACAATCTGAAAAATATTAGCGATTTTATGAATATATAAAATATTCATAGACCTAAATGCAACAATTAAGTTTTTAGAATAAAACTAAGATATAAAAACGAATATTACAAATATTAAAGTCTTGGAAATCCCCAACCTCAGGTAAATGCCTATCCAATTTTTTTTTATACCTACATGTATAACAAAGCAAATGGTTTGAGATGAGCAACATTAAAATATAATTTAAATATAAATTTCTTTGTAACTTCTCAGATAAATATCTAAAAATTACCCCTACGAAATATTGAAAACTATTTTTGAACACCTAAAAATAAAACAAATTTAATGAAAAATTTAAAAAGTATCCTAGATAGGAATTTGAACGCCCTTATTTGTATATCAAAGTTATTTATTGATATGGAGACCTCCTTGTATGAGATAAAGAATTTCCAATCGCAAATAGGTGGTAAGTTCAGTTATCTAAAAATTTGGATGTTTATTTAGTAACAAGATATTACGGCTATAAAGAAAACTTCCTGCTGATTTCTTTTGTGATCACCACAATTCCTCGTACTCGTTCTATGCGTTTCCGCTTCTCTCAATATAATATAATTGAATTGAAAGTACATGAATTTTATTCTAACTGAATTTGAGCAGCTTCTAATGGATTCGATTGACCAGGGGCAGGTGAAGGTAATGGCAAACCCAAGTCGCTCATGTTGAAACTAATGTTGATTGCGTCTGATAACAAATCGGTTTCTGATTCTACCAATGTGTCAACTATTGCTTCGTCTTCTTGTAAGGTTTGCCAGTCTTGATCTTTGACACCGTCATTATCATCATCATCATCATTGAAATCAGCATCATATTCGCCTTCTTCCTCGGATTCTCGGTTTGATATAAGTCAGAGATCTGCTCATCAGTTAATTTTGAAAAATTTAATAGTTTTTTTGGGACATCAGTGGAAGGAACAACTTTATTTATTGGCTTTTCTTCTTTTGAAGGCATTTCTGTACAAAAAAAACTGACATACAGGGTATTCCATCTCTCCATATTTCTTATCACATAGTAATTGGAAAAATTTCCCGAAACACGCCGGATGATTTTCTTTGGGGGACATCTTTTGACGTATATTTGAGGCTTGAACGAGCAACCCCGATGTTGCTGCCGATAGAATTTTGACAACCAAATTGTTTCTGACGTAATCATTTGCTTTACAGATATTTCTATATCATTATATACTTTTTTTTTAAATTAATAACAGATATATTTTGTCTCCTTGAAATTAAATCTATGACGATCAATATTATTTCCCAAATAACTGCAACGCCACTGGTTTCGGCATGATGGTGAAAGTTAAATCGTTACCTTGATCCTCCTCACATTGTATCTTCAATTTGGAATGTTGGAATCTTAATAACAAATCAAATAAAATTTACTTCTCACAGTAACATATACGAGAAAAAAAACTATGCTGAGAAGGGGGTGTTTCTTACCATTACGTTACACATAATAACATTTTTTTTTACTTTTAGTTTCTCATGGCATGAAAAATAGAAATAATTGTAAATTAATGAAAAAAATTGCCAACAGTTAATTGTTGCAATTCGCTTTCAATGTGAAAAAATAATGTATGAAAAAAAATGGATTCGATCATTGTGCATGAGAACACAACTTGTATGCAATAATAATCGGAAAAAAATTATTCCTAACTAGAAATTATGGAAGATGATGACTGGTTTGGTGGTAGTACCACGACTAGTAAGTACTGGGAGTGGGTATTACTTATTTTTCTCTTTCTGATGTGTAATTGCAAGGTATGTAGCTAGATTGGAATGATCGTTTCTATTCATAGGAAATTGTTAAAAAAGAAACATAAATTTATTTGTGGCGGTAATTTTTTTTAATTAAATTAGCTATTTTTGAGAAGTAGTTATCCAGTTATATACAGGGTGGACTGTAACTAATGAGATATAGAATGACGATTACTACCAAATAAATATGCCTTAATAAAATGTTGAAAATTAATAATATATGTAGAGAAATGTTACAGTGCTTCGCAAGATAAACATTATTTTATGAAAATATTAAAAATCAATATTTATCGAGATTCCAAATACAACTTTTGTACCAACGATTCAGTACGTTAGAATTAATCATATAAATAAAAAATCTTTAAGTAGCAAGACCTCTAAATATACAAAATATAAATAAATATTGTAAATAAATCAATTAGGTCCATTTGATGTCCCGTCTGTAAAGTCTGGGCCTAATCGTATTATTGTCAACAATATTGACGAATACAAAGCAATGTAACTGTGAATTTATATTACTAGTTTTTTTTTAATAAGCAAGAACTTGTTTTGATTTATTCTAGGAACTCAAAATTTCCAAGTCAGCGTTGACGGTTCCACGAATGTAAGATATACTTGAGAAAGAATCACATAATATTCTTTTAAGTAACAATATGTATTATAATTAAAGAGCTGTAGGTATAACTTTTTTTAAATTATGTTTCTATGATAGTCTTAAAAGATGAATAATGAAGGCACATAATTTACAGTTCTGTACTTTTTATATTTTTTAGACAGTGTTGCCGAACTTTCATTAAGTTTACAAAATCTGAGAATTCTCTAAAATTGTCAAGATTCTCTCTTTGTCAAACCATTTGGAAATTTCTTTTTCAGTATGATACTATGATCAAAACTTTTTTCCATATTTCAGAAG
Source organism: Psylliodes chrysocephalus (assembly GCA_927349885.1). Classification (NCBI taxonomy): domain Eukaryota; kingdom Metazoa; phylum Arthropoda; class Insecta; order Coleoptera; family Chrysomelidae; genus Psylliodes; species Psylliodes chrysocephalus. The sequence continues at coordinate 10,726,539 of OV651821.1, forward strand.
TAATTGTTTGAAAGGCTTCAGACCACATATTTAAATAGTCTCTTTCAGTGGTTTCATCTCTGCCAATGTGTCTGTTGAAATATTGTTTTGATGTTCCCCATATCACAGTTCAATGGGATTAAAAATATTATGGTAAATGTAGCACTTTGTGTCCGTATTGCTCGGCTAAATGGTCGATCATATATATAGATGGTGGTTTATTACTAAAAAATAAAATCATTATAACTTTCAAACCTACAAAGTAAAGCTTGATAATCAAAGTATTACATTCTTTACTTACCTTCTAACAATGTTAAGAAGTTCAACTTTTAGCATGTTGTCTGTAAACGCAAGACTTTGATTTGTCAACCATTCTTTAATTTGCTGTTTGTTCCAAGTAGTATTTGGTGTTTTATGCAGTAAAACGCTATGGCAATTACGCTTGGTTCTGGAAGATATTTAGTAGCTGGTTCTCAAACCACTTTAAAAAATTATCTTGATTCATTTCACCATGGTAATCACTTAATTTAGTTTTTGAGAAAAATATTGCTTCTGCACCTTCAATAAAACCATTTTTATTTCCAGCATGGAGTATGATATATCTACGAAGAATAATACTGATATTGGCGAATGGACTCAGTTCCCGCAGTCAAAAAATTCAAATAAAAAAAAAATACCGATAAAGTAGTGTCTAAAGAAATAACCAGGCATAATTTTTCATATTATAGTATATTATGCAACGATCATGTATTAATAGCCATTACATGAGAGTTGCATACACTATTTTTTCTACGACCAAGAAACTATTTCAATTCAACATTACTTTATTTTTTAATTTTTTTTTTATACAAACAATAAAAAATTATTTATGAAGTGATTTTTTTTTTAATTATGAACAGACATATTTAAGAACATAACATGTGCAATAGATATAGAGGTAAATATTAACGAAAATAAATTAGCTGGAGATGAACAGGAACCAAAGAAAAATAAGTTTACCTTTCACCATCAACCTTAGTGGTTTTGACATTCCTTTTATCATTATTTTGCCACCAACGGGTTATGGTACCATTTTGAAATATCCATGTTTCATCATTAAAAACAAATGTATATAAAGCTGCTTCTTTTTCTTTAATGTAGTTCCTTAAAAACCTAACCCGTTTTACTGCAATATCACTAAGCTCCATAAGACCCCGTCTTGGTTTATCTTCTTTCCATTTAAATCCAATTTCCTTTAATAAATTCGATAATGACCTCCGACAGCCATCAAGTAAGTGTCTCAGGAAGTAAAGAATTGAAAGTTACATACTGTCCTGAAAACAAAAAATACCATTATTTTTGCTTTTACAGTTCACAGAGAATTCAAAGTTAGGTACACAATCAATGTATTAAGAGTACTTACTTTTTTCATACATATTGTAAATTATTCCACACGTATTTAATATCTCGTTATAAGAAACTCTTTTTTTATATGATCGTTTCTTTGTGGGCGATTCTAATACAGCATGTTCTTTCACAATTTGTGAAATATTGAAGCTGTAGACAGACTTAGTTTAAGTGCAGCTGCTACACGCTAAAATAAAAAAATTTCATATTATTGTATCTCTACTCCTAAAACTTTTGACTAACCTCTCGAACAACTGTAATAGGTAAGAAAGGGCCATAATGGTCTCGTTCTCGTTCAATAAATTGAATTAAAGAAGCTACCAGTTCTTTGCAACGACTATTTAGTTGCTTTGGCATTTTTACCCAATTATTGCACTACTTTAAAATAACAGTTTTGTTTAATAACTCGAAATATTAGCAAGAAAGAATTAATAAAGCAAAAATGACAAAAACAAATTGAAAATTAAAAGTACTGATCGGATGACAACGGCAACTATGCGACTTGATAGTCAGTGCCTACCAACCTACTAAAAGAAAAAATTAATTATTTTATATCCAAACGTTGAATATTTATATGTATTTGTCGTGGAAGATTTAATTCTGCTTTCTAACATTTTCTATCATCTCTTGTTCATATTAAATTAAATTCTGTAGGTATTAAACTTAATTTTTAAAAGTTGGGCACAATGCTTGGCAAATATGTCTTATTTTGATCGCAAATCCAGCGTTCAGTTGAACGAAATGGTGCGCGGTATTATTTTTATTTTTATTAAGCACAGATATATTGGAAAAAAGGAACAGTTTATTACTTTATTCTCTACTGAGAGAAGAAGACGTTCAAAAGGATTTTTTCTACGACCACTATTCAAAACACATCCTAAATTACCATTCGAAAAAATGGGAATTTCTCACAATAATATGAAAAAATTACAGACGTATGCAGCTTTCATTCACAATTTTGACTTTTAAACGTACAATTTATTAACCTTTTTGCTAAAATTCAAGAATCTATAGTAACCAATAGTTTTTCGAATTCAATCTGTAATAAATCCTTATCAACATGTTTTTTTTTTTAATAAGATCAATTGTTACTAATTTCATACCATTTATTCAAGAAACCCTGGAAAGTAAGGAAAGAGGTTACCCAACTTGTGCTGTGTACACCGATTTTTCGAAAGCTTTTGACAAAATTCGCCACTTAACCCTTATAACTAAAATAAGAAACTTCGATGTACATGGGAACTTATTTAATTTTCTTGTTTTATATTTGATTAATAGATGTCAGTATGTTGCTATGAATGTGTCAAAGTCTGAAACTTTTCCAGTAATTTTTAGTCTTCCGCAAGGGTCTCAGTTGGGAGCCCTACGTTTTGATATATGTTTAAATGACATCAGTATATATTTTAAAAATACTTATATTGTACTTTATGCAGATGTAGTAAGATATACTAATTATGAAGATTTTTAAATGGATCTTGACTATTTTATGTTTATATTAAAATCCTGAAATATACATAATTGCTCTAATTTTTACCTTCATTTACTATTTTAAATAAATTAATTTAAAAATTATGTACAAATTCCTTTGTTAAGTTTGTTACACACAATATGGGTAAATATGTAATGTTATGTTGTTAAAATATTATTATTGTACATTATGAAATCTCTAAAAAGTGTGGTCGTAGAAAAAACATAGTATGAGACATGTTTGCAAAGCACTTTTCCCATTCGCTTGAATTACAGCACTTGACTAAAGACACGCGTTACAAACTCCTGCGCTCGTGCGAATAGTATCGTTTTGCGCACTATTTCACTATGTCTGTTTATGACTGCTGTCAAACCACTAGTTATTAATAACACAGCTAAATTCTCATGTGCAAGTAAAATGTCAAAAAAATGCAGGTAGTTGTTATAGCAACAGTTCAAAAAAAAGCTGTTGAATGGTTAAAAATGACAGGTATAATATTGTCAAATATAATTTATAAAATATTTTATCTTCAAATTCTGATTTGGCATATTTTTGGTAATTTGGATAAAATATGAAGTTTTCAAAATCAAAATATGAGAAAACGCTTTCTTTTAAAATTCAGATATGTTGTAGAATTCAACCTCGTGATCAAAACTCCCTATAACAAACCGTTGATATTGAATTCAAATCCGTTTTAATTCTCTAGTATTTTGTCCAATTGTCCAATGCCAGATTTTTACTGAGGCCCTTCTTAGAGAAAAAATTTTCATTCTGAGTCCGAAAATGCAAAAAAAAATGTCGTCTGGTTGTCTGTGTGTGTATGCCGGCATAACTCTAGAACGAAAGTTCTGATTAACTTGCGGTTTTGATTTTCTTGAATAATTACTTCTAACTTAGAACCCTATTGCTTTTCAGAATTTTCGCTTCATCCTAACACTTTAGTATCAATTTTCTTAGAATCCGCCTATGCATTTCTTATGTGACAATTTTAGGAATTCCAATTATTTGTAACGTCTGACATTCCTAACGTTCCTAGTATTCCATAAATTGCTAATATTCTCCAACGACCTGTCAAACAACAGCTGTTGATAGTAAAGGTGAGATTTCTAAGGCGGGTTGCGACCTTCATACTTGCAACCATAGCCATTTTGGAGGCTATTTTTATTCAGAATTAGTCGCCAAGCCTGCCAATTTATGAAAAATATATAAGCAGTTTCTTAAAAATGACTTTTTTATGGTGGTGCTAACTTAAGCATACTCTAGCCACAAAAACACCTTCATCAAATTTACTGGCTTTTTGTCGCAACCCCATAGAATAATTACGGCCATTTTATTTGGCAAAAATCAGAATAATGCTTGGCTGTGACTGTCAAGTATCAAGATATCAACTGTGATGTGTGAATTGCTCTTAAATATCAAATTATTTAAAAATGTATGCTTCTTTTTATATTTATTGCAAATAATTTGTAGTGTATTTCAATTCAGGCTTTCCATAAATAAAGGTACAGCAAGACAGATAATATAATTTTCTTATTAAAAGCACTTTTTTATTATACAGGGTAGCTGTTAAAGATGGAACCAAACCTATAGTGCTTAAACGGTTCAAGATACAAAACCCAAAATTTCAGAATTTCAACTAAATATATTTGCGCATATTTTAGCCCAAAAATTATTTTTTTTATAATTACAAAATTTTAAGCATGCGCCGCCATCTTGATTTTTTAAATAGCAACATAGGTCATGTGATATATCATTTGAAAGGGTTTAACACCCTGATTACAAAAATGTATCACACATGGGGTCTAAACAGAAATTGGCTACCTCTTCGTACGTGCATTTTCTTTCTCCATACTCAACCATCATGAGTATTTCAATTCTTTCATTTTTGGTCAATTGATTCATTATTACTAATTACTTTGAAATGATTCAATTTAACAAATTATTTTACTATTCGACACCTGTCTCTTGCATTTTAATCAACAATAAATGTTATTATTATAATATTTGACGTTTTGTGTCAAATGCACAGCCTCCTACGCTCCATATTAATAATATCCTTTCTGTTGTGTTTACACCGCATGTGTGATACATTTTTGTAATCAGGGTGTTCAACCCTTTCAAATGATATATCACATGACCTATGTTGCTATTTAAAAAAATCAAGATGGCGGCCATGCTTAAAATTTTGTAATCATAAAAAAAAAATTTTTGAGCTAAAATATGCGTAAATATATTTAGTTAAAATTCTGAAATTTTGGGTTTTGTGTGTTGAACCGTTTAAGCACTCTAGGTTTGGTTCCATCTTTAACAGCTACCATGTATAAGAGAGGTAGGATATAATGCTGGTTTTTTGTAGATAATTTAAATTATACGATTTTGGATTACATTAAGGGATTAAAGTGCAATATCATATAGTCCATATTATACCATATCGCAAAATAGATTCAACCAGCGAATTGTAAATAATATTTAGTAAACTCCTAGTCATAAATTTCCTCAATTCATAAAATTTAAAAATGAACCTTCTTACCTTGGGATTTTAATGACGTAATGTGATCAACCCATTTCAAATTTTGATCAATTGTCATAACCGAGGTATTTTGTTGTTTTTCATTTTAATTATAAAGTTGTCATTTAACTGTATGTTGAATTGCTCTCTATAGATCTACACACAAATAGTTTTGTGGCTATAAGTTGCTATAACCTATCGTCGCAAAAATATTAATAATTTAAACATAGTAAGTAGTATTAATATAATATCAAGTAATTTTTTAAAATAAAGTAGGTACATGATCTCAAAACAAAAATAATATAATTTATAATAAATGCGGGTAAAATTACAATAAATTAAGGGAAATACTTAGAAAGGGCAGGTTTAAAGAGTGTTATCACAAGAAAGTATATCCGTTCTGTTTATTTATCAAGTTTTGTTTGAGGTTACTTTTGAATACATTTATTGTTTCTTTTTTAATTTCTGTAGGCAATCTATTAAATTTTCTAAACCTTTAATAAAAATTGTATTTTGGGAACTTTTAATAATGGCTTGCCGTACATGAAAGTCAGATTGGCTTCTTGTATGTCATTTTTATTTTATAAATAAATATCAGTCATGAACTGAACATAATTCTGAACTGAAAGCCAATTTATTTCTTTTAACATAGTTGCAATATTCATCCTTCTGTCATTTTTAATAGAATATAAATAGGTGAAATTATTATTGGATAAATTGCTCGAACAAGTTTTTAAACCCTAATCAAAAGGCGATATAGAATGGTTTTAAAAATCAAGGATTGTGAAAATCATCACAAAGTTTAATCTAAGTAATGCCAATGCTTTACAAACCAAAAATTCAACGTCCTAATACTACTATCGGCTTTCGGTCTTTCGTTCCAAGTTAAATCATTTCTCGTTTTTGTTACGCTGCGAGTTTACCCTTGTGGGCCTCAGTCTCGATAAGGTGGGAACCACCATTTTAGCGTCTCTCGAATTGCACTTATCAATGTTCAATAATATTCCCTTGAATATGTGATATTTATTTTTACAAAACTGTCTTTTACTTGTGTTAAATAAAAATTTGTAGTTCACACAAATTGTCACTGGTTTTTTTCATGTTCTCTACGAAGCCATCCCATTTCATGTTCTGTGGGAAAACTTATCAAGGTCCTTGTAGTTTCAAACTATTTTCGTTACTTTTTCAAAACTAGTTACGTTACAGTTTGCTTGAATACAAAATAATATGTTCAGTGCCAATATACAGGGTGCTCCCTATTTAAAATTTAATATAATAACATTTGTTTCATTTTTCAGCTCATATTTTTGAATAATGCAGTTTTGATTAATAATCAATCTGGCTTTCGCAGAGGATTTTCTTGACTTAAATAATACTGGGTTTTGTAATATTTTACTCGTATTCATATTAAAATATTAAACAATAAATCTTGCCTCTCAGAAAGTATAACGGATTTTTTTTTATAATGATACCCGTTTGGCAACACAGTAAGTAGGTACTACTTTCGCTAATCGAGGTTGCTATATCACATCTTATCTCCTACTACCAGTTTTTGCCATAATAACTGATCATCAGTTCTATCCGGTAAAACTTGCTGGCCGCCATTTCTGAGACCGCTTCACTTCGATTTCTTCTGAAAACACTTTTTATTTTCTTTTTTTTTTGTTCCTCTTTAGAGTTAACATTCGTTTCACTCTTGCTTGCTTTACATTTAAACGGAATCGAGTTTTAATATAAAGTCTTTTAGATGTGGTTGCCTTGGTATTTTTCTACGTTACTATGAGAAATATTTTTGGTAAGCGGTAATTGGTTGTCTGCAGGAAATTAAATACTTACGGATGTAATTAAATTATTTTGATGTAATTGAAGTGGAAATTAAACCAAATACATTTATTTTTAATTAACAATTAATGTTTGTTTTCTTCTTTGTCATTTTTATTTTTAAGCGACTTCAAAAGAGGAGGAGGTTCTCAATTCGTTGTAATATTTTTTTATGTATGTTCGGCGATAATTCTTTAACACGGTGTACGATTTCAATGATTCTTTTCTTGTTAGAAAAGGGATACTTCAGAGGTGGTCCCATATTATAGTCTATTTTTATGTATGAGAGAGTATTAAAATAAAGCGTTCGTAATCCATAGGCGTAACACTTCTTTTAGTAGACAGTTAAAATATTTTTTGAAGTTATTCCTCGAGTATACACTTATATTTTCACCTAATTAACCTGCTTATAACTTCTAAACAGGTAAAAAAGTGCAATTTTTTCTAAAATGTTTTATTTTTCCACAAGGTATGTTAAGAACATTGTGTCAAACGGGTTATATAGGTATAATGGTTTAAACTTTGACTTTTAAACAACGTTACGTTCATAAATAATAATTTTAATATAAAAACTACTTCTTACCTACAAATCCAAATCAGAAGATGAACTGTCGCAACCAATATTTACAATGAGTGGCTCGATCATTTCATCAGTAATATTGTCCAACTTCCACATTTTCTCTTCTTCTTTAATCGTATGATTTACTGCCTTTCCCCAGTTTTCAGGCTTCACATTATTTACAGCCTCCAAAAACAACTGTTTAACATCACTCATTTTAAAAGAATTATTTTTTCTTGAAACTTCTCCCTTTATCTGTGCCCATATCAGTTCAATCGGGTTTACTTCGCAATGATATGGTGGTGATCTAACCACCGTCATCCCACGATTTTTTGCAATTTCATCAATTTCATATTTTTTGAATTTCTCTTTATGAAGGGAACACAAATGATACAGTTCTTTTCTCACAGAACCGGGATGGAACTTAATATTCTTTGAATTTAGCCAATTCTGTAAATATTTTTTCAACCACTTGGTTGTGGGCATTTTTCTATAAGTCTCGAGTGACAACTTGCATTATCCATTACTATTATATAGTTCTGAGGAAGATCTATAATTTGTTCGAACCACTCTTTAAAGACATCAGCATTCATGTCCTCATGGTAGTTACCGGTACGAGTAGATTCAAAAGTCAATAAACCATCTTTAACAAAACCGTTTGAACTACCGATGTGTACTATTATTAGTCTGCGCCCCTTTCCTGATGGTGGATTTAAACCAGTAGATAAATTATTTAAAAAAGCCTGTCTTCGACTTGTAACAGTTTCATCTTGCCAAAATTTATTTGGTTTATGTCCCTCGTTGATCGATGTTTCATCTAAATAAAATATATTTCTTCTTTGGTTTCTCATTTCTTTTATATTCCTTAGGTAATTTCTTCTCCATACTACAATATCACTTCTTTCTATTAAAATAGACTTTCTGGAATGCTGTTCCATAGAAAACCTATTTCTTTTAAAAGTTTCCATAGTGTGCTTCGACTCATTTCAGGGTAATCCTTATCATCTCGAACCGTGGAAAGAACTTTGTCTACTGTCGGAAATTCTTTTCTAAAGAAGAACCATGCACTTTCCTTCGAAGTCTTTCTTTCAAAAGATTTTCTAATTAAAATTTTAGTTTTCCTGGAGCTTTACGTGCTTTTTGAAACTCGCCACATTTCTCTACTTTAACAACTTTGTAAATCGTAGATTTCCCAACACCAAGCGTACTACTAACTAATTCCACTGTGTCATCAACACTTTTACATAAATGTTAGTCTGTAAATGATTTAAAACAATTAAATATTAATGTTTTTTCATTAACTGTTAAAGGACCGATTTTTTGTCGTTTACGCGGCCCTTCCAAATTTTCCATGATCACACTAGAATTCACACTGCACCTTGCAAGTTGCAACTAAACGACATTCAGTAAACTGTCAAGAATACACAACTTGGACCTCCTTACTAAATGGAAAACCTATAATCGCATTTTCGGTGAAATTTGTTGGGAAGGTATTTATCTACTTATAATTCGATTACTGTAAGAAATTCTTGGAATTAAAATAAAACAAAATTGGCAAATAGGTACTTATTGAAAATAATCTTAAGATACGGCTATATAATCTTTAATACACAGGGCTTTTGGCCTGTCCAAACCTTTTTCTATTGTTCTGTACAGCTTATGTTTATAAAGGACCAATAAAAGACCCAAAACTTGTAATAGCTCAGGTACATTTATTACAATTTTAGGAAATATTTAGATTATTCTGTAAAAATATTTAAAATGGCCGTACTAAGTTTTGCATTAGAAATGCTGTTTTATTACTCTCTCATATATAAAAATAGACTATAATAGGGTCAAAATCTAATCCTCAAACTCTTCATTTTTAATGTATGTTTAGCGGTAATTCTTTACCACCTTGTTCGATTTCTATGATTCTTTTTTTGTTAGTAAGGTGGTACCACAGGGGTATTCCCATATACATTTGGTTAAGATGTGGTGACAGCATCTGCACGATTTTGAAGTCGGTTTTTAAAATTACTTTTAATACTTGTTTTTATTATTTTTATTATGTTTATTTAAAAATGAAGTATAGCAAACATTTTATGACCTAGCAGATAAACCCCAATATAACATCATAAATCAGTGACTGAGAATTTCCAAAATAAAATGTTGAGCATTATTTTTTCCAAAATAAAATCTTTGGTTTTCATCCTAAAATTTTTAATATTACTAATTTATTTAAATTTTCTAATCATTTTAATCAAAAATAAGGTAAGTATGTAATCTTTTTTTTTATTTAAGAAGAAACGCGCATCAACCGCGCAGGGTTATTAGAGCATACGTTGTTTACAAAAAATTAAGTAGTACAACTTAGTATCTTTTAAGAAAGAAACCTTTCAGAATATCATATTTCCAGTCAGTAGTTAGTTTGTTTTTTTGACGAACTTTTGTATATTTCGGGCAGACAAATACAAAATGCTTTACAAAAATAATCACATACCAGAGGATCACTTCTAGTGATTAGATGTTGGTGAGTACACCTAGTGTGACCAATCCTAAGACAAGTTATCACGATTTGATCATTTCTAGATTTTAGACTGTTAGACCAAGGTTTTACAGTTGATATTATTTGGGATAACTTGTCTTGGGACTGGCCCCATTCGGCTTGACATTTGTTGAACACTTTTGTTTTTAGATAGCACTTGTAGTCAGATGGAACCACTTCATGAACGCGCACTGATAGGTTACTTCTCACAGCTTACCTTGTGAAGGGACCCAGATGAAGATTACGTCCTTGCCAATGCTTTGAATCAGTTGTAGTTTGATGAATAGTGATATAGGACAGTTCGAAACAGCTGCCAGAACAAACGAGTTGTCTGAACGAGAGAAGGCAATAAATTTGACCATCGCTCTTCGAGGAGACGCTTTGGATGTCCTTCAGACTATACCCGTGGAAAAGACAGATGATTTTGAACAACTGAAAAAGAGACTCAACATGCGATATGGCCACGAACACTTGGATCAGGTATACAGATTGCAGTTGAAGAATCGCAAACAGAAACGTGACGAGAGCCTTGGTGCGATTTGCCTTCCCATCAGCTCCGGAATACATGATTGAATGTTTGGCTGTTCAAGCATTCGTAGATGGACTTCGTGACCATGAAATGAAAAGAACACTTCGTTTAGCCCGTCACAAAACATTGGTCGATGTCTTGTCCGCTGCTCTTGAATATGAAGCGGTTACGCTGGCTTCAGTGAAGGAAGGACTGTACAAGAAGAAGAACAGGGAAGTAAATTGGACCAATTGTTTCACATGATAAAAAACCTTATTGAGAAGCAACCGAAGACTATTAGGTGCTGGAATTGCGGTGAAATGGGAAATGTAAGCAGTTCGCGCGAACGTCCAAAGAACACTACGAATCGAAAAACCTTGCCGGTGGCTGTACAGGAAGGAACGGTGTTACCTGAAAGTAGTGAAACTATTCGAGTAAGGCGGTTGCAAGGAACTGTAGAGAAGGCAACGCTTGCCATGGCGGAACCTTCGAAGCGCAATAAAGATGTTGGTCAAGGAACTCTGATTGGAAAGGGGTTGGCCACATCTGTTAAAGAAGTTACAGTACGAAGAACGTCGGTAGTCAGCGATGAATGGGCCCCTGTCAAACTTAGGGACGAACAAGAGAATGATCCCGTCTTAAAGAAGATAAGAAAATGGAAAGAGGAAAATCGTCGACCTACTTGGCAAGAAGTATCGAAACTCTCTCCAGTAGTTAAATCATATTGGGCTCAGTGGGACTCCTTTATCCTGGAAGAGTGCTTATTAAAGCGAGTACTTGAAAATGATGATGGTTCCGAGAACAGAAGACAGTTGGTTTTTCCAAGAAGTAGAGTAGCTGAAGTACTCCGTCAGTTACACGACAGTCCATCAGGAGGACATCTCGGTATTAGGAAACCCCTTCAGAGAGTTTGGGAAAGGTTTCACTGGATGAACAGTTCCGATGATGTAAAGTACTGGTGTAAGAAATGTACTACCTGTGCTATGAGTAGTGGACCTCAATGAAAAAGGAAGGCTCCCATGAAGCAATATAACGTTGGTAGCCCATTTGAGAGGATCGCCTTAGGTATTGCTGGATCACTCCCCGCGACCGAGGATGGTAATAAATACCTTTTCGTGGTTATGGACTATTTTACGAAGTCTACGCCATTCCAAACCAAGAGGCCGCAACTGTTGCAGATGTATTGACAAAAGAGTTTATCTGTCGATTTGGAGTGCCCTTGGAGATCCACAGCGACCAAGGCAGAAATTTTGAAAGTCAACTTTTCCGTGGAATCTGTGACAGACTAGGCATGAAGAAAACCAGAATCACAGCATTGCACCCACAATCCGATGGAATGGTAGATCGAATGAATAAGACCATTGGCAAATATCTGTCAAAAGTGATCTCAAATCATCAGAGAGATTGGGATCAGTATCTTTCGCTCTTTGCAATGGCTTATAGATCCGCTGTCAATGCATCAACAGGCCAAACACCAGCAAAGGTCTTGTTTGGGCGTGAGATGAGACTACCGTGCGACCTCCAGTTAGGATGCCGTCCTGGAGAAGATATAGCTGGTGAAGATTATGTGATCCAGTTACGAAGAAGAATGGACGATATGCATGAATTAGTTCGCTCCCATCTTCAAATCGCTAGCGACAGAATGAAGAAGCGATACGATACCCAAGCAACAGAAGAATGTTTCAAAGAAGGTGACAAAAGGGTTATTCTCCTTCTCCTTCAGAGGTCTTGGGAAGGTCCGTACCTAATCAAGAATAAAATAAATGATGTAATTTACCATACAAGTAAGATCCCAAACGGTAGTGCATCAAAACAGGCTGGCGCCATTTGAGGGTGACCATGAAGAAGAAGTAAACCAACTTCAAGAAACACCAGAACTTGTCTTTGAAGAATTTATGGGTGCATATGGAGGTACTGGAAAAGCCAGATATGGTGTTACGACCGAGCAACAACAGGATCTGCTCTCGCTTCCGAAAGACTGCTCGCTGGTCCATAGTACTTCCGCCAGCATCAACGACACGCGAGGACTGGCATATGTGTTCCGTAAGAAGTTTGGTCGACTGGTAGAACTTCAATGTGAGTTACCAGCCCCTGGAAAAGCCTTGAAACTTCAAGACGGGTCGCGTTATCTTTTCTATTTAATAACGAAGAACACCTTCCTAGATCGATCCACCTATCAGGATGTATGGGAAGCATTACTTAGGTTAAGGGAGCACGTACGGGAGTCCAATGTACAGAAACTAGCTATGCCGAAGATAGAAGGAAATCAGCTGGATTGGAAGATCATTAGGAACATGGGGAAGTGATCTTTCAAGATACCGGAGTTCAAATACTGGTCTGCAGCCATTTACCCAGTGTCCAGGTTACAGCGAAGACAGTCCCTTGTTAGTTCCAAGCAACTGGAAATTGTAAAAGAGTGTTCATTTGCAGATACAACCATTCCATTTTAGTTTCGTAAGAGTTCCAGGAGGAATTATCTCTTAAGGAGGGGGCAATGTTAATGTGTTAGTGAAGCCTCTCCTCATGTCTTTTGGCAATGTTCTTAATTTCTTCTGGAGTTCTCGGTGCAGGTCTTTATTCCGAACATACCAAGGCACAACTATGTTTCTGTGAATTTGGTTTTGGAATATTTCTGGGCAATTATAATTGCTTTTACTGGTACACCCTTATAATTGTAGACCATATGTGTCCATACTGGTTTTAGAACTTGTTTGTAAATCAGGACTTTATTTTGAGTGGAAAGTGAAGAGTGCTTTCCTATCAACCAATATATATTTCTCTATTTAATCTTTAGCTATTCAGTTTTCATTTTTACATGCTCCTTCCATTTTAATTTAGCATCCAGATTTAGACCCAGATATTTTGCTGTTTTCTTATTTGGTATAATATTGTTAATTAGATTTAATGGTATATATTCTATTCTCCTCTTGGTTAAGTTAATGCGAGCGGATTTTTGGTATTTAAAAGCTTCTTTCAAATAAAGACCTAATGATCTAATTAATTTTTTTTCTTCTAATATCAAAATTGAACGATTTGCTTCTTCAGTAAAATTATTACGTATGGAGTTAGAAGGTTTATATGTTAAGCTAACGATATAGACGTTTGTCATAAAAACTGTGCTATCATGCATTTTGTTGTTTCCATCTGGAGTTATTTCTTTATACTGTCCCATTTTTCTTTCATGTTTTCTCTCTCATCACCACATCTTTATTTAAGCCACTAAATATTTTATTTCTCATTAATTTCTGTGATATGACCAAAAAAATTTAATTGTTTTTTCTCTATTACTGCTATTATTTGTTAAGTTGATTAGGGCGATAAAGGGATATTATGATTGATACGTCAGGTAATGTTGAAAATGTTTGTATATCAAGCCACCATATACAAACTAATGTAAATAATAAATATGTAGACAGTATTATAAAAATACATTAACAAAAATAATGTTCAAAAATAAATAACGATGAGACAAGTATAACCAAGTAATTCATATAAAAGCATTTAAATATTCAGTAATCGTATTTTTACACAAATATTGTTATTGTATAAAAACAACGATTTTGAACTCCAACTGTACACATGTATTTTATGTATTAAAGGAAAAAAAAAGTAAACAATATACAGTGATCGCACCAACAACAGCAAGTCCTTCCTAATTTTGTAAATGAGAGAATGAACTTGTAAGGGAAACATAAAATCTATGAGCTTGTCAAGGAAATATGAAGACCTAACCTAACATAGATGCTATTATTAATACTAACTGAATTTGTGAGATTGAATAAATATTAAGTCTAGGATTCGATATAAAAAGCCATTTGGATTTCCTAAAAGAGAGGAAAACTAAAACCATTGAGTATTCCGTAATATCTTTAATAATAAAAAATGCTTTCAAACAATCTGAATCTTACACAAGCCAAGTCGCAATCGTTGGCATATTGCCAATATATAAATCCGAATACAATAGCGCCGTGTTGTAATTATATTATTATTTTCATTGTAAATAACCCATAAAAAACTTAATTACTCAATTATGTATAAAGACCAGATCAAAGATAGCACATTTATTGAAAATAAAAGGTTTTATTCTTTATTGTGAGCCTTGAAACTACGATAAAGTTTGTTCGATTTAGACAAATGGGTTCAAATGTTTGTGTAGTGAATGTAAGTTTATCGCTTTTTGGATAAGATATTATTGGATACGTTCCACAATATCGAAGTTAACACGTTGGCTGCGGCTGGTATCTAATTTATACACAAAATTCTTTTGCTGAATGGAGTTATTTTTATGAAGATGCTGAGCTATATCTCGCTGTTATCACTCTTCCTAATCAGAGTTCATGCATCCCCTTCTTTCTTTGCTATACATAACGCACCTTGAAAACAAAAGTGACACCCTTCTTTTTCTTTATTCTCTTCCCTTGTTTCTTGTAATATTTAGCCTAATTATGATGGATTTTCAACTAATTTATTTCTTGAAGATACACTTGCACATAGAAATAAATAAAAATACTGAAAAACACGTTTTAAATCCGATATTATTCTTCTAACTAAAATGTTAACTGTGAACTTATTTTAAACAAAGACTAAATAAATCAAGAAACAGGCCTCTTCTGTGTTTTACAAATTAACGTATCATAATATACTTCTTTCGTCAAAATAAAACTGTTTCAATACACTTAACGCATGAGATGTTTGTTAAAATGACGCAGGACTTAACGTCAAAACACTATCGTGAGTAAACCATTATCTATAGTGGTAAAATGTATACAAAAAAGTACAGTAATTATATATTACACATAGCTTATTTAGTATAAAGAAAAAAATTTTAGCTCTGCTACAGTATACGACGTTTGCTGCTAAAGACATATTTTTTTAAATTATATAATAATAATAGTTTCTTCAAAAAAGTTTACAGATTTTAAATACTGAAGAGGCCATTTATATAAACACTAAATAATAGAGGACCCAGAACGGTGCCTTGTGGTACTCCATAATTAAGTGTTTTATATTCACTAAAGACATCATTCACTTTAACTATTTGTTTTCTGTTATTTAGGTAACTAGCTATCAAATCAAGTGATGTCCCTCGTATTCCTGCATCTCCCAAGGCATCTATCAACTGTTTATGACAAACAGTATCGAATGTCTCTGCGAGATCCAGGAAAACACAGGTTGTTGGTTTCCTATCATCAACGAGTTTGTAGATGGTCTTTGTTAATTCGGAAATTGCATCATTCGTAGATAAGCCTTCTTGAAAACCATATTGGCATTTAGGTATTAATTTATGTTTATTGAAAAAAGTTGTTAAACCTATTTTTAAAGCTTTCTCAAAAATTTTAAGTGAAGTTATTAAAGAGATTGGTATACAGGATGTTATTGAAATACACGTACATATTAAAACTGGGTATTGCGCAGATCCCTACTGAATGTAGAAAAATATTATTTTTTAAAAATACCCCTTATTAAGGGAGTTATTAATTTTTGAAAATTAATTCTAAAACAAACGTACTTCACTGATATGTTGAGGATGACCTATATAAATTAGGTTTATTTACCTATTTTAAACATCAACAGTAATTAATATGCAAGTTTTTGTCAGATGATAAGAAAACTAGTCTTGTAAGAAATAACCATGTTGCCAAGATTTTCGAATTAATTTCTATTTCCGAAGACTGGTTTTTACTACCCTCGTTATCAAAAAACTAGAATATTTGATAAATGATTGTTTTTAAACTATACATTTTTGAAACTATAGATTATTAAAATTTTAGTTGATTTACGAATCTGGCTAACACGAGCGCGTCATTTCCAAGTTGGTAAAAAGTGTTGTTACGATTACTTTTAAATATTTTTTACGATGCCACTATTTACGAATATTGAACTAACGGATATAGTGCTGGTTTATGGGGCAGCTGGAGAAATTTCTCGGCAAGCACAAATCCTGTATCGCGAACGGTTTCCAAATCGGAGAATTCCGGACTGTCGTACGTTTATTTCAACGTTTCAGCATCTAAGAGTCCATGGAAAATTTGAGAGTGTCAATGCAGATCGAGGGAGAACAAGAACACAAAGAACATTGGCGGCCGAAGAAGAAATATTGGAAGCTGTTGAAAACCGGCCTCAATTAAGTTGTAGAAGACTAGGTCTTGAAATTGGAGTGTCCTCATTTGTTGTGTGGCGGACACTTAAAGAACAAGGTTTACATCCTTATCACATCCAAAAAGTCCAGGCCTTATATCCAGGTGATGAAGAAAAGAGAGTGGAGTTTTGTGAATGGATGATTCAAAAATGTGTTGATATTCCTGATTTTCTAAAAATATTATTGTATACTGACGAGGCTTCATTCACTCGTGATGGCGTGTTCAATATGCACAATACGCATATTTGGAGTGATGAAAATCCTCACGCCATTAGGGAAACTGGGCATCAAAGAAAATTTTCAATAAATGTTTGGGCTGGCATAATAGATCAGTATTTAATCGGGCCTTATGTTCTCCCGAACAGATTAAATGGGCCAGGATATCTCCACTTTTTAGAAGATATTTTGCCAGTACTCCTAGAAGAGATACCATTACAATTAAGGCAACGCATGTGGTACCTACTAGATGGCGCTCCTCCTTACTTTGATTTAAACGTACGGCAGTTTTTGAACATTAGATTTCCTCAAAAGTGGATAGGCAGAAATGGACCTACTAAGTGGCCTCCGAGATCTCCGGACTTAAATCCATGCGATTTCTTTTTGTGGGGTCACATGAAACAACTGGTTTATAATGAACCTATTAATAGTGTTGAACAATTAACCAATAAAGTTAATGCGGTAGCAGAGGAACTACGACAAAATCCAAGACTAATTTCTAATGTTCAAAGTTCTTTGGAAAGACGATTGCAAGTGTGTGTAAATAATAATGGACGGCATTTTGAACAATTACTGTAATAAACTTTATTTTGAATTAATTGGTTTTGCTACGGCAACAGTGCAATTTCTATGGGTAAGTTCAATTTCGATTTATTTTACTTCTTTAAATATAGAAACTAGTAGGTCGGAAAAGGGGACTCTTCCCCAATATTTAAATTTTAGAATTTGAAGTTAAAATTGGTGCCAATCGTTTTTGGTCATTACATACTATTCCCCATTTTAATATGTACGTGTATTTCAATGACACCCTGTATAATTGGAAACATTATTCCTATGACCTTTTTTGTAAATTGGTAATATAATTCCCACTTTAAAATGATTTGGACATTCACCAGTATTAAAAATGTGATTTATTAGGTTAACTAATTGAGGGATAATTTAATTTTTACTATTTGGGGTGCTAGACCATCTATTCCTGGTGCACCAGTAACCTGAGAGAGATAAAACGATTGTAAAATGGATTTATTTTTCGGTAAAGGTGTTTGGGGTTTAATAATTTTAGTAGCATACTACATTAGTGAAATGTTGGACAAATCGATTTGCAATGCTTTTGCTGTCCCTAATAGATGATCCATTTTGAGCAAGCACTTCCTCTACGTTTAAAATATGTTCTTCTTTTTTCGACCTGTTTACAATGTTCCAAAGATTTTTAGAATAGTTACTATTTTTTTTATTTCATTCTCAAAATAATCTTTTTTTGGAGATTTTATTATTTTCTTTAACTGGTATCTGTAGCTAAATAATTCATTTCTTTTTTTTCAAGTTATTTTGGTTTTTCAAGTACTCTTTGTACAGAGTATTTTTTATATTTAGGACTTTACCAAAACTTTTTTAATCGATTTTTATCTTTTTTGTTCACATGTCTTTATTTTTAACAATGTAGTATTTTTATTTATACATAGTTCTAGGGATTCTGTCAAGATATCGCATTTTTCATTTACATTTTTCGAGTTATAAAATTCTTCCCAATCTTTATTTTTCTAAGTTCTTTAAAATTGATTTGTTTTTTAATAAAATCTCTATTTTTCAAATATAATAATTTTAATGGCATACTTAAAAATGTCGCTTTATGGTCAGTCACGGTTGTTTCAATGGTTGCAGCTACAGTACAAATTTTAATAGGTTCGGATTTACATTTTAAAAAAATATGCTCTAGACAACTGTGACCTGGTGTGCTTATTAATCATAGATTCAAAATTCAATTCATGTTAAGATATTCAAAAACTACATCACTTCTATTATCTTCAATATGATGATGTTTGTTTATTTTCAAACAACAGTTTATTTATTAATAATTTATTTAAACACTTATTTATTTTATAACACAATTATTCTAATTTATATATACTTCGAATGTCTTTAAACTGATCACTATTTATATTCACCACTGTCTATCTACTAATTACTATTTATCTTCACTGTTCATATAATACTACTGACTCTGATGGCTCATCCACCAATATTTATATACAAATTTCTAAAATTTGGTGGAGTCGAGAAGCTTCTCCACCAAACTAGAAATATTTCGAACAGTCCAGAAATATTATCTCGTCCTTTCTCGAACATCATCGAAATCACCTCCGCCATAGTCATCCCATAGGTTTGGTCTTAAGGGGTTTAATTATGTATAATAATCGGACAAGTTGAGCCTTAAAGGCCAAATAAGACAGAGAGGGACTTGTAGGGTTAGAGCATGACTGAATAATGAAATGGCTCACATAACATTGCCCCCTCCTTAAGAGATAGTTCCTCCTGGAACTCTTACGAAACTAAACTGGAATGGTTGTATTTGCAACTGAATCCTCTTTTACAATTTCCAGTTGCATGGAAGTAACAAGGGACGGTCTTCGCTGTAACCTGGGCACTGGGCGAATGGCTGCAGACCAGTATCTGAACTCCAGTATCTTGAAAGATGACTTCCACCATGTTCCTAATGATCCTCCAATCCAGTTGATTGCCTTCTATCTTTGGCATGGCTAGTTTCTGTACATTGGACTCCCGCACGTGCTCCCTTAGACTAAGTAATGCTTCCCATACATCCTGATAGGTGGATAGATCTTGGAAAGTGTTCTTCGTTATTAAATACAAAATATAACGCGACCCGTCTTGAAGTTTCAAGGATTTTCTAGGGGCTGGTAACTGACATTGAAGTTCTACCAGTCGACCAAACTTCTTACGGAACACATATGCCAGTCCTCGCGCGTCGTTGATGCTGGCGGAAGTACTATGGACCAGCGAGTAGTCTTTCGGAAGCGAGAGCAGATCTTGTTGTTGCTCGGACGTAACACCATATCTGGCTTTTCCAGTACCTCCATATGCACCCATAAATTCTTCAAAGACAAGGTCTGGTGTTTCTTGAAGTTGGTTTACTTCTTCTTCATGGTCACCCTCAAATGGCGCCAGCCTGCTTTGGTGCACTACCTTTGGTTTACCGTTTGGAATCTTATACGGTAAATTACATCATTTATTTTATTCTTGATGAGGTACGGACCTTCCCAAGACCTTTGAAGCTTCGGAGAATAACCCTTTTGCCTTTTTGGGTTATGGAGCCAGACTTTGTCGCCTTCTTTAAAACATCCTTCTGTTGCTTGGGTATCTGTCGCTGGCGATTTGAAGATGGGAGCGAACTAATTCATACTCATAGCACAGGTGGTACACCAGTCCTTTACATCATCGGAACTGTTCATCCAGTAAAACCTTTCCCGAACTCTCTGAAGGGTTTTCCTAACACCGAGATGTCCTCCTGATGGACTGTCGTGTAACTGACGGAGTACTTCAGCTACTCTACTTCGAGGAAGAGGATAACTGTCTTTCTTGGTTACATTGTTCAACTGACAGAACCTCGTAGTTCCATCCTTTTTCTGGACCAGGACTACCGGAGAGACCCAAGGACTGGTAGAAGGTTCTATCACCCTGTCTTCCTTCATTTCCTGAACAATTCTTTCAGCTTCCTCTCTCTTGGCCTTTGGTAATCCTCGAGCTGATTGACGAATCGGCCTGGCGTCACCAGTGTCAATTGTGTGTTTTACAACAGAAGTTCTCCCTGTTTTTCCTCCTTTTGGTACAAAAATGTCACGATATCGTCGAAGAAATTCCTTGATTTTCTTTTTCTCTAATGGATTCAGAGATTGACCAGCAACTGCAATAATTTGCTCAAATTTGTCGTTGGAATTATCAGAAGTTATTTTTTGACGAATTATGGAAGTTACTGGTACACAAGTTCCGATTCTGGTCTCTTTCTTGATGGTAATCGGGTGATCATTAACGTTTATAAGACGGACTGGAATTTCTTTAGCAGTCGTGACCAACCCCTTTCCGATCAGAATGCCTCGTCCAACCTCTTCATCGTGGTTCCAAGGTTCCATCATGACAGGTGTTCCTTCTTCCATAGTTTCTTGAAGCCGTGCTACTATAATGGTTTCACTTCTACCGGGTACCACCGTATCTTCCTGTACAGCAACTGGCACGGTACTGTCCCCATATGGATGTAGGAATACCTCTTCGGCACCAACTTTGATCACTCTGTTTTTAAAGTCCAACTGGAAACCATGTAAGTTCATTACATCCATTCCAAGAATAACATCTTCTTCGATATCAGCGACAATAACAGTGTGAGTGAACTTTTGTGTACCAATTCCCAATTGAACCTGGATTTCTCCATGGATGTTGGCACTTTCACCTGTGGCAGTCCGTAGTCGCAATCTTGTTGGTAGAAGTTTCTTACGGTTACGTCAATGTTTTGTGACGGGCTAGACGAAGTGTTTTTTGCATCTCGTGGTCACGGAGTCCATCAACAAATGTTTGGATTGCCAAACATTCCATCATGTTTTCCGGAGCTGATGGGTAGGCAAATCGTACCAACCTGGCAATATCTACTTCATATTCCTGAAGAGTCTCGTCTCGTTTCTGTTTACGATTCTTCAACTGTGACTGGTATAAATGCTCCAAGTGTTCGTGGCCATATCTCATATTTAGTCTCTTTTTGAGTTGTTCAAAATCATCTGTCTCTTCCACGGGTATAGTCTGAAGGACATCCAAAGCGTCTCCTCGAAGGGCAATGGTCAAATTTATTGCCTTCTCTCGTTCAGACCACTCGTTTGCTCTGGCAGCTGTTTCGAACTGCTTAAGGTAGTTCGTCCAAGACATCTTTCCGTCAAAAGTTGGGGCTTTAACACGAGGAGAGTTTACAGCTCCTTCCAATTTCAACTTCGACTCCACCTCATGGCACTTTATTTCGCCGTCCTTGGCCGGTTCTGTATGTTTGAGTTCTTCTATCTTCTTTTCCATCTCTCTTATTTTCTTCTCTACAGAAGACATCTTGTTTTCCACATCAGCAGAGATTTCGATTTTTAAATAAGACATTTCGGAAGACACCCTTTCTTCTAAGGAAGAAATAGACGAAAATTTATTTTCCATAGAAGACATTTTGTTTTCTAAGTCTGAAGAAATTTCATCTTTTAAAGAGGAGATATCAGAAGAAACTTTAGTTTCTAAAGAAGAGATTTCGTTTTTCACGGAAGAAACATCAGAAGACACTTTCTCTTCTAAAGAAGAAATA
The DNA here is from genome assembly GCA_927349885.1 of Psylliodes chrysocephalus. Lineage (NCBI taxonomy): Eukaryota > Metazoa > Arthropoda > Insecta > Coleoptera > Chrysomelidae > Psylliodes > Psylliodes chrysocephalus. The sequence goes on from OV651821.1 coordinate 10,748,770, forward strand.
TCGGACGAAACTTTACTTTCTAAAGAGGAAATGTCGGAAGAAACTTTAGTTTCTAATGAAGAAATGTCAGAAGAAACTTAACTTTCCAAGGAAGAAATGTCTGAAGAAACTTTAGTTTCTAATGAGGAAATGTCAGAAGAAATTGAAGAAATTATAGCAGACGCATCATCCGAAAATAGAAACGTTTCCGAATCAAAACCTTCATTCTCTAGTGCTTCTTTAAGCCTCTCTGCCAGTTCTGCTTTCTTCCCTGTCGTCTCCAGATCACGATCTTCTAATTCTCGACGCAATTCGGCCACTTTTAAATCACACAGTCTTTTAGCCATTATTGTCCACTATTTATTTACACAATCCCACTTCTGACACCAATGTGATGTTTGTTTATTTTCAAACAACAGTTTATTTATTAATAATTTATTTAAACACTTATTTATTTTATAACACAATTATTCTAATTTATATATACTTCGAAACTGATCACTATTTATATTCACCACTGTCTATCTACTAATTACTATTTATCTTCACTGTTCATATAATACTGACTCTGATGGCTCATCCACCATTATTTATATACAAATTTCTAAAATTTGGTGGAGTCGAGAAGCTTCTCCACCAAACTAGAAATATTTCGAACAGTCCAGAAATATTATCTCGTCCTTTCTCGAATTTCATCGAAATCACCATCCTTCCACCATGTTTCTAATGATCCTCCAATCCAGTTGATTGCCTTCTATCTTTGGCATGGCTAGTTTCTGTACATTGGACTCCCGCACGTGCTCCCTTAGACTAAGTAATGCTTCCCATACATCCTGATAGGTGGATCGATCTTGGAAAGTGTTCTTCGTTATTAAATAGAAAAGATAACGCGACCCGTCTTGAAGTTTCAAGGATTTTCCAGGGGCTGGTAACTGACATTGAAGTTCTACCAGCCGACCAAACTTCTTACGGAACACATATGCCAGTCCTCGCGCGTCGTTGATGCTGGCGGAAGTACTATGGACCAGCGAGTAGTCTTTCGGAAGCGAGAGCAGATCTTATTTATTTATTTATTTATTTGTTACACCACCCAACAGTAATCACCATTTACTGGGTGGGAAAGACAAGAAAACATTAAAATATAAATACAAATACAAAATTGTTAAAAAGCTATACAATACAATGTAAACATCCAGAAAAAAACTGACCGAACACAGGATAAAAAAAATGGTTGTCTACATTGCATTACATGCTGTACATCATTTTTTTTTTACATTTACAAAGAAAAAACATTTTTAATCATATGTTTTTTACATGCAAAAATGTCCAAGCTGTCTTGAATTTCATGATATTTCTGAATAGATTGGAACATTGGAGATGAGTTTAAAACATTAGTTCTAGAAGCAGGCATGTAGAAACTCAAGTAAACTCTTAATCCAGCACGGGGGATTTTTAGATTGACGTAATTTAACAAATCAATACTGTCGACTGAGCCATTTAAAAGATTATAAAGTAGGAGTACCTGCTGGAAATTTCTGCGTATCACGAGCTCTGAAAGATTGAATCTAGATATTAGTAAAGCGTGGGGATATCCCCTTGCAGGGTATATACCATCTAAAACATAGGAAGCCGATTTCATGAATTTTCTTTGAACTTTTTCGAGTAAATCAGTATAAATGTTATGCACGGGATTCCAAACAACAGAACAGTATTCAAGTTTTGACCGTACAAAGCTAATATATAAAGTTTTTAAGGTGACTATGTCTCGGAATTCTTTACAGCTTCGAATAACAAACCCTAAGCTCTTGTTAGCAGCAGATAACATCGTTTCAATGTGTTTAACGAAAGATAGTTCAGGATCAAAATAAACTCCGAGATCTCTTATACATTCGGGTCGATTTAGAACAATGTTCTGTAGTTTGTAATCAAAAATTATAGGTGTTACTTTTTTAGTAAACGACATTACGGAACACTTCTCAGGATTTAGAGGGAGTGAATTATCGAGACACCACTTCGCAATGTCGGACAAACACTTTTGAAGTCGCAAGCAATGGTTAACAGAATTGATTTCAAGCAATAATTTTAGGTCGTCGGCATACATTAAAACTTTAATATGCTCGATATTAGCGACTATATCATTTATAAAAATTATAAATAAAAGAGGACCTAAAGTTGATCCCTGTGGAACTCCTGATGTTTGTTCGAAATTTTTTGACCTATAACCACGACATTGAACATATTGATGCCTACCCAACAAATACGAACCAATCAATTGAATGATTTGATCGCATAAACCAATGGAACTTAACTTGTGGAGCAAGATGGAATGATCAATGTTGTCGAAGGCTTTGGAGAAATCTATGTATATTACATCAACTTGTCTTCTTCTATCCAAGGCTTCCGAAATGAATTGCGTCGAACATACAAGGTTTGTAACTGTAGATCTATTTTTCATGAATCCATGTTGATCACAAGATATAAGACGGGAAACATGATTGGAAATACGATCGTGAGTAATTATTTCGAATACTTTAGCAAAATTGCAAAGAATGCTTATGGGCCGATAATTACAAACATTATTTTTGCTACCTTTTTTTATGTACCGGAGTAATTCTGGAAATTTTCCAGGCAGTAGGAAAAATACATGTTTTCAAAATTAAATCAAAAATATGTTTCAACGGAGTGGCCAAAATTAGTGCACAGTCTCTGACAAGAAACGAAGGAATAAGGTCAGTACCCATTGACATATTGGGCTTAAGCTTTTTTAGGGCTTTAATAACTTCATCTTGAGATACAGAATTAAAGTGAAGCAGAGGTAAACTAATGGTAGATTCGTGGATGAAGTGATTTATTTGAGTTGGCTTGGAGAAATTGCTTGAAAAGTGATCTGCAAAAGCTTGAACAATTGCCTGTGGATCTTCTATACAGTCATTGTTATATTCAACAGTAGTGGGTATGGAATTGGAAGAATTTTTAGAATTTATGAATGACCAAAATTGTTTTGGATCATTTTTAATATTATTTTCAATTGACCTTAAATATGAGGAGTGAGCTATAGAAATGTCTAGTTTAATTTGGTCTCGAAGGTTCTTAAATTTAGTAAATGCATCTATGGAATAAGCGGATTTGTAGGTTTTTCGGGCTTTTTCTTTTTCACGAATCATGTGTATTATACGACCATTAAACCAAGGAGGGTAGGTCCTAAGGTTAGGTTTTTTAGCAGGTATATACTTATTAAAAATAATAAACAATTTATTGTTCAAAAGTTGAACACTTTCATCAACGCTGATTGCAGAATCAAGAAAACTCCAATTGATATTGAGTAGTGCGTTGTATAATTTTGGAAAATCTGCTTTATTGTAATTATACTGCACGTGGTCTGGTTTACACTGTAAGCTCTTAACTCTAATTTTAATGGGGACATCAATTGTTGTTGCTCGGACGTAACACCATATCTGGCTTTTCCAGTACCTCCATATGCACCCATAAATTCTTAAAGGCCAAATAAGACAGAGAGGGACTTGTAGGGTTAGAGCATGACTGAATAATGAAATGGCTCACATAACAATATTTAAGTTAATATCGCCTAAAAAAATATGAAATCCTATATCCAATCTACATTTTTGTTGACATTACAAAATTCTCATCATTAGTTGAAGAGGACCGATATTGTAGATAATATTCCCTATGTATATATCTAGGTACAAGATCACGAAGAATTTTTAAGTAGCGGTTAGTGCATATGTTTGAAACTTAACAGAACATAAGTAACATGTTTATTATCAATTAATGAAATATTTTTCGTATAATACAAAAAAAAAACTTATATGAACTCATAAAAAAATATTTTAAATAAAAAGTTCCTAGGTTTTAGGATTAACTTAAGTTGTATTCTATTTTTTTTTTGTACTAGATAATGTATCTCGTTAGCAGTACTATTTATTAGCCTACAATTGTATATGTATAAAAACAATTCGAATGTAATCTAAGATGAAAGCGGCAACAATGTTGCAGTTAAAGATAGAAACAAGAACAAGACCAGCGGGACAGTGAAGCAAAGAATGTGTAAGAGTGGTCAGAGATGGCTCTAATTTACTAAACCAGTTCTGTGACCATGTCAGGAGATGCTCGGCTGAATTCACTATCGCGGTTGGCGACGATGCCGATTTCAGCACGACGTTGCCGAGTTTACGTGTTAATCCCCAAGGCTGACGAAATTGAAATCATACATTATTTATAATTTTAAATGATATACTTTTGAATTTTTTATTTTGTATTTTATAATCATTTTTATTAATTATTATGTTCATTAATTCAAGAAGTTAGGCTTATCATATTTCTGCGCGATATAAATTGAAACTTTTTGAAATGTTTAAAAAAAAACCGAAGGCGAGAAGTAAATGTATATTTTAAATTAAATAAATAGGGAATAACATTGAATTTAGTTATCGAAAATAACAGTTTTGTAATGTTTTAATGTTCTCTTTATTTCTTCAAAAATTGCAATGATTATAAAGAAATACTTAGTATTTAAATAATGTATTTTTGTTTTTGGCTAATCAAACTGATAACAATAAAGTCAATTCTTTTAGAGAACAAAAATAATTTGTTTCAAGGCAAATACATATCAATAATAAATCTACAAATACAAAGGTATTAATTTTGATTATGGGTCTATTGATAGTGAAATTATTTTTAATAATATTGTGCAAAATATACGAAAAAGGTATTTATAATCTGATAGCAAAAACAACATCCTTCCCCCAAAATGTTAAATTTGATAAAGAATATAAATTGACCTATTTCATAACACGGGTAAAAGACAAATATGATTTTTACAATAAATTGTATATTAGATTCTGATAATGGAATATCGTTAACAAAACAAAGTAATTGAGGGAAATAAAATAAATACAAAACCGAAAAATGTATCTATTGAAGATCTTAATTGCTTTTTTATTAATAACTCGGAAAAAACCAGATGAACTCTACATATTTTATAAATATCCCATATTTAAGAGTCTATGGTCTTTCAAGCACTTAGCCAAATAATTATAAAAGGTTTAAAATTAAAAAAACGGGGATATGGATTTAAATGGCAATAATCTCCCTACATAAATCCCCCAAATCTTCCCCCCAAACCCTCCCCAATTCATCTATATCCCCCCCAAATCCTCCAAATCCCCCAATTCACCTCAAATCACCCCAAATGCCTCCAGATGCCCCTTCCCCCCAAGCCGGAGCAATTAAAATTTTAAAACAATAGGTTAAAATCCAAAAGTTTGTTTTCGCTTCTATATCATGATGTGTCCCACTACATGAATTTCCACTAAAGTTAGATTTTGGTCCAAACAAAAATATTTAATTTCGTACTTTTCTCCAATACGGTCAATTTTAGGGACATCATTTATATTACAAAAATTATAGATAATGACATCACGAAAAACTTTTATTCAGTGCATTTTTTTTCCGATCATAAATGACAAAAATATACCAAAAAAATAGAAAAACAACCTCCAATAAAGTATCCTATAGTTACTGCGACTACGCCCAAAATTTAATCAGCTCTTCAGGGGCCCCTGGAAATTCTATGTGCCAAATCCCATCAAAATCGACTCAACAGTTTGGACTGTATCTTGTTTAACTAAAAAACATTTTGTTTAAGTTTCTAGGGCTCAAAAACATAAAGATATGGTGTCATCTCACATTCGAATTTTTCAGTGATAGCTATTTTTATGGGTTAGTGGGGAGGTTAAAATGCTTTTTTCTTCTATCCGAGCCTTTAACTACAATTATAAACGTTTGTTTGCCCGAAGGTGTAGTCTCGGATAGTAAGAAAAGATAAAGTTGGTCCATTATTTACCATGTAAGTTTAGACAAATCGTTATTCTTCCTGTATTTTCAAAAAATTTGAAAACAGCACAATATACATTTCATATATACCATCTCGCAATATACTCACCCTTTACATTTTGCACCAAATAATACAGAAACAGTACGCAAACGGAACGCATATAATATGCAAATAGTACACATAATAAGCAAATAGTACGCATATAATACGCAAATAGTACGAAAATAGTACGCAAATAGTACGCAAATAGTACGCAAATAGTTCACATTTCGTTGTCAATCTAAAAAATGCAGTTTTAAAAACACTTTATTTTTATAAATCTTCCTTCTCACATAATGGTATAACTCATGCGCTAACCGTTATGTAGTATTAGAAACTTCCGTGAGGTGGCACGTATCTCCTTACTCAAACGAAGTACAAAACTTTATACTGCTCTTCTGTAAACTTAGGAAAAACGTAAGATTGATGTCGATTTATGTACAATTATTTTACATAAATAATTCAATTATTGTACATAAATAGATGAAAATTAGGTTGGGAAGCTAACAAAAAAGTCGCAGCTATTAAAATTAAGTTGACCTAAATATTTTCAATTTACACACTTCGTGCCAGTTAGTACAAAATAGTGCCAAATAATATACTACACTAATGGTACACTAATAGTACACTAATGGGACACTAATAGTACACTAATAGTACACTAATAGTACACTAATAGTACACTAATAGTACACTAATAGTACACTAATAGTACACTAATAGTACACTAATAGTACACTAATAGTACACTAATAGTACACTAATAGTACACTAATAGTACACTAATAGTACACTAATAGTACACTAATAGTACACTAATAGTACACTAATAGTACACTAATAGTACACTAATAGTACACTAATAGTACACTAATAGTACACTAATAGTACACTAATAGTACACTAATAGTACACTAATAGTACACTAATAGTACACTAATAGTACACTAATAGTACACTAATAGTACGCTAATAGTACCTTAATAGTAAGCTAATAGTACGCTAATAGTACGCTAATAGTACGCTAATAGTACGCTAATAGTAAGCTAATAGTACGCTAATAGTACGCTAATAGTACGCTAATAGTACGCTAATAGTACGCTAATAGTACGCTAATTGTACACTAATTGTACGCTAATTGTACGCTGATTTTACAGTATTTGTACACAATATTACACTAATAGTACCCTATTAGGACACTAATAGTACGCTAATAGCTCGTTAATAGTACATAAGTAGTTCTTATAGTACATAAATAGTACACGATGTACAAAAATAGTACAATAAATACACAAATAGTACAGAAATAGTATACACAATTTACAAATAGTACAGATTGCTTGTACAGTATAGTACAACAACGACGTGAAATTTTTTAAATCGTATTTATCAAACAGTTTTTATTAAAAATTGTAAAAGTTTATTGATACATACATATTAAAAGGGGTATCCCCCAGGGATCGATTTTAGTACCGTTAGTCTTTCTAATATTCATCAATGATCTTCCTGATATGTTTTTTTAAATATATTATGTTCGCTGATGAAACTACGTTTTTGTATTAATAGTAAATGAAAAACTAAGCTGAACAAATTTACTCAGATGTTTTGACCCAAGCAAAGAGTTCGAAAATAGTACGCAAATAGTACGCAAATAGTACGCAAATAGTACGCAAATAGTACGCAAATAGTACACAAATAGTACACAAATAGTACGCAAATAGTTCACATTTCGTTGTCAATCTAAAAAATGCAGTTTTTGAGATACGACTGTAAAAACACTTTATTTTTATAAATCTTCCTTCTCACATAATGGTATAACTCATGCGCTAATCGTTATGTAGTATTAGAAACTTCCGTGAGGTGGGACATATCTCCTTACTCAAACGAAGTACAAAACTTTATACTGCTCTTCTGTAAACTTAGGAAAAACGTAAGATTGATGTCGATTTATGTACAATTATTTTACATAAATAGTTCAATTATTGTACATAAATAGATGAAAATTAGGTTGGGAAGCTAACAAAAAAGTCGCAGCTATTAAAATTAAGTTGACCTAATATTTTCAATTTACACACTTCGTGCCAATTAGTACAAAATAGTGCCAAATAATATACTACACTAATGGTACACTAATAGTACACTAATGGGACACTAATAGTACACTAATAGTACACTAATAGTACACTAATAGTACACTAATAGTACACTAATAGTACACTAATAGTACACTAATAGTACACTAATAGTACACTAATAGTACACTAATAGTACACTAATAGTACACTAATAGTACACTAATGGTACACTAATAGTACACTAATAGTACACTAATAGTACACTAATAGTACACTAATAGTACACTAATAGTACACTAATAGTACACTAATAGTACACTAATAGTACACTAATAGTACACTAATAGTATACTAATAGTACGCTAATAGTACCTTAATAGTAAGCTAATAGTACGCTAATAGTACGCTAATAGTACGCTAATAGTACGTTAATAGTAAGCTAATAGTACGCTAATAGTACGCTAATAGTACGCTAATTGTACACTAATTGTACGCTAATTGTACGCTAATTGTACGCTGATTTTACAGTATTTGTACACAATATTACACTAATAGTACCCTATTAGGACACTAATAGTACGCTAATAGCTCGTTAATAGTACATAAGTAGTTCTTATAGTACACAAATAGTACACGATGTACAAAAATAGTACACGATGTACAAAAATAGTACAATAAATACACAAATAGTACAGAAATAGTATACACAATTTACAAATAGTACAGATCGCTTGTACAGTATAGTACAACAACGACGTGAAATTTTTTAAATCGTATTTATCAAACAGTTTTTATTAAAAATTGTAAAAGTTTATTGATACATACATATTAAAAGGGGTATCCCCCAGGGATCGATTTTAGTACCGTTAGTCTTTCTAATATTCATCAATGATCTTCCTCATATGTTTTTTTAAATATATTATGTTCGCTGATGAAACTACGTTTTTGTATTAATAGTAAATGAAAAACTAAGCTGAACAAATTTACTCAGATGTTTTGACCCAAGCAAAGAGTTCTCTGCAAATTATTTTTTTAATCCTACAACTGTATTCCAACTATTTACAGTAAATAACTAGAATGAAGATATATAACGCTTGACATTCTATATTTATAATATACTCTTCACGGTTTAATAGACCCCATTTTCAATCAATTTCTTTTTTTTATTCCCTTATAGAGAAAGTTTGTTGTTTATTAAAAAGTTCATGTTGATATCGCTTTTGGGGCTTGATGTCTATTTTTTTTATCTCAACCCCCCCTTAACCTCCATTTATTTCATTTTTTTTTTTAAATCAATAAGCTTTGTCCCCTTATAGAGCTTGATTTTTGCTAAAAATTTTAAGTGGATTTTATTTTTCGTTTTTAAGATTTTTTAAATATTTCAACTCCACTCAACCTTCTATTTTTTTTTAGAATCAATAGGCTTTCATCTCCTTATGAATCTTGATTTTCCTGAAGATTTTAATTTGATATCGTTTTTTATTTTTGAGTAAGGATTTTTGTTAATATGTGACCACCCACTTTTATTCCGACGTTTTTCAAAATCAATAGAACTTGGTTTCTCCCGAAATTTTCAAATTTATGTCATTTTTAATACGCGCTTTCTGACTATCCAGCTGTAGACCTCTGTTCTCAGAAATAATTATATTGTATACAATAACAATCTATCAACATGTGCTAAGAATTCTAAACCTGCATATGGAAGATGGACACTTTTTCTTTGAACCTCCAATGATCTGGAATTGATACTATTTTACTTGTTGTTTAATCTGGCCTTCGTTGCCCGAAAGAAGGATAAGTGTCTCAAATTCATGACTTTAGAAGGACATGAAAAAGAATATTTTGAAGTGTTACTAAAAGAAAAATAATTATTTTGGTCAATAGCGGTACAAATCTAAATAATGTAAAAATATTTATCAATAATTATGGAAAATAACGACAAAATATCCTCGAAAACATCTAAATAACTATTATACAAAAATCTTTTCTATAAACAAAACTGACATTTTAAAAATAATACGGTATTTATAATAAAATAAAAATATTGTGTTATTTTTTTTTAGAAAAAACTGGTGTAACTCTAAATGTGACGGTTTTGCTCAAATAAAATTTTGCAATTTTCGAAATGTAAGTTTTAATAATTTTTTTTAATAAGTTTTGAACATCGTTTTTTCATTAAATTTATTTTATTTAATAATATAATTATTAAAAAAGAGTTTAATTAAGAACGTTTTAACTACTAGATAAAAAGACGCAGAAATTTGAGACAAAAATTAGAAATAGAGGTCTTTATTTCAAATAGAACACGTGACTACTGAAGGAATACGAAAGACTCTATTATATATGCAATGTGTACTTTATTTTGTTTATTTGAAACAAAGGCCTCATTTTTTCTGTATATATTGGATGAAAACAAAATTTCAGACATACTTACATCCGTTAACAGTACCCCCACGTTTTAAATAATTAAATTAAATAAACATTATTATCCAAATAAATTAAATTAAATTTATTGCTATGGATAGGTCAGATTTTAACGTTTTTTTAATAACTGTTTAAACATGCTCGGAGTTTTTATATTTCACGATAAATTTTCCTCTTTGTTTCCCGAAAATCCAATTTTATCTGCTAGATTTTCGTTAACGTTTTCTTTCAGCTTTATTTATGTTGTTTTCCAGCAAAGAAAATACTAAAATCTATAGACTTAAGCCTAAAGCGTCACCCACTCTGTTATTATTTAGCTTTGATATATAAAAAGTATCAATAATCCGAAAGAAAACATTTTGAAAGCATATTTTATTAAAAAAAAAACATTAGTAAAAGCTTTAAGAGAGATATTTTCTGGTAAATATTGCCTTTCGTATTTTTTTAATAATATCCTTTCTTGTTTCAGGTGAGCATCGTATCCAGTACAAAAAAAATACATCCAATCGAGGAAGCAAAATCTAAGATAAGTATTTTAGAATAATAGAATTATTTTAAACCAACAAAATAATCTTATCTTAATAATCCCGATAAAAAATATGAGATTTTGTAACCGAGTCAGTCACTAACCGTTCGGTAAAGAATCAACATCTCGATTAAAAAAAACATTTTCGCGAAACTAAAAAATATAGAATAAAAATGCGCTCACAATTCAAATAAAAATGAAATATTGTGTAAAGGAGTTTAAAATAGTCTCGGATTCTGTGAGAAAATTGTTGCTAACGCGTCGAGGTATGTTTGTATTATTTATGTATTTATGCAAGAAAATAACCATGCAAAGACGAAACATAATATAATAAAACAATGGCCGCGAGAGAGTGAATGAATCATAGGCGTACACCTTCTCTTATTTAATACGCGTAGTGTCGATTTTGTATTTTTAATAGATTTAAGTCTGTACCTTTAATGTGTATTTATTTAGATATAGGTAAGCGAGATTTGTTTCTAGTAAATTCGTGTCTGTTTTTGATAGTGTGAATAAAAATGAAGCAATTGCTTTTATATAAATTTCGCATGACTTGCACGAATTATTTTCATCGTACTTATATGAGACAGGTGGCAATATGTTAAAGTAAAATCCTCTAAAACCGATTATTTTCAAAATACTCTGGAGTTCCACAAGGTTCCATTTTTGGACCGATATTTTTTATTATCTTTATAGAGGTCAGCATCTACACACTAAATTTCTAATCTACGCGGATCATTGTACGTTATTTAAAAAGATAATATAAATTACTGCTTAGTATTACAAAACAACATTGAGCTGATTCAAAACTGGTGTAATTCTGTCTAGAACTAAACGCGCAAAAATGTAACGCGATGACATTTACACGTAAAAACATTGGAATCCACTACGACTACGTAATTGGTTCTACGCGTTTAAACAGATCAAATTATATTAAGGACTTGGCAGTTACTTTTGACTCGAAGTTAGGTTTTGTGCCACGCATTAACGAAGTAGTTGCTTCTACTTTTCGAATTCTTGGATTCATTCTCAGAAATTTAAGTGCAAAATGTTATTTAGTTCACTCTTTATATTCAAACTGGAATACGCAAGCGCAGTGTGGTCCCCAATATATGATGTTCATATTGCAAACCTAGAAAAGGTACAAGACTATTCTTGAAAAGTCTCCAGTTTAAAATTTACGATTATTGCCCCCTCGCGGATTTCCACAGGATCAGTTGCTTCAAAATTTTAATTGTGTAAATCTTCAAGATCGTCCAGTAATGCATTCTATATTATTTTTATTTAAACATATGAACTGCAAAATTAATTGTGCCGAACTTTTGTCGCAATTAATCATTTCCTAACCTAACAAAAATCTGTCTGTGGTCTGTCTATGAATTTCTATGAATTTCTATGAATTTCTATGAATTTCTATGAATTTCTATGAATTTCTATGAATTTCTATGAATTTCTATGAATTTCTATGAATTTCTATGAATTTCTATGAATTTCTATGAATTTCTATGAATTTCTATGAATTTCTATGAATTTCTATGAATTTCTATGAATTTCTATGAATTTCTATGAATTTCTATGAATTTCTATGAATTTCTATGAATTTCTATGAATTTCTATGAATTTCTATGAATTTCTATGAATTTCTATGAATTTCTATGAATTTCTATGAATTTCTATGAATTTCTATGAATTTCTATGAATTTCTATGAATTTCTATGAATTTCTATGAATTTCTATGAATTTCTATGAATTTCTATGAATTTCTATGAATTTCTATGAATTTCTATGAATTTCTATGAATTTCTATGAATTTCTATGAATTTCTATGAATTTCTATGAATTTCTATGAATTTCTATGAATTTCTATGAATTTCTATGAATTTCTATGAATTTCTATGAATTTCTATGAATTTCTATGAATTTCTATGAATTTCTATGAATTTCTATGAATTTCTATGAATTTCTATGAATTTCTATGAATTTCTATCAATTTCTATGAATTTCTATGAATTTCTATGAATTTCTATGAATTTCTATCAATTTCTATCAATTTCTATCAATTTCTATCAATTTCTATCAATTTCTATCAATTCTATATTCTATCAATTTCTATCAATTTCTATCAATTTCTATCAATTTCTATCAATTTCTATCAATTTCTATCAATTTCTATCAATTTCTATCAATTTCTATCAATTTCTATCAATTTCTATCAATTTCTATCAATTTCTATCAATTTCTATCAATTTCTATCAATTTCTATCAATTTCTATCAATTTCTATCAATTTCTATCAATTTCTATCAATTTCTATCAATTTCTATCAATTTCTATCAATTTCTATCAATTTCTATCAATTTCTATCAATTTCTATCAATTTCTATCAATTTCTATCAATTTCTATCAATTTCTATCAATTTCTATCAATTTCTATCAATTTCTATCAATTTCTATCAATTTCTATCAATTTCTATCAATTTCTATCAATTTCTATCAATTTCTATCAATTTCTATCAATTTCTATCAATTTCTATCAATTTCTATCAATTTCTATCAATTTCTATCAATTTCTATCAATTTCTATCAATTTCTATCAATTTCTATCAATTTCTATCAATTTCTATCAATTTCTATCAATTTCTATCAATTTCTATCAATTTCTATCAATTTCTATCAATTTCTATCAATTTCTATCAATTTCTATCAATTTCTATCAATTTCTATCAATTTTCTATCAATTTCTATCAATTTCTATCAATTTCTATCAATTTCTATCAATTTCTATCAATTTCTATCAATTTCTATCAATTTCTATCAATTTCTATCAATTTCTATCAATTTCTATCAATTTCTATCAATTTCTATCAATTTCTATCAATTTCTATCAATTTCTATCAATTTCTATCAATTTCTATCAATTTCTATCAATTTCTATCAATTTCTATCAATTTCTATCAATTTCTATCAATTTCTATCAATTTCTATCAATTTCTATCAATTTCTATCAATTTCTATCAATTTCTATCAATTTCTATCAATTTCTATCAATTTCTATCAATTTCTATCAATTTCTATCAATTTCTATCAATTTCTATCAATTTCTATCAATTTCTATCAATTTCTATCAATTTCTATCAATTTCTATCAATTTCTATCAATTTCTATCAATTTCTATCAATTTCTATAAATTTCTATCAATTTCTATCAATTTCTATCAATTTCTATCAATTTCTATCAATTTCTATCAATTTCTATCAATTTCTATCAATTTCTATCAATTTCTATCAATTTCTATCAATTTCTATCAATTTCTATCAATTTCTATCAATTTCTATCAATTTCTATCAATTTCTATCAATTTCTATCAATTTCTATCAATTTCTATCAATTTCTATCAATTTCTATCAATTTCTATCAATTTCTATCAATTTCTATCAATTTCTATCAATTTCTATCAATTTCTATCAATTTCTATCAATTTCTATCAATTTCTATCAATTTCTATCAATTTCTATCAATTTCTATCAATTTCTATCAATTTCTATCAATTTCTATCAATTTCTATCAATTTCTATCAATTTCTATCAATTTCTATCAATTTCTATCAATTTCTATCAATTTCTATCAATTTCTATCAATTTCTATCAATTTCTATCAATTTCTATCAATTTCTATCAATTTCTATCAATTTCTAACAATTTCTAACAATTTCTAACAATTTCTATCAAGTTCTTTCAATTTCTATGTATTTCTCTGTCCGTCCGTCTATATGGCCTAGAGTCTGACCTACCAGTTCTTATTGTCTCGAAAAATAAGCGATTTTTTACTAAATTTTTCTTCACTACAGTGTTGCCAGAATGAAGAAACAGTTTGTACAATTTACTGAAACGTAACAAATAAGACAAAAACGTAATGCATGACTTCTCTGTTTTTTGTATTTATCTATGGTAGAGCTCTAAAAAATTCCCAACCTCTCCAAAGTTCATCAACGTTGTATTCGTGTTCCCTGAGCAACTACCGATAGCTAAAACGTAACATTTTTGTAATACGTTGGCAACACTGTCCACCTATATCGCTACCGACTTAGATATCTCTCGGAAAAACTATTCTACTGACACATGAAGCGCGTTACGTTGCCAAATTGGCACTAAAATGCAGATTTGGAAATTGAAACGCGGACCATATAAACCAAATCTATTAGGGACGAGCGTAAGTGAAAGTGAGATAAAAGTCGTAGGTACCGTGCGCCAGGTAACAATAGGTAATACGCTGCTTATCAGTGTTTGTTACACGCGTGGTTTTATTATACCTTGTTCATTTCCGTATGTGTATATTTTTCTATAGACATATTTTCTAGAACACCCAATTCATAATTGAATTCATAAACAGATTTAGTAGGCGTGAATTAAATCAATAAAAACCATATGCCTAGTAAACAACGTGTACACGCATTGATAAAAAAAAAGAACACCGATTCAAGGTAAACGTGAATAAAACATTACGCAAAAAGTGGGAATTAAACGATTTTATTTACAATAATAATCGCTATGGGGTCAACGGCCGCCTGCGTTCTTTTCAATTGCGTGGCCTTGTGATAACTTTGGCCAATTGCGATAACAAATTTTAATTTTTACTATTATGTATGATAAAAGTGTATCATTGTGTCGTCACGTTATTCCATTTCGTTAATAAATATTAATGAATGTTTTCTGTAAAATCGGGGCCGACAAATATTAATTGATAATAATTCAAAACGAAATCTCGACGCTTTTGATTATTTTTTTTTTGGATTGCAGCTCTTGAACTAAAATGATGATATTATCAGAAAATTAGAACCTAATAAAAAGCCTTTTTTGACGAATGTGAATATTATCACACGAGATTGTCGTCAAAAAAGGTCCTTACACACGAATTCCATACAATATTTTTTCTACTACCGTACATATTGTCCACTAAGATTAGACATATAAAAATTACTTGACGCACTAGTATATAAAGTAATAAATGTACAGTTTACGCACAGAAATTTATTTACAACATATTTAAATTCGTATAAAACAAAATAACAATAATAAAATGCTCAATAAATTAGGGTTTTAGTTATTTGAAATATTAATATTAAAGGTGCACTTATTACAGCTACCAACATTTATGTATATGGCCTTTTCAAGTATAGAGTTTGAAAAATTTTGTGATATTACTGCTATATTTTAAGATTAAACGACTTACCTGTAAGGAAGTTCAATCGTAATTATACGACTAGTCCGGTTCGTATGGGACACACATGTAGTTGCTTCATTTTATGCAAGCGTACACTATTTTTAAAGAAAACAAAACAATTTCCTGTCCCATCACATCACCCATACTTCATTACGCGTTTTAGTAATCGCGACCTTTCGGGTTGGGTAATGTACAAAAGTAAGCCCTTACTTTAAATGGAGGGATGTTCTATACGGACCGGACTAGTCGTATAATTACGATTGAACTTCCTTACAGGTAAGTCGTTTAATCTTAAATTATAATTCCTAGTCCGGTCCTGATAGAACACACATGTAGATGTTTAAAGCACGGGAGCGATATTCTTCTATGCCTTTTTTTAAGTAAAGTCCTTATAATAAATAAAGTCCTTACAAAGTAACAAATTTAAACAAACTTTAGATTTCTTCTAATTTGTAAATCATGAGTTAATATTTCTCATTAGTTCATTGTCATTGATAAGCGGCCTGTTATAAACTTTATAAAATTTCTGGGAAATCTTTGATCAACCGGCTGCAGCCCTAATCGTTTCTATGTTAACTCCAGCTCTAAATGCCGCTACATTTTACTTATCCACCTTGAAACAGTCTCATAGGATGCTGCATGGTAAGGCTTGCGATGTGTAATTAGTAATTTCTCAATATTACCTCTTATTAATTTAGTTTTCTCAATGTAAAACAATAATACCGTTGCGACACACATATTTCAGTTTTTTTTTTTTTTTTTTTGAAAAAGGTATTATGAACTTAGGCTAATCATGACCTGGACCGGATGATTTCAATAGTTTCGGCTTTAATTAATATCCCAATTTCTCCCCCAGGTTACGAATATTCCCTATCTCTATATCTTTTGAAATAGTTTTAATCATATGTGCTGTGCAAAGAGCAAGTAGTATAAGTATAAAGATAATAAGTAAGATAAAAGAGATTACGGATCCCACGTATGACAATATCTAGGAAATGTAGGACGAAGTTTATAAACACCCTTCAAAAAACGATTTATCAAGTGATCCTCTGTATTCTTTGACAAAATATTCAACACGATCTAATAGTATTGAAAATAGAGTAACTTTAGCCTTTAACAAATTGTTCATTTAAAAATTCAATGATATTGTTTACAGGACTTAAATCTTAAATCTAAAATATTAATATTACAGAATATCATATTAATTTTACAGAACATCTACCATTTTCAATCCTCTACCTTCATACGATCTCCTAAGAGTTCTATAACCAGGGTAAGGCTCGACCACAGGACGTAACAATTTCTACTTTCGACGGTATAGAATAATTATTCTTTTTCGACCTAACAAAACATTTTAGAGCATTAAAAACAGCCAATAATTCTAAAATCAAATTATATGTTCTTCTGTTGTTCATCCTAGAATCCGCGTTATTTGAAATTTTATTTGAAATTTTATTTGAAATTTTATTTGAAATTTTATTTGAAATTTTATTTGAAATTTTATTTGAAATTTTATTTGAAATTTTATTTGAAATTTTATTTGAAATTTTATTTGAAATTTTATTTGAAATTTTATTTGAAATTTTATTTGAAATTTAAAATATTGTTTCACCTCGATGGGGTTTTTCGTTTTTTGCAGGAAATTAAATATTTTTCTTCTAGACGTCTATAACAATAAAAAAATCTCTGTAAGAACTTTTAGTCATCCGATTTTGCTAGTTTAGAAATTTCCCTACAACGATATATTTTTTTAAAATAAAAATGATAGAGATTTAATAGGAAAAAAAGACAAAAATTAAAAAATGACAAACAAAAATTAAAAAAAATTAAATCCTTCAATTTCAAAATTTACATGAAAACGCATAGTAAAAAATATCTATCAAATAAAATTTTAACCTAAATCTTTCATTATTTAAAATTAATTGAAATCCATACAAAGGGATTTTTTATTGTTATTGACGTCTAGCAGCAAATTATTTCGTTACCAGCAATAAACGAAAAGCTTCATCGATGTGAAACGTTATTTTCGATTTGACGGGTTAGATGACAGCTCCCACCACCGGGACATCGTACATGTTGTTCGCCCTCCTCCTCCAATAGCAAGCGAAAAACACAATATGCTACTTTTCGCAGTCAGATGAGGGACTAATCTAAACCCATTTACCAATTTATCATAAACCCTGAACTGTTATTTACTAGGTACTTCAGATAAACACACTACCGAAATCATATAACACATAACTTAGTTACAATACCCAATACACAGTAAATCCTGATTCATATATAGGAAAAACCGAAAAAAAGGATATAAAACATAAACATTTTAACTTTTAATAGAAAAGTTCTGGGCCGGATTAAAATTTTTAATTCTGTATCTTTCTTCTTTTTAAGTTTTTTTTGTACAGCACATTATACAGGTTAAAATAAGGCAGACAGTTTCTATAAACTTATATTCAAAAATGCCTCATGAGCGAGCAATACCTCTTTGAAGAAAACCACCTGAATATGGTTTTCTCTTTATATTTTCGAAACCGGTACCGAAAATACTTGAATGAACGAACAAAAATTTGAATCAAGCCAAACTAAACAAATCACTGAACAATATTATGTTTTCACACTTCAGTTGGATAATGTTCGGCCAAAATGAAGAAATTTTTTACCTTAACTGATGTTACGGTAATACTGGTCATTTTTAATGAAAATGTGTTCTCATGCTCATTATTTGTTCAGTATTACTGAATTAGTCAAACTAACAAACTGACATAACCCCCCTTTAGAACACACCTTTATCTTGGCCACCTCGCTCACCCTACCTTAGCCCGTTAGACTACTTATCCACAGAATTGATGTTGTTCTTATTTATTTTTGCTTGACATTTATCGAACCGGTTTAAGTAAATCTGTATTAGATATTTAAAATTGAAAATGACATTTTCTATGTATGTACAGTTTTTTTTTAAATCACTCAGAAAACACTGTCAAATTACTTTTAATACTACGAAAGTTGAGAAAATGTCATTTATGACAACTAGAATGGCTTGATAAAAAATTATTAAGTAAAGGAAAATCTTCTAAAGGCTTTTTATCAGTATACTTTTAAAAATACGTAAAATTACTCGTTAAGTAATTTTTGACCCTACGTGCGTTTTATTTTTGATACTTTGTATCACAAACATCAATCTGTTGCGAAAATTTAACAAGTTACACATTAAGTAAGGTTTTGGCACTACGATCAACCTTATAAATATCGCGAATACAATAAATAACTCCGTGACAGACAATAACAACGACAAAAATTTGAGGTAACCGTCTCTAGAATTTGTTATCCACGTCTAAATTATTTATTTCCCATTCCACCACCTTGTGTTGCATGGTTTTCATACAAAAATTTAAGAATTTAAGAAAACTGCATTTTTAAAAGCGTTATATCATAGCGTTCAAAAACCATTGATGTTTTAACCTGCAATGTACAAGATTAATAGAAGTATACCTCAAGGATCATCTTTGGGCCCGACTCTATTCCCTATATATATAAATAACAAAACACACAGAAATGATTTGATGGGAGAGGTTTTTAATTAAAATCGTGTATCCAACGCATTGTTAGATTGTTTCACCACTACTATAGTATACTTTTAGTGATATTCCAATTAAATAAATAAAGTTTATGGCAAGTCCTCGGGTAAATCGTTATGGTAACGCTGATGTTTACGATAAACTTAACCCTTTATCTGCCACAAATAAATAGAATATCTGCAACTTTTGAATCTTCAAGTAGGACTATAATGTAAAATAAATATTGCAATCCTTATAAATCAAACGTATATTGACAACTCTATTTTTATAACTTGACATTGATCCACATCACAGTTATCTACTGCTAGTAGGAAGTAAGCTTAATAGGCTATCTTCTTACAAGGACAATCTCCTTTATTTTTAAATTGTTTTTGTTATGCATGTGGATCTTTTGTTCATTTTAGTTAGGTTTACGCCAACATGTATTTTTATCTTTTTCACTTATTTTCTCTGTGAGAACGCTGGTGTTAAGAACATTTTTACCTCTTGCGATGTTGGTCATCCAGGGAGGGCTTCCAATGTTAAATTTGTTCCTGCTTCTCCTCAATATCCTTACAATTTTACTCCTATTTTTTTAGTTATAGCGCAAAGTATCTTGACAGGTCGATACTATTCATGTTTGTTAAGCCTAAACTGATCTCTCATTAGGCTCACTGTTTTGTAAAGGTTTTAGGCCATCTAGAACCAGTTATAGTCTATTTTTATGTATGAGAGAGTATTAATTTCTAATGGAAAACTTAGTACGGTCATTTTAAATATTTTTACAGAATAATCTAAATATTTCCTAAAATTGTAATAAATGTACCTGAGCTATTACAAGTTTTGGGTCTTTTATTGGTCCTTTATAAACATAAGCTGTACAGAACAATAGAAAAAGGTTTGGACAGGCCAAAAGCCCTGTGTATTAAAGATTACATAGCCGTATCTTAAGATTATTTTCAATAAGTACCTATTTGCCAATTTTGTTTTATTTTAATTCCAAGAATTTCTTTCAGTAATCGAATTATAAGTAGATAAATACCTTCCCAACAAATTTCACCGAAAATGCGATTATAGGTTTTCCATTTAGTAAGGAGGTCCAAGTTGTGTATTCTTGACAGTTTACTAAATGTCGTTTTTTAGTTGCAACTTGCAAGGTGCAGTGTGAATTCTAGTGTGATCATGGAAAATTTGGAAGGGCCGCGTAAACGACAAAAAATCGGTCCTTTAACAGTTAATGAAAAAACATTAATATTTAATTGTTTTAAATCATTTACAGACAAACATTTATGTAAAAGTGTTGATGACACAGTGGAATTAGTTAGTAGTACGCTTGGTGTTGGGAAATCTACGATTTACAGAGTTGTTAAAGAAGAGAAATGTGGCGAGTTTCAAACAGCACGTAAAGCTCCAGGAAAACCAAAATTTCAATTAGAAAATCTTTTGAAAGAAAGACTCGAAGGAAAGTGCATGCGTTCTTCTTTAGAAAATAATTTCCGACAGTAGACAAAGTTCTTGCCACGGTTTGAGATGATAAGGATTACTCTGAAATGAGTCGAAGCACACTATAGAAACTTTTAAAAGAAATAGGTTTTCTATGGAAAAAGCATTCCAGAAAGTCTATTTTAATAGAAAGAAGCGATATTGTAGTATGGAGAAGAAATTACCTAAGGACTATAAAAGAAATGAGACACCAAAGAAGAAATTTTATTTTATTTAGATGAAACATGGATCAACGAGGGACATAAACCAAATAAATTTTGGCAAGATGAAACTGTTACAAGTCGAAGACAGGCTTTTTTAAATAATTTATCTACTGGTTTAAATCCACCTTCAGGAAAGGGGCGCAGACTAATAATAGTACACATCGGTAGTTCAAACGTTTTTGTTAAAGGTGGTTTATTGACTTTTGAATCTACTCGTACCGGTGACTACCATGAGGACATGAATGCTGATGTCTTTAAAGAGTGGTTCGAACAAATTATAGATCTTCTTCCTTAGAACTCTATAATAGTAATGTATAATGCAAGTTAACACTCGAGACTTATAGAAAAAATGCCCACAACCAAGTGGTTAAAAAAAGATTTACAGAATTGGCTAAATTCAAGAATATTAAGTTCCATCCCGGTTCTGTGAGAAAAGAACTGTATCATTTGTGTTCCCTTCATAAAGAGAAATTCAAAAAATATGAAATTGATGAAATTGCAAAAAATCGTGGGATGACGGTGGTTAAATCACCACCATATCATTGCGAAGTAAACCCGATTGAACTGATATGGGCACAGATAAAGGGAGAAGTTTCAAGAAAAAATAATTCTTTTAAAATGAGTGATGTTAAATAGTTGTTTTTGGAGGCTGTAAATAATGTGAAGCCTGAAAACTGGGAAAAGGCAGTAAATCATACGATTAAAGAAGAAGAGAAAATGTGGAAGTTGGACAATATTACTGATGAAATGATCGAGCCACTCATTGTAAATATTGGTTGCGACAGTTCATCTTCTGATTTCGATTCTGATTTGGATTTGTAGGTAAGAAGTAGTTTTTATATTAAAATTATTATTTATGAACGTAACGTTGTTTAAAAGTCAAAGTTTAAACCCTTATACCTACATAACCCGTTTGACACAATGTTCTTAACATACCTTGTGGAAAAATAAAACAATTTAGAAAAAATTGCACTTTTTTACCTTCAGCTGTTTAGAAGTTATAAGCAGGTTAATTAGGTGAAAATATAAATGTATGCTCGAGGAATAACTTCAAAAAATATTTTAACTGTCTACTAAAAGAAGTGATACGCCTATGGATTACGAACGCTTTATTATTTTAATACTCTCTCATACATAAAAATAGACTATAGGCTGCTTCTCATGCTATAAAATCCTTTCTTATACTCTCGCGACATCTATAATACTGATAATTTTTTCGTTTTATTACTTAGGATTTTTGTTTGATACCATGGAAAACTATTAGTTTTTGATATGTCAGCTTTGATTTATGTTCCAATGTTCCCATCACTAGATATAACGCCTACTTGTCAAATGTTAACTGAAAACTGAATCGATATTTTTTTTGTATCGGTACGCCGCTGGGATGCGGGAACAATGTTGTTAAAATGCATTTTAACCTTGACTTGCGAGTGCAACTCCACTTGGTTAACCGAGCCTGCAATGAAAAGGCACCAAAGCGAGAATTCAATTGTTTATTATGAGAGTTTTATTGTTATTTCGTTATTTATTTCTATTTCTGAGTGAAATATTTCCCGTGAAATGGTACGTGAATCGAAATTGAATTATTTCGATGTCGGGGCAGAGTAGAGTGGCTTCGTTATTATTTTTCGAATTTCGTTTAGTATATATACAGAGTGTATTATTTAAAAGTATTCAAATTTCATGGATATTGTTTAGAAAGTCGCTGATATGTATACGTTATTTTTTGTTCTTTGAAGGATACCCTATTATGAACATAAATTCCAAACATTTCAAAAATTGCAGTTTGCACATTAATTTCTCTAACGTTTCTTTATTTTAAAAACAGTTAACAATTAATCTATATTTTACCCTTATAATCTAATTAAAACTTAACTAATGTAAAACTTAACTAATGTAAAACTTAACTAATGTAAAACTTAACTAATGTAAAACTTAACTAATGTAAAACTTAACTAATGTAAAATTTAACTAATGTAAAACTTAATATAGCAAAATAATCCACTAATATACAAAACTGTAACAGCCTAAAATAAATCCAGCCCTGTCTCGAAGAATCTCAGTGCTAGTCTAGAAGTTCTCGAAATCCTCTATGAATCTTCTCGCGTGCAAATTATCTTTCCAGTCGATTCTCGATCGACCATGTGCATTGGTGAAGCTAAACAAAGAACAGGGTTAGAATAGTTGCACGATATTGTCCCCTATTTATGAGTTTCTTTTGAAAATGAAACTGAATGGTTGTATCTGTAATTTTACAATTTCCATTT
The DNA here is from genome assembly GCA_927349885.1 of Psylliodes chrysocephalus. NCBI lineage: Eukaryota > Metazoa > Arthropoda > Insecta > Coleoptera > Chrysomelidae > Psylliodes > Psylliodes chrysocephalus. The sequence continues at coordinate 10,772,413 of OV651821.1, forward strand.
ACATGGAAGTAACAAATTACAAACAAATTACACAAAGATGACCCAAAAAATATGACATAAAAACATACATTTATTAATTATAGAAAACAGACAGATTAATAAGAAAAGCAGAAGTTGATTTTTATAAAAAACAAATCTTAAAATACAGGGAATTCTCAAAAAATTTGTGGAACATATTAAAAGAAATAACCGGAGACAATAGAAAAAAAGAAAAAAAAAATGAGAAAATACGACTTGAAATACTCCAAAACCTAATAGGTATTATCTACAAAATTCCTTATTCTTAGAGCCAGTCATAGAAAATGAAATCAAAGTCCTAATAAACTCATTAAAAAACAAAATTCACTGGGGATAGATAACGTAACATCTAAAACAATTGAAATTTCAGCTGACGAAATAGCGCCATTACTTTTAAATGTAATAATAATAAAATTTATAGATCTGGTAAATGTCCAAAACAATTAAAAAAAAAAAACAGTTATTGTGCCTATACATAAAAAAGGTCCAAAAAATCTAATTAATAACTATAGACTTTCTTTGAAAAAACACTTAAATGTAGAATGGAAACATTTTTAAAAAAATATAATATGTCAAAGTGTCAGTATGGTTTTCAAGAAGGTTTATGTATAAAGTGATTTCAGCTTAATTGGAAAAAATTTATACAGCTGTAGATAAAACCATGCATATTTCTGTACCTTGCAAAGGCTTTTGACACTGTGAGCCACCCACAATTGTTGGAGGCTTTGGAAGATTCAGGAATACGTGACATTACACTAGAACTCTTAAAAACTTATTTGTCTGATAGAGAACAGATGGTAAAAGTTAAAAATGAATTAAGTGCAAGTCAAACAGTTAAATTTGGAATACCCCAAGGAACAGTGTTGGGTCCTTTACTATTTTCAATTTATCTAAATAATATTTTCACTATTGATACTCTAGGTACTATCATTAGTTTTGCAGACGACACGGCGGTATTTTATGAGGCTAAAGTTGGGAAGAATTAAAAGAAAAAGCTTAAAAGGATCTAAAACAAATAATAAATTGGTTTAAACATAAACAACTTACAGTTAATTATGAGAAAACTTAATTTTTGCCCTTCTGTAGAAAATATAATTGCAGCCATGATTGTATCAGTTCAGTTCAGAATATCTTTATTTACAATGTGTACAATTTATTTCATTTTAAATACCTAATATTCTAAATACAGTAAAATGTGCAGAAGGATATCTTCTTGTAGGTCCTACTGGAAGTTTTCCGCTCTGCAATGACTCCTGGAGGAGTCATGACCGATGTAGTAGCCGAGTACTTAATAGTTACTCTTTTTAATTGTAATTTACAGTGACTTCTCCTTGTTGAGATAACAAGTCAATATAGGTGAGCTAGCTAGATCGATAGTACTAAAGTGATGAGTTTTTGTCTGTTTTTAATCAAGTCTGTCTTACCTGAAAAACCATAATGAAAAAAACAGGGTTGCCATGATTGTATGTCATAAACACGTTAAAAACTATTTAAACATATTAACATTGCAGAGATTCTTTCTATCAGAAAGTACTATTTAGATTAAAATTATCCAGTGTCAAACAGCTTTCTTAAGAAATTAAATCTAATAATGGCCTCCTCAAGGGAAGGTATCCGTAATTTCCAAATAATGTTTGAAATAAATGAGTGTATATATGGGCTATTTGTTTTATTTTAGTTACGTGCATTTTTTATTTGTGTTCTGAACTTTGATTTGAGTGTGTTTATTATATTTCCAGTATACTTTTATTATTTTTGCGTTAATTTGACATTTCTTGTGACATTTTTTTGGGTATTTTATTTGGGTGGTAAGTAAGGTATATTTTATTAAAATATAATTTAAATTCATTATACATAAAAATATAGTTTGTGGATTGAATGCCTCCAAAAAATCCATCGAAATCAGGGTCAGGTCATTTCAACTATATACCGAGTCCACCTAAAAATTTCGGCCTTATTTCTGGTAAAATTTAAGTTGAAATCTTGAATTTTTGGGGATGAGGCAGTACATCGAGACAATAAATTCCACATACTTTTCATACATAGGTACCTTGATTTTTCATAGCAAATAAAATATTTTATTAAAATTTTAAATTAAAATATTCTAAAAAGTAATCTTTGTAATTTGTACCTTTTTTAAAATGGATCATGTACTCAAAAAAAAAATGCTCTCTCATAATCCTATACAATCTATACAGGGTACCATTAAAAATTTTGATGTAAGAGTAGGTTGATGCAAAGGGAGATAAAAGTACTCGAAGTACGATCCCTATGCACTGCTTCATATCTTACTAATTCATAATTAAAGCTTAAACAGTAATAAACGCGGATACCCGGTATATATGCTTTTTTTTCTAATATTAATAATAAAAAAAAATTCATATGCCGTCAACTTACGTAGACAATCTCTGCAATAAGACGGCTGATAAATTTTTTCTTGGGTTTAATTTTTTATGTCAAGCAGTGATATCTCAATTTGTTGTCAATTCATCGCGTGATAGATTTCAGTTAGCTTGATATTGTTTAAAAATGTGTATGAAAATAATTCTTAAGTTATTTGAAAAAGTTGTTTCTATTAAGTAGTTGTATACACAGTTGATACTGTAGAAATCACCCTGAATAAGCAAGTTATTTTCGACCACAGAAACAGTGGTTAAATTTACTTTACATAGTTTTCATTGAGATTCCTTGTAGAGAGTTATTTGGGCTCGTATGACGAAGAAGTAATGGTTTTTGTTTAAAAATCCCACATGATGTAGAAAAATAAATTTACCCAAATAAAAAGAATGCATTTTTTCCCCTAGTATTTGTCTAGTTACGCCACTGTTGGTATTTATCTAATATAACGTAATCCTTTCCTCCCTATTTAAATTCTACCTGACAACCGTAAAAACCTTTTATACGAAAAGCGGAAACTTAATTTTCGAGAAGAAGCAGATGATACTTAAAATCAAACACAAACGCCGACAAAACCCAATAAGAAAGACAGATGATGGTGGCGGTTCACCCTTCATTCAGGGGTTGTTACCCCTACACCTGCACTAGGCCAAGGCCGTTACAGCTCTTCGGAATCGAGAATGGAATGGAAAATGCCCGACCCGGCCAGGGTTATTGATCTTTTCGCGTTTCTAGGGTAGAGAAAATGATTGTGTGGACCTGACCCGACGGCTCGGCACGGAACGGCATCGACAGAGCGCGCTCGAAAATGGGTCACAATTTTTTTTGTTTTGGTTACCGATTTCTGTTCCTGTGTTACTGGGTGTGTTGCAAATACAATTTAGGACACACAATTATTTGAATTTCGGTTGCGAATGGCATTGTACCGAAGAATAATAAGAAAAAAGAATGTATAGCCAGTGGCCACTATTTAATTGAAGTGTATTGCTATCTTGACCAATATTGCCCAAGAAGATGACAGAAATAATTAAAAAAGTAATCAAAATAGTAGAGAGATAGAGTTTGAAGTCCTTACAATATAAAATGTTATTCGCTCCGTGCGAAGTCATGGAAAGGGAAGCAAAAGCGATACTAGCGCTAGCTGCGGATAATTCGTGCATTTTAGGGGGATATTTTGTAATTTTGGCATATCAAATACACGTATACATTTTACTTTTTTTCAAAAAAGTAGGTAAAAACAACACAATAAGCAACCGGAGTTGCTGTGTTGAAAATTGTACAAATACTAGCAAAAAAAATAGTGAAACTTATATAACAAATTTCACTAACAAAGTGGAAATTAAATCAAAGAAATAAATGGATAGGTGTACAATAAGAAGAAAAATTACCTTTAATTTTGTGATAATAACAGTAATGCTGGAAATAGTAGACATCAGAAACTAGAAAGTTTTTAAATAAACAATAAATTATCATTTTACGATGTTCTTTAATATCCCTTTATTCTTAAATGTTCATTCAGCAAGGACTAGATTTCAAGATTACTGCCGTTGATTATAATATTTGGCTGGTATGCAATTTTGTGACTTACTGATCGGAAACCAGTTTTAATCATTTATTCTATGTTTTCTTTAGAACAAAAATGAAAATATAAGTAGCGATCCTTTTATACATTTTAACTTCACGCTATTATAAATGGTTTCTTCAATGACAACTTATTAGACTTAGGCAACTTCTCATACATTTTCCAGTAAATACTGTTGCCTGCCTATATTTTATTATTGATTTTTAATGATTATACATAATTTTCTTCAATTTAAGCGTGAAAAATATATAATAATAATAAATTAATGTTTTAATTGTTTTATAAATCCATATACTTTTATTAAAACTAACATATATACTTTTTATTTACGAATTCTATTAAAAATTGTATTTGTCAGTATAGGCAGAAATACTCCTTTAATACCAAAACAAATTGGCGCTGCTGTCGCGCACGGAGCGAATAGACATACGTCAATTTTAAGACAGTGATAGAAGACATAGTAAAATGAATTGATATGGAACACAATTTTTAATTTCAGATCGACCAAGAGAACCATCTCAATCCCCTAGATAAACGACGAGCGATTTCTCCCATACAGGAGAACTCAACAGTGGCGGCTCGCTAGATGACGCGCTGGCTCATCAAAATTTCAGTAGAAATTAATAAAAATATCAACTGAATAGCTAAATATTTATTTTTTTGCAATAAAATGCCCTGCATTTTTGTCTCTATACAAATTACAAAACAGAAACCTCCAAAACTGTACCTAATTTCGGGGTATCTGGACCACTGCATGAAACAAACGAGGCACTTGATAAAAAAAAAATCCGACTGAAATATAAAACATTAGATTTCCTAATCCGAGCGAACGGAGCGCTTGAAGCGCTATGCATAAAACCGCCGAACACGCGTCTCTTGTATCGGCGCATTTATGATGGTTGCCATGGAAACGGCACGTTTCGATCTAGCCGATTAAAGCACTTAACGCGTTGATTCAGTTTGCTTCTTCCGGTCGGAACTATTTTTATACAGTGGTTGGACTAGTTGGTCAATTGCGATTATTGCGAGTTTTTTTAATTTTTCTAACAATGTTTCCAGTACTTGATCCAGTATGAATGCTATTGGAGATGCCATTCTGTAGATAGGAAAGTGATGATAGGAAAGACTTTTAAATTCGTCAAAACCTGAACCTTTACTATAGTCTATTTTTATGTATGAGAGAGTATTAAAATAATAAAGCGTTCGTAATCCATAGGCGTATCACTTCTTTTAGTAGACAGTTAAAATATTTTTTGAAGTTATTCCTCGAGCATACACTTATATTTTCACCTAATTAACCTGCTTATAACTTCTAAAGAGCTAAAGGTAAAAAAGTGCAATTTTTTCTAAAATGTTTTACTTTTCCACATGTAGGTATAAGGGTTTAAACTTTGACTTTTAAACAACGTTACGTTCATAAATAATAATTTTAATATAAAAACTACTTCTTACCTACAAATCAGAATCGAAATCAAAAGATGAACTGTCGCAACCAATATTTACAATGAGTGGCTCGATCATTTCATCAGTAATATTGTCCAACTTCCACATTTTCTCTTCTTCTTTAATCGTATGATTTACTGCCTTTTCCCAGTTTTCAGGCTTCACATTATTTACAGCCTCCAAAAACAACTGTTTAACATCACTCATTTTAAAAGAATTATTTTTTCTTGAAACTTCTCCCTTAATCTGTGCCCATATCAGTTTAATCGGGTTTACTTCGCAATGATATGGTGGTGATCTAACCACCGTCATCTCACGATTTTTTGCAACACAAATGATACAGTTCTTTTCTCACAGAACCGGGATGGAACTTAATATTCTTTGAATTTAGCCAAGTCTGTAAATCTTTTTTTAACCACTTGGTTGTGGGCATTTTTTCTATAAGTCTCGAGTGATAACTTGCATTATCCATTACTATTATACAGTTCTGAGGAAGAAGATCTATAATTTGTTCGAACCACTCTTTAAAGACATCACCATTCATGTCTCATGGCAGTCACCGGTACGAGTAGATTCAAAAGTCAATAAACCACCTTTAACAAAACCGTTTGAACTACCGATGTGTACTATTATTAGTCTGCGCCCCTTTCCTGATGGTGGATTTAAACCAGTAGATAAATTATTAAAAAAAGCCTGTCTTCGACTTATAACAGTTTCATCTTGCCAAAATTTATTTGGTTTATGTCCTTCGTTGATTCATGTTTCATCTAAATAAAATATATTTCTTCTTCGGTTTCTCATTTCTTTTATAGTCCTTAGGTAATTTCTTCTCCATACTACAATATCGCTTCTTTCTATTAAAATAGACTTTCTGGAATGCTTTTTCCATAGAAAACCTATTTCTTTTAAAAGTTTCCATAGTGTGCTTCGACTCTCGACTCATTTCAGGGTAATCCTTATCATCTCGAACCGTGGCAAGAACTTTGTCTACTGTCGGAAATTCTTTTCTAAAGAAGAACGCATGCACTTTCCTTCGAAGTCTTTCTTTCAAAAGATTTTCTAATTGAAATTTTGGTTTTCCTGGAGCTTTACGTGCTGTTTGAAACTCGCCACATTTCTCTTCTTTAACAACTCTGTAAATCGTAGATTTCCCAACACCAAGCGTACTACTAATTCCACTGTGTCATCAACACTTTTACATAAATGTTTGTCTGTAAATTATTTAAAACAATTAAATATTAATGTTTTATCATTAACTGTTAAAGGACCGATTTTTTGTCGTTTACGCGGCCCTTCCAAATTTTCCATGATCACACTAGAATTCACACTGCACCTTGCAAGTTGCAACTAAACGACATTTAGTAAACTGTCAAGAATACACAACTTGGACCTCCTTACTAAATGGAAAACCTATAATTGCATTTTCGATGAAATTTGTTGGGAAGGTATTTATCTACTTATAATTCGATTACTGTAAGAAATTCTTGGAATTAAAATAAAACAAAATTGGCAAATAGGTACTTATTGAAAATAATCTTAAGATACGGCTATGTAATCTTTAATACACAGGGCTTTTGGCCTATCCAAACCTTTTTCTATTGTTCTGTACAGCTTATGTTTATAAAGGACCAATAAAAGACCCAAAACTTGTAATATCTCAGGTACATTTATTACAATTTTAGGAAATATTTAGATTATTCTGTAAAAATATTTAAAATGACCGTACTAAGTTTTGCATTAGAAATGCTATTTTATTACTCTCTCATACATAAAAATAGACTATAGTCAAAGGCGATTTAGAGGGTCGAGCCCTCAACATGTGTTGATCACGCAGTTTTATGGCTACATCTTTTCGGTGCGTCTTTAAATATGTATCCAACATTGTTTACGTCAATTTTGTCTACCACTTGTAAATAAAATATTAGCAAAGAAAAATTGCAATCTGATTTTCATTTCGAATTTATTATCGATAATACACGTTGTGATTTTCTCTTCACCGCTTACGTTTTTACGGCTTGTTGTCCTCATTTCACTTCGTTAGCACTTATCGATAACAGATCGCTAATTAGCGATTTAAGTGGCAAATAACATGCCAACGTTTCTTTTTGCTATTCAGACTGGAAAAAAATAATATTAATTTTTATATTATGTTAAGTTACTAGGTATACATATACAAATCTTTTCGACGAAATATTAAGACGTACTTTTTTTCTCCATTTCTTAAGATAAGTAGTATTTTTACATAAAAAAATAATTTCTGGAATGACTTTTTACAAAGTGCAAAAGCCTACTCTGTTGAAACAGTGTCCAGTAGTTTAAATGGATATCATGTCGAGAAAATTTGAAATGCAAATTTTTCGAAATAGGTTGAATTTATGCAATTAAAACAAGTATATACACCTTTGTTGTTTACATTTACAGGGTGGGCCGCGATCGTGTATATCTAAAAAGGCATTTAAATGGAGTTTTACCTGTAGTTCCATTAATAGTATTATTTAAATGTCTTTCAACTTCTTTCATATTCTTATCCCAGTTTTCTTCATTTTCCATGGAAGTCTTAATTACTGACAATAAAGACTTATTCACAACTTCTACTTGGCCATTGGCTTGTGCCCATTGACTAGCAATAAGATTGTGATGAATTCGTTTTTCTTTACAGTAACTCTGTAAAAGCTGTGCCTCTATCAGTAATTACTATTCTTGGTATGCCAAATTTTTGTCTAAAATGATTAAACATTATCACAGTTTCTTTAAAGAGCAAATAATTGCACAAATTTTGTTAAGGAGTCGATAATAATCAAAACATAAGAGTTACCTTTATCACTCCGAAGAAGTGGACCTAAATGATCTACATGTACTCGTTCCATAGGTCTACTAAGTAGAGGAATTAGATGTAGTTCTCCAGACGCCTTCCACCAAGTGATTTCTTCTATGCTCTTAAACCAACAAGTTTCAAATATTTTTGAAACTGTGCGTTCTACTGAGAAATGTCCAGCCAGATCATGATATTTTACCACAACTGATTTTCTCATTTTATTCGGTATTACATAAAGATGTCGCTCTTTCTTATCTATGGTTATCTTCTTAAGCAGTCTTCCTTTTTCTAAAATATAGTCTCATGTTTTATTCTTCTCTTCTTTTGATAGATCATCAGAATTTTTGTTTAGTATTTCTATTATTTTTCTAAGATCTTCATCGTTCCTCTGAATCATTAGAATTTTATCCTCTTCATCTAATACTACAAAGGCTCCAAATTTTCTTTCTACTAAGTCATCAAGGAATTCGCAATTTTCATCTTCTATAGGAGCTCTGCTAAGTGCGTCGATATGGTGCATCTCGCTTCCAGGTCTATGCTTTATACTAAAATTATAATCAATTAATGTAGCTATTTGTGGATTTGCAGATCTTTTAGAATTTAAATATATTAATGCTTGGCAATCTATAGCAATTACAAAATGAATACCCATCAACATTAACTTTAGTCGTTCTACTGACCACACTATAGCCATCAACTCGATTTTGTATGAGTGATAGTGTTGTTCACTGTGAGTATTTTTCTTAGATACACAGTTTCTAGATGTAATTTACCGTCTTTGTCCTCCTGAAGAAGCATACCACCGATACCAACAGCACTACCATCTGTGTGTAGCTCAGTCTTTGCGTTTCTATCAAAATGTTTTAATACAGGCGCATCCGATAACTTTTCAATAAATTGAAAGCTTCTTCTTTGATATCCCAGCTAAAACTGATTTTTTTTTTAGTTAAATCATAGGTTTAGCTAACAGAGCATATTTTGGTATGAATCTTCTAAAGCAGTGGTCGCCAACCTGGTAGCTCTCACAACGATTTTAATTTAAAAAATACAAACTGCAAAAATCAGAGAAGCTTCCGAAAATTCCACAAACAAATCTAATTGTCATAATATTAAACATAAACAGCGGCAACGTTGCGGTGAGCGATCTGCCGCTGACGCCATCAAGCTAGAATCGGCTAGAACCGACCAGCCGGACCAGCGCGTTAGTGTTCGAGAACGATCAGGATTGCTTTGAACGGGATAAATACGCACGGCGCGGTGACATTGCGCTTAGTTTAAAACTGAACGCGTAACCGACGTCCAGCGGTTGGGTTAGTAGAGAACAACAAAAAATAATATTATGGCAAGCAGTTGAAAGAAGGTAAAGGACATACCACTTTCATTCGGAATGGGAAGAACAATACTTTTTTACAGAAGTTAAAGATAAAAATGTGTGTTTGTTATGTAATACTTCGGTCTCCGTTGATAAAAAAGGAAATATTGAGAGACATCATAAAACTGTACATTCTAATTTTGAAAAATAATTCCCACTACATTCTGCCGCCAGAAAGGAGAAACTGAAACAGTTAAAAAAGCAGTAAACTGGACAACAATCAATATTTTTAAGAACAGTCGACAAAAATAAGGCTGCAACTGAAGCATCGTACCGTGTGTCCCAGATAATTGCACAAAAAAAGAAACCTTGAAGACGGGGTAAATGATAAAACAGGCGTTTTTAGAAGCTGCTGATTCGTTATTTGCCAACTTTAGAAATAAAGACGAGATAGTTTCAGCTATAAAATCTATGCAACTTTCTGCTAGTACAGTGATGAGACGTGTAGAAGTAATGAGCAATGATATTTTTTTACAGTTAAGAACTGACTTAGATAATGTGTTTATTTTTCACTTCAACTGGATGAATCGACAGATGTCGTTGACACTGCCCAGATGGCCGTGTTCGTGAGGATGGTTTTTAGTGATTTTACGATTAAAGAAGATCTTTTGAAGCTTATTCCACTGAAAGGACACACTACTGGACAGGAGTTGTTTTCTCATTTAAAAAATATTATTTCTTCCGAGAAAATGCCAATATCGAAAATGGTAGGCTTGACAACCGATGGCGCTCCAGCTATGGTGGGTTGTGATAAGGGTCTGGTGGCGTTATGTCGTAAAGATGAAACTTTTCCGCAATTTCTCTGTTACCACTGCATTATCCATCAGCAAGCATTATGTGAAAATTTCGTGAAACTAAACAACTTTATGAAACTGGTGGTAAAAATTGTGAACAAGATTAGAGCTCAAGCGTTACAAAGAAGATTATTCAAAACCTTTGCCGATGAAGTTGACTGTCAATACGGGGACCTACTCCTTCACTCTGAAGTCCGATGGTTAAGTAGAGGACGGGTGCTGAAACGTTTTAATTATGTCCTATCTGGCATAGTTCAATTTTTCAAACAACGCGATGAACCGACTCCGGAACTAGAAAATTCAATCTGGCTTAGAGATTTTGGTTTTCTCGTGAACATTACAGAGAAATTAAACGAACTTAATTTGCAGCTTCAGGGGAGAGACAAAGAACTAGCGGAAATGATTTCTGATATAAAAGCATTTATCAAAAAGCTGGAGTTTTGGGAACAAAACCTAATTAACAGCGATGCCAAGCATTTTCCTATTCTTTCAGAAAAAATATCTCAAAATCCATTAGAACCCTATGACAGCAAATATCATGTAGAAATAGTTTCTACCCTGAAGAATAACTTCAAAAATCGTTTTAAGGATTTCAACGAAATGGCTTTAGTAGCGCAGTTTGTTGTTTCACCCTTTATGGAAATTGATATCCAACAGTTTGCAACTTGTGTTATGCAGAACTTTGGCGAAGACATCGCTGCAACAGAAATGGAAGTAATTGAGTTTCAAAATGATTTAGCCTTAAAATCGTTAGTCTCAAGTACCAAATGTATCTGGCCTATTGTAAGTAAAGACAAATATTCAGTTCTATGCCGTATTGCCTTGAAAGTGAAAGCATTATTCAGTTCAACCTATTTGTGTGAATCTGCTTTTTCCAATATGAAGTTTATTAAGAACAAATATCGCAATCGACTTACAGATGAACATTTGGATAATTGTATTCGAATGGCTGTATCAAATTATACTGCAAACATTAAAAAAATTATCGATGAGTCTAAGTGTCAGCCTTCTCATTGAACGTGCTTTTTTATTTTTCAATGTTTATGTTCATGATAGTGCGTTACTTTTTTGTTGTTATTATTAACTATTTTTAAATCTTACGTAACATGCCGTTGTGGCTGGATAAAAGTTTGTGTTTATTTTTCAAACACCTTCGTTTGGTAGGTAGGAATGTAGCTATGAACAAGTACGTACTAGTAATATTAGTTATTTTGTTATTAGTTTATTATTAGTACCTATGTATTATGTATTACCAGTTAAATAGTAAAATAAATACATATAATGATAAATTAACTGTGGATTATTTCATTTACGTTGCGCTACGTGGCTTCCGTATGGGTAGCTCGCTGTTTATTCCAAAATTAACAAAGTAGCTCAACACATTGAGAGGTTGGCGACCACTGTTCTAAAGAAACCAGGTCTAGGAAAATTATCTATGGCTCTCATTTCTTGTTCTCCCGGTTTAATGCCATTTTCTGACAAAATGAAACCCAAATATGAGACTTGGTTACTGCTAAAAACACATTTCTTGACATTTAATATTATTTCTACTTATTCACAGTTTTAGTGTTTTATTTGGAGATAGTTTACAACTAATATTTTGTTAAAGTTAAAATTTATTTATAATGATTCAAGCGATAAGCAAACATTAGACAATAAAAATCCCTGAAACAAAACACGTATCACGGCCAAATTATCTACCGATTATTTCAAGCAGGCACAAAGTACCCCCCTTTCCTTCCTAAATACAACTGTACGATTGTAATCATTTTACAAAACGTAGAAGCAACAAACAAACGTTCGTTTTCTCAAAGACGACGTCTTTTTAATAATAAAAGTTGAGCAAAAACTTGCTCGGCCTACTACTTTTATTTTCAACCTGTTGGTCGAGTCGCGCTCTGCTGGAGCAAGTCGGCGGCGCCTCGCTTCATGGTACTATTACCATCGTGTGACGTCAGTACTCGACTCGATGGTCTCCTTTCTGATACACTGAAACACTGAAATAATGGTACCGACAGCGTTGTCAAATGGTAATTCCGAGTATACATACGTACTATTCGAGTCGATATACGTTGTAAATGATTAATGTTTGATGTTGATTCGATTTTTAGAAAATAAAATTTGTCTTCTGTGTATTTAGCAACTGAAATAAAATTGAATTGTATTGAATAATAACTGAAAAATTTACTACCTAAGTACCTACTCATATTAATACACTTATTTGGTAAATAAGGTCAAATCAAATCAAAGGTAAGAATAGATTTACAAAATTCGACAAGTAATTGATTTAATTAAAGAAGAAGTATCTAAAAATGTAATCAAAATAGTAATTTTGCAACAAACCTTTATTTATTGAGTTACAAAATTTGTTCCTATTATACTTTCCACTCTGTACACGTGTTGACAAAAATGGTAGTAAACCTGAAATTGCTTGTTCGTATTTTTACGATGAAAATCATAGATTTCAAATATATTTGCTACCTATATGGCAGTTGCTTCATGACTAGCACCTCTCAAAACGTATGAGAACCCTCGATTTCTCCCGACTGTATACAGGGTGTTCGATAAGTACGGTACATAACTTCAAGAGCGTAT